>OX424449.1:14847917-15187023 GCA_949152495.1 Lasius fuliginosus | reverse complement strand
ATGTGAAACGGAAATAAAGGATGGGCTACTTGAATCGAGATCCTGTTTGACGAACGAGAATTTGCTTCGGGAATGTTGTACATCAGCTCGTCGCTTATTTCCGTATAATTACACCGGTAAGTTTCTCGATCTTGACGGATGATTGATCTCAATCAAGTTGCAATATATATAATCTGTGTTGTATTACGCTTATTAGCAATACGCAAATCAGGAAGAATGTATCTAGCATATATCGCATGCGTATCAAGGTGCGATGCTGATTGGAAATTGCGCGATAAACTTGTTACATCCGCCTCGGGATGAGACATCCCGTAGATTTCTCACAAGTTGTTTTATTTTATCAATTCCTCGACTTTATTTTCTCCCGCAGATTCAAGGAAGGTTGCGGGTTCAGAGAATCCCCACTCTCAGCCGAGCGTGCAAAGAGTCGAGAGTGAGCCGCGAGTCGAACGGTCAGTCGATGGCCAAATGTCGAGTCGCGAGGACAGTTCGGACAGCGAGCCGGCGGCGGCGGCGGAATCCAGTGATCGATGCATCGGCGAGAAAGTTGCTAATGCCGTGTCGGTCACACCGAACGGTCTGGCCTCCGCGAAGACAGAACCGTGCAAGAGCGTGGCGCAGAAAACGTGCGACAGGGACCTGTTGAACGCGAAGGGGAAACGACAGGTTGGTGTTATATGAAACAATAAACTTAAGGAGATTTTAATTAAATTTTAACTTAATTTAGTTTAATTTTAGTTAAGAATTAAAACATTGGGTTCTCCCTCTCTCTCTCTCTTTTTCTCTCTTTCTCTTAAAACACTTTATACTGAATAAAAAGAAAGCTAAGAAGAGCGATTCTGTAGTACTACCGGATTGAATTAAATGTGATAGAATAGCGCGTTTGACACGTGTTGCTTCAGCACCGACAAATGTCCAATCATAGTTGCACGAAAGCAATTGATCTTGCGGTTCGTAGAAACGCGGACCTTTTGAATGATTGTAATTGATCGAGCTGTAACAATTAAGATCTTCAGTATTGACGAACGTGTTGTTACGTTAAATAAATGATCAGTCTGAATGATAAATCTGCGGTCACACAATTGACATAAATTACTCATATAGAACGTTACAATTATCCGACATGCGGTTGCCGTATCTATTACTATAACCCGCTATCGCTTCAACTCGTCTTTTATTCCACTAATTAACATGCGCGACTTCTAATATTTTACGTTAGAATTTATGTAAATTTAATAAAACGCACACATTTTATACTATCTTAGTATTAATAATATCTCTTTTATTATATAAGAGAGACTCAATTCCACGTTTTTCCATATTTATCCGAGTAAAAAATTTTGTAGAAACAAGTTTTCAAAAATAATAGTTAGGGAAAAAACTGGTTATACAATTATCTTTTTTTTTTTTTTCTATTTTTTATAATGCAACATCGTTTATTTTATTAAACATCTTTCATGATAATGCAAATTTTATAATAATTCATAACAACTGCAAACTATATGTTGCAAGAAGCATCTAATATTCCGGAATTGTAAAAATAAGGTAAACAGTCACGATTTTGTTATCTTCTTAATACACGAAAATAGTATCTTTCTTTTTCCTTTGTTTGCATATGAATTGCAAATAAACAAGCAACATTCGTTCAATGCAATGTCGAAAATAACTAAGAAAAACTTGGGTGTTTTTTTCCAGCTCGTTTTAAACGATACGCTAATCAACTCGTCATCGGACATTACATATCATAATTTATCGGAAATCTCCGCTAATAAATCCTTCTATATCGCAAATATGTAAGCGATCGAATAAATATTCGAAGAAATATTCGTGTACTTATCGCGGAAACGATGGTGCAGTGATCATTTGCATTTCATCTGCGTTTATCTCGCAATTGCTGTCATAAAGTCGAGACAGGTTTTTCCGAGATCCGTCGGTGGCAGACGAGTGATTAAACGTTCACTATTAATCGACTCAGTTATACTGACTTTTACTACTGACATAGTTGCACTAATTATAGACACGCGATGAAAAATCACGGCAGGAAGGTTGTTTGCGAGTTTCCACCTTATACGTCGTCTAACGATGATTTTCACGCTTCGATCACGCGATGGACTGAAGCTTCTCTTCGTCATTACTGTGCTAAATCAATCTATCACTTTGCTCTTACACGCACTCACTCTTGTATTTTTACCATAAATTCGAAGGAAAAAATTACACGCATACAAGTATCGTTATAAACCATTTAGTTATCTTACGAAAATTGTGTATGTAACATTTTTGATAATTATTTTCTCCATTATACGAAGGAATTTTTTTAATAAAGAGCGACTGCCAGTCGCAAATGACAATAATAGAAATTAGAAAACTTATACATTTATGAAAATGTACCGTTAACAATGATCTTTCCACACATTTCTTACTATCTAGAAATCATTTAACGCTCCTCTAATGCAAGATTTCGTCCGGATATCATGGGCGGAAATTATAAATATTATATTGAAGTACGATAGCATCACAACGCACGTGCCCCATCTACATCTGGCGATCTATCTCGTTTGATATGAGAAATAATATTTGTTTTAGGTGCCAAGTAAACGTTCGACAGACATATTAGTGGAAAAGCGAAGAGAGAGAGAGAAAGAGAGAGAGAGAGAGAGAGAGAGAGAGAGAGAGAGAGAGAGAGAGAGAGAGAGAGAGAGAAGGTCGCCTAAAATCTCGATGTATTCTTCCGATGATGTATTTATCGATAGCAATTAATCATTTACAAAGCTAAAGTATAATAATAATCATCGTCCTTTGTAATCCAGTCACATGGGGAATCTCGAGCTCTCTGTTTGAGTTCGTAATTATTTATCCGGAAACCTTTCAAGTTTCAGTTATATGTACATACGTTGGAATGTGTATTTCCAACACGTGCTGTGCGCAATTTTTTCACTTATTCTCATCCTTCCCTCTTCCCCCAATAAGTATTTGCACAAACGCATTTGTGATAACGCTCGCAATCCGTAAGAACGAAGGTCATATTTCTACTGAAAGTGCGCTCCGTACCAAGTGAACTGTTCTTATCATTCTCGAACTCGCCTAATCTTTGGATATTTTGCAGTGATTGTTAATTGACAACGATCGACAAATGATTTGTACGAACGCACATGTTCGTATGCACTTTTTTCCGTCATTCCGAAAGAACAATTAGATAGCCGAAAAATAATTTTCGCTAATGGATATTTACCAATTTTGCATAGCAGTTGTTAAACGCGTAAATTACATTTACGAATTAAACAGAAGTATTCTTCGTTTATTAAGATCGTAAAAGAAACATTGCTTTTTTTGCTATTACAGCGGCTTTTAATTGCCAGGAGATCACTCTCGGAGAGTGAAAGTAGCGGCCGATCGAGGTGCCGTTGCAGGCAGGAAAGTGCTCCTTTGATTCCGGAAGGAGATCAACGCAGAGTCTTTCCGAGTCTCACGGACATTCGTCTGCAAGAATCCGGAATAGCCAATTTATCGGACACGGACAGCAGGTGGGTAGAAATTGATATCATATTCGGCACGACTTTTTAATTGATCGTTGAATAATCTTTATTTTCAGGGAGAATCTAAGCGAGCTCGAACTGCAGGTATGTTGAATACGAAATCTAAAGATGAAAATTACAAGGTACTCTATCGGGTAGAGTTAGACCATAAAATACTGCTCTTTTTGTAGAAGAGGTATATAGTGTTCTCGCTATGCCTCTGCACAGATAGGGTGACTCTATCGCGAAGGGTAGCATTGTCGCTTTGGCAACGCGATCAGTCGGAGAAAAATCTCTCCTGCGAGGTGCGGAAGATGCAGCAGAACATTCAGGCAAGCGAACGCGAAAATATCGTCGTTTATTAATTCGCTTCATTAATATTTATATCGAATAGAGAGCGGACAAGCGTTCAAGCTAAATCGTGTAAAGTTTCTAAATTGTTCGCAAAACACTTTCGTGAGTTAGTCGCGGTAGTTCCTTCCATTCTGGTTCGTTGAAGGGATTGAATTTTGCATAACGTCAGGAACTTGCGCCACTATGCACGGACAGGGAATCCGTGGAGCGGGTGGAGCGGGTCAGACATCAGTTAGACATGATTGTGCGATGTGCGCACAGAGTGTCCTGCACAGCCGAAACTCTAGGCGCCGTTCACCAGGAGAACAGGGTTTCCCAGGCCGTTCTGCTGGCCGACAGGTATCTCCAGTTGCTGCAGTCCCGGTGCGAGAAGCTGATAGCCGATATCGCTGAGACTAAGTGAGAGTCAGACTTATTAACATCCCTTATCCGCCGTTCAATTTGCATTTTGAGCTTCGAAAATGTAATTGCTTGCGTTTTTTGGTGTCTTCCTGTTGTATGAGTGAAAATCTTATAAACTCTTCTTCCGATAGCGCTCAATTAATAGATAATTAGACGAGTATTCTTTGTGAAAGATTATAAAGTAATAGAGTTTGGTCTAAAGTCTTCTTCTCCCTTGTTTCTTAAACGATAAATCGCTGACGGTGCACGCTATTCTCGTTTCCAGACGGATTCTGTTAGAGAACAATATAGTGATAGAGGAAAACTCTGGCGAGCTCTGCGACGATCTGCCCCGGATCAGATACAGGAGCGGTACACCCGCCAATAATCGTATAATGGTTCGGAAATATTGAAAGATTCACGTTCGCTGCTTATTTAGCTATTTTTTTTTCTTGTCGTACATTAAAAATTGCTTGTACTCGCTTTTTCATCGATATCTCGCACGTTTGCACAACTTTGCAGGAATTTGACAATCGCATTCACGCGGCTTGCATTTTCATTCTTTCTTTTCATCTCGCACGATGATCTGTATGTTCCTTCGTCAATTTTTCTTTCTAGATGGCTAGGAGAAGAGCTAGCGTAGCCACAATGTCTCGACCGATTGGCAACACACAGGATGTAACAAAGGCAAATTTTTCTTGTTTTATCGTTTTACCTTCGAATTTTCGAACTTTCACAGCTTGGTATCTCGGCAGGGGGTATCTTCTTACATTTTGCACTGTACTAACGCAATGATTTCTATATAATTTTTCTTTTTATTCTCTTTATATTATTTACATTTTCGCCTCCTATTTTGCTCGACGTAGGATACCACAAGGCAGCGAAACTCCGTTTCCGGACGCATGACTCTCAGGAGACCATCTGTCAACTCTGAATCCCCGAAGTGGGAAAACGAGAAACTGGATCGTACCGAGTTAGTATTATTATTTTATTGACTTAGATTTAAATATTTTAAAAGAGAGAAGAGAGAGAAGCATTTAACACAAGTTTTTATACATTATATCGAATATTTTTTTACTTTGTCGAACAGCAGTTCCAACAGCATCAGCGAATTACGTGGTATCTTCGAGCAGGCTGAATCCCATTGTAGTTCAAGAGAAGAAAATAACAACATGTTACGACTAAGTCACTCCGATAGTCAAAACATAATGAACTGTGTGAGCGGCAACAACGAAATTTGGACAAGTGTGAAGGAGCAAACTTCTTCTGAACTTCTCGGTGTCGACGAAGATGTTAATCTAGATGCTAGATCATGGTAATTATCTTTGATTTCCTCTTTATTATGTTTAATACGTTTTTTGTTTATTCTACAATTAACATTTTCTAACGTAATAACTTCTTTTTTCTTCAGCACAAGATCGTCGCAATCTTTCCAGCTAAGAAGTATATCATGGCGTATGATGTTATGGGGTATTATTATCTTCTTTTTGGGCTTCTTCGTGAATCAAATAATGGTGAACGCTTGCAACGGCCCGTTACATGGATGGTCGATCGAGCATATTCTCGGCAGATACATTTATAAGATAACAAACGCGGCGCCTCATCCGATGTAAATTTCGCGATGTCTGCGCGATGTATGGTCTGTGTATCGGTAAAGTAAGATTAACTGTACACTGTAACATATGTCAATGATAAAAAGGCTGAATAAATTAATAAATGTAAAGTTTGTTCGCGCCTTTTAACGAGATCGCATTCCGGCCACGAGTGCTGTGATTATGTTAAGGCTTTTTCTTCACTGTAACCATATTGGACTATCAGCAATGAGAAAACACGTGAATCTTTTTCCTTTTACAATTTAATAAGAAAATAGAATCTTAAGAAAACTTCTTAGACAATAAATTCGTTAATATCTGTGTTTCCATATCGAGAAATTTTGATGAGCTACTTAATCATAAAAATTTTATTTTAAATGTTTAAAAATATTCTTATATTTAGAAAGGAAAAATTACATTTATTATTAATAGAGAAACTGGAGATGTATCAAACGTCTAATTAATACAAAAATATATAAATAATTTAATAAAATATAATATAAAAATATAATTTAAATATTCAGATTTTTTTCAATGTGTTTTTATCTTTATTTAAATATCAATTTAAATATTTAAATATTATAATAGACTATATGGATGCTTTTATCTGAAGTAAAATACTTTTCTCTAATCTAGATTTTATAGCACATTGTATTTATATTTCATATATTATGACTTAAAAATAATCTGCAAATTTGACACAAATATCTGATATGTGTGAAAGATTAAATATAAGGTTGAGAAATAAAACCAGTATATGCAAATTAACTAATTACAAGTTATATTAAAAATCAACTAATAAAATATAGTGCATTCTTTTCTTAACTAATAGTTATAATATATAAATATACAAATATGCGGTATCAAACGTATATATCAAGATGTAGCTTGTATCTAGATTCGAGTTATTTTTGCGAAAGTACCTAAGCCATTAGAAAGGAAAAACACTGAGAAAAACGAAACAGCGTTTACATTTTGTGAAAAATAAAATTATTAAAGATCTATCGTCGACTCACTTTTATTTCTCTTTAACAACATAATTTGCGTGTACGTTGATTATATATGCTCGGGAAAAAAAAGATCATATATAAAATTAAATATGAATATATATAATTATATATAAGATAATATATTAGAAAAATAATTGTTGCGCATTGTTCTTTTGAAGAAAGTAAAATTTGAAAAAATGAGAAAACATTCCCCATATATAATTATATATCAATAATATATAAAATTATATTTGTAATTATATATAGAATGTTGTACAATCTAATCGCAATTTTACTTTTTCTAAAAAAAAAAAAAAACTAATTATTTTTTCATTATTCTTATTATTACTTTTCTTGCATAAAGGGACAAAAGGTATATAAGAAACACAGAACATATTCCATATATATGATTATATATGGATTTTTTTTTCCTTTGGTATTTATAAGTGAAAACTGAGAGACTGGCTACAGGAACAGTTAATTTTTAGATAGTAATTTTTCTTATACTGTAAATGAGGAAAAAATAAAGTTTTTAAAATTTCAATTTTTGAGATTTTTATTCGTATTACCTCTCTTGCCTATCATTTACCCGATATCTCAGAATTTTAATTTTTGTATTTTAAAATCCCAGAATTAAAATTTAATAATTCTTATCGATTGTCGATAATTGAAAAGAATTAACCTATATTTCGTCGGTATTTCGCAATTCGCAAGAAATTAAACTTTCAAAATTTAAAGAAGTATCAAAAGAATATAATACATATATCGGATATTGGACGTAATCAGATGCAAGTGATTTCTTTGGATCAAATCAGCTGTTTTGCAACGTTGCCATTTCTTGCATCACTAGTCTCTGCTGCAATTTGCAATAGTCATATGCTGTGATAACATATGTAATGATAATGATATGGTGTAATATATATCTCATTGATAATTCTATTATTAAAAGATAAGCACTCCATAACTGAGTGGTTCGTGAAAGAAGCATTGTTGTGTGATGTTGTATTTGAACGTAGTTAGAATTTTTATTATCTAAAACGCATAATACATGTATATTTTATATATGTTCCTTTATATAGAAATAAAATTACTTGCACAATTACCAATTTTTTTATTGTTATAATGAGATACATAATGAGTAATATTATATGAAAGAAATGCGTTATTTATAGTTTTCTTATTAAAAAATTAATTTTATAGTAGTCGTAAATATTAGAAAGATATGTATAGAGATAAAAACATTTTTAAAATATTTTGAAAAATATTTTAAAAATGTTTTTATCTCTATACATATCTTTTAATTTTTTTCTGTAGATGAAGTATTTGTGAATATGACAATGTACAGTTTCATTATATTGTTCCAGTGATTGTATATATTCAAAAAATATTGCACAATGGTTCGACAAGTTTTTATTGGTCCAATGATTCATACAGATGAAAATGAAGAATTGATTATTAAAGAGAGCATTGCTATATTTATCGAAGATGGCAAGGTATTTAACATATTTCATATATTACTTTTATCATTTTTTGGTTTATTAATAATTTATCTAATATAGATATCTTTATTAACATCTGTATTGTACAATATCCAGATTATTGATGTTACGGAGAATCCAATGAGAGATCAACAGAAGATACATGATTTTCATGCAGACAAAGTTAATAATTTATCGCATGGAGAGTTTATGATACCTGGATTTATTGATTGCCATACTCATGCGGTGCAGTTTCCAAATCTTGGATTGGGTTACGACAAATGTCTCTTGGATTGGCTGGAGACCTATACTTTTCCATTGGAGAAGAAGTATACTGATACAAAATTTGCAGAGCAAGTGTTTGAAGCAGTTGTGGTATTTAAAACAAATCTATTGAAAAATAATATATATCTAAGAACAATACTTATATAATAATATGCAGCATATAATTGTGTGTTTGATATAAAATATTCTTATAACTTGTTAATACTATTTTAATTGTTATTGCAGAAACGAACTATTGAAGCGGGTTCAACGACAGCATGTTACTTTGCATCTTTATATACCGAGGCGTCTGCGATTCTCGCTGAGAAAGTTGCAGAGCTGGGTCAACGAGCTTTTATCGGAAAAATAAACATGAACGCTCCACGAAACGATGGATATTACGAAAGCACAGAAAAATCAATTAAGGATACTATGGCCTTTCTAGAATCTGTTGAACAAATAGGAGTAAATGCAAATTTATATTTTATTTCCTGCACATTGTGATAAAATAACAGTTTTCCAAATCTATAGATAGAAAATCTTATATCATAATTACATAAAATATATCATATTACTCAAATTCTTGTAGAATCCGCTTGTGAGACCGATTATTACGCCAAGATTTGCATTGAGCTGCAACATGGAATTAATGCAAGAATTGGCGAAGATTGCCAAAGCAAAAGATTTACATATACAGGTATTATATTACGCTCACGTAACATGCATCATGCGCTAGTGTTAATTCAACGTATTTTTTATTTTCTGTAGAGTCATGTCTCTGAAAATGAAGCCGAGATAAAAGCAGTAAAAGAAATTTTCAAAGAACAATCATCATACACGGCTGTTTACGAAGCCGCTGGTCTTCTTACCAGTAAGGTATACTTTGTTTTGTTAATTTATTAAATAGATTGAAAGAATCGATATTGTATATATTATTCTTTTACAGACATTATTCTCGTACACAATAGAGATCCTGATTAAATGTATGTACAATACATATTTGATCTTTTTACAGACAGTCTTAGCACATGGAGTCCATCTTGAGGATAGCGAACTTGCCATGCTTGAGAAACGAGGAACAGCTATAATTCACTGTCCATCTTCAAACATATATCTCAGAAGTGGCCTTTGTGATGTGCGGAGGCTAAAGGCTAAGAATATTAAAGTCGGTCTTGGAACAGGTGCTACACAAGAGCATCTTGCAAAAATTTTATATTAATAATAACATATTTTGATATAATATTTAACTATATAATAACTAATTAACATAATGTTCATTATTACGTTAATAATAAATGTGTCTTCTTTCAGATGTTTCAGGTGGATCAAGTTATAGTATGTTGGACGAAATGAGATCGGTTTTACATGTATCAAATTGTCTATCTATAACGAGACATGATCATGTACCATTTAATTACAAAGATGTCTTCCATATGGCAACATTAGGAGGTGCTAAAGGTAAAGTTCGATATTACATATTAGAAACGATCTAATTATCGTGCAAAATACGTCTTTTTATAATTATATATAGATTATAATTTTAATTATAATATCTAATTAAGTATATTATTGTTGACTGTGTTTAGCGCTTTCGATTGAGGACAAAGTCGGTAACTTGATGCCAGGCAAAGAATTCGATGCTCTCATCATAGATTTGAACGCAAAAAGCAGCTTGTTGGATAATTTCAAAAAATACACACTCGAGGAAAGGCTTCAAAGATTTATATACTCTGGCGATGATCGTAACATAGTATCAGTTTATGTAAGGGGTAGAAAAGTTAAATAAGAAAGCCTTATTTATATACTAAATACGAATTGTTAAATAACATTCCGTAATGAAAATAAGCTGTTGAATGAATTATAAAACTGCTTCTATTTTTGTATGTTATCAACTTATAAATGATATTCTGTAATCTAGATTAAACTTATAAATGAATATATTAACTTCTCGTTCTTTTAATAATTTTCTCTTAATGAGTATCTTAATGATGACGAGTATTTTAATAAGTATCTTAATTAGTAATATATTGAGTTTGTATCTCTTATGGTTAAAATTGCGATACGCGCCATTTTTTGAAACAGCGGACATGACGTTGTACGCAACAAGCGCCATCGCGAAGCACAATCAAAATCTTCGTCTCTTTCTTCCGTGATTTCACGTGTTAAAAGAGAGATCGAGAGAAGTAACGTGAGTGTATATTTTAGAAATTTTTCAGTTCTCTCGCGTATATATGTTACAATACAAAATAATTTTTGCATGGCCATACAAGATATTAAGAAAATGGGCAACCTTAATTAAAAAATTCAGTCATCTTGTTTCAAAATGTCTTGTCAAGTTCCACGTGTTGACGTGTCGCGTGTTCGCGTTTTTAAGCTTCAGTTGAATTTTCCAGGCCTTCATGATTAAAAATCAAGAATATGTAATAAATATCAAGTATCAATTGTATTCTCGAGTTTTGATTATGTAACGCGATTTCTGTTTTCTTTATATATCTATTAGTAGCGATTATAAAACTATTGCAAAAGTATGATGATCGTAGAGGTATATCTTTGGTATAGCGAATATCAATAATACTTTCAAAGAATTCGAATTTTTCAGGATAAATATTTGTGATGTCAAAACATTTTTTAAAATAATTTTATGTTACTCGATCTCAGAATGGCGGACGCTGCTCCAGCCGCACGTGGAGGCTTTCGTGGAGGTTTCGGTTCTCGTGGAGCGGGAGGCGATCGAGGAGGCCTCAGAGGTCGTGGAGGTAGAGGTAGAGGCAGAGGACGTGGCCGTGGACGCGGAAAAGAAGATAGCAAGGAATGGGTCCCTGTTACGAAGCTTGGTCGTCTGGTCAGAGACGGCAAGATCCAATCACTCGAGCACATCTACCTATTCTCCTTACCCATCAAGGAGTACGAGATCATCGACAAGTTTCTCGGTCCAGATCTTAAGGATGAAGTTCTGAAAATCATGCCTGTACAGAAGCAGACTCGAGCCGGTCAACGCACGCGTTTCAAGGTAAAGTTGAAGATGCAAAATACGACAATTTAGAGAGACTGACAAGGATATTGAAAATGTAAACATTTTATAGGCTTTTGTTGCCATCGGAGACAGCAATGGACACATCGGATTGGGAGTGAAGTGTTCCAAAGAAGTAGCCACTGCCATTCGCGGTGCTATCATTCTGGCTAAGCTCTCCGTCGTCCCGGTTCGACGCGGTTATTGGGGTAACAAGATCGGCAAACCGCACACCGTGCCGTGCAAGGTGACCGGCAAGTGCGGTTCTGTCCAGGTGCGTCTGATACCGGCGCCCAGGGGTACTGGTATCGTGTCCGCCCCGGTTCCCAAAAAGCTGCTTCAGATGGCAGGTATCGAGGACTGTTACACCTCAGCCAGAGGATCCACCTGCACACTCGGCAATTTCGCCAAGGCCACTTATGCCGCGATCGCCAAAACATACGCGTATCTAACGCCCGATCTGTGGAAGGAACAGGCTCTGGCTAAAGCACCGTATCAGGAATTCGCTGATTTTCTATCAAAGACTCACAAAGGTGGCGTGAGAGCTGCTGAAGTTGTTTAAATAAACGTCCAATCTCCATGGAATGTCTTTGGAAAAAATCAATCTTGTTATTTTCCTCTCCAATTCTTTAATTCCTTGTAACCTAATATATTGTATACTTAAGCTCTCTTATTTACCAATGTAATTAAGCCTGTATATATATTCTATACAATTTATTGTTTCGTTAAAAAAAGCCAAGACTATACCTATCTTAATAATATATGCAACTTTAGTAGTATATTTTTATTTAATTAAAAAACTTGGTTGTAATATAATATATGAATCTGATGAAAATGACTTGTTATGTAGTATCTGTTACGTAGGAACATCACTTGAGGATTTGTACTTCTTATATGCATTGTCGAATATTTCGAGGGTATGATCACATATTTTCTCAAGATCCTGGAGGCCCCGTTTCAACACTTCAATTGCATTTTCACCAGTTGTTTGAATGTTAAAGTGTATCTTGTTTTCTGCCGGATGCGGCACAGTGTAAGCACATATTTTTATGCCAGGACTGTGAAAAAAAAAAAAAGTAGAATTTGAATTAAGAAAAATATTCATTGATAAACTTTATATGTGCTTATTATTATTATTATTCATAAAATTTAAGTAATACGTACTATTCATTTATCACGCAGGCTAGTGCATTTCCCAAAGTATGTCCCTCGTCGACGAGGACGAAAGTCGCGTATGTAATTCCCTGATTTCCTGGTATCTGCATTTACAATTAACAATCGAATAATCTCCATTTAATAGCTCTCTTAAGATCGGTCAATATATATTATACTTAATTGCCAATTAATATTAACGTCAATTAAAATTCGTGAGATCAATTACCTTTAAGAGACGCTTTTCCATTATATTATTTTCGTTCACACGTGTGTCGTTCACATAAACACTTCTCGCACCTAATATTTCTACTAATCCTGATACGGGCTCGATCTAATTGTTAGCGGCATTGTTTTCGATTACATAATGAGGTTTAGAGGTTATGTAAAAACATAACCTCTAAAATAGATATAGATGGCGATACTATGCGAGATTAGGGTTAGGTTAGGTAAGTGTTCCTCTGGACGAGAAACCTCGGGCTTTTCTCTGGAATTTTTCACTGCAATTTTATATATATATATATATAAAAAAATTGCACACAAATTATGTTCTATTTGACGTAAATGCGATTTCTTCAGAAATACCTTTTTCTGCGTGTACGTATATTTTATATTTCACAAGTGCTTATAATAATTGATGCTGTCTATTGACAATATCTTTACTTAATTGCTTAATTAACTGATATTAATGTGTATTGTACAGTGATCACACATACGGTTTATTTGGTGGCAAATCGACGTCGCGATGAGCTTGAGACGAATATGCGACATCGTCGTTCGTCGAAACATCAGAGTCCAAGGCGTCCTCGGGAAATTCTTCGCCACAGAGCCAACGGAATCGAAGAACGAGGTCGTCGATATAACGGCTGCCGACGAGAAACCGGTGTACTCCCCGTTGGACAATCCGCAGTTCCAGGAGGACCTCGTCAGGAAGCGAGACAAGTCCCGACTGAATCCGCAAGACAGAAATGTGCTCATGGATCTGCGTCCTTACGATAAGCCTATAGCGTGGCATCACTATAAAGTGAAGTACAAGAAACGTATGTTGGGTATATACGGATTGAAAGGCAATGACGAGCCGGCAGGATTCGCTTGGCCCACGCAGAGAGAAATCAAAGATGCTAAAGAGTACGAGAGAGTCGCTTTTCCAATATCTCTTCAGGAAAGATGGAAGATGCTGGAAGAGAAAAAACAGAGAAGGAATGAAAGGACTAAAAGAAGGCATGTTTTTATCGATTGTATTACTTACCAGTTCAGATGCAACCTTACTGATAATTTACAAGTATACAGTGTATAATTATGTATGTATATGATGTATTTGCAGAGAAAACCAATTACTTGAGAAAATGATGAAGATGAATGAATGGTCAACCGAATTGAGAGCTAAAATCGCTAAGAAAGAAGCCGAGCTAGAGGCTGCGAGATTGCACAAGGAACGTCTGGTGGAAGAAATTAGGAGACACTTTGGCTTCAAGATTTCGCCTCAAGATGAAAGATTCAAAGAAATGCTGGCGCAGAAAGAAAAGGAGGATAAGAAGAAGAAGAGGGAGGCTAAGAAGCAAGCGAGAATGGAGAAGTTAACTAGTATGTTCCAAAAAAAAGTAGCCAAAGAAAAATGAAGAACAAGTAACCGATTCAACAAAATCTGTAGAATAATTTTCATTCATAAAAAATAAAATGTAAAATTTTAATTGTAGCTCTAATAGATTTATAATTCTTAACTCTCCTCAATTATTTTGATATTGAATATTTATACCAGATCAATATATGAACCCTGTCTTTTCTTTACATTTTATTTCAGCGTGTTCACATCACGAGATTTATTATGATCAAAACATTTTCAAATGCTATCTTTGTTTTATATTATTACGGAAGCTTTGTAGTAGAAACTTTTCAACCGATATTTCATTTACTTGCAAGAATAATATAAATGTCAGGGACAATATACACATGTAATAGTAAATATCGTACTTTCTTTACTAATACAAAAACGTTACACACTGTTTCGCAAAAGACTAGAAGAAATTAATGCATAATTGATATAAGTGACGCTCATTTTAAGACACTTAACCAGGCACACGTTGGACGATATATATAATTGCTTCGTACATTTCGGATGTCATGGTCCTTCGGCGATCATTGTAATTACCACATCATTGTAAATAATCGAACTACATGGCATCAGATTTGAGAGACATGAATTCCTCATACTTGCACTGTACTTGACTTATTATTTCATTCTCTAAGCTTATCAATTAACTGGTTCAGTTAAGCTGGTTTCTAGCTATTCTAACAGTCGCATTGTGAATAAAATGATCGAACATCTTCGAAAATTATTATCGTAAAAATTTTGTGGTAGCACGATTCGAATAAGATCAGCTTCTCGTCGTTACGCATTCGTCGTTCTGATCGCTATTGACAGGCGATCTTCTTTGCAAGTTTTCCCGCTCCGAAACGTTTCCCTCGGTTTCAGCAACACCGCAGACGATCGGCCGGTCGTCGTTATCTCCGCGCGCCCGCGTATCCTGTATTTGGAATTCGTCGATCACGATAAAATGTACTTTATTGCTCTCCGTGTGTCAGGCGGATTGTAGCTGCGACGGCGATGTCAATTCGTAAAACTGGAAGCTGAGCTCCTCGCCGAAGAGATTCTCCGATCCTATGATCTCGGGATCGATCACGTTTAATCCAAAGACGTTCGGATTCAGATCCGTGACCAGGTATCCTTCGCTCACGAGTCCGCATTCCTCGGCGACGACCTCTTTAGACACCGGGTTCAGGAAATCTGCAAGTCAATTTCATTTCATAAATGCGTACATTAATCTCTTTCAATAATTTCCCAAGATATATAACGTTACGATTCCCTCACCGCTCTCCTTGAAGGGACATTGAAACTCCGTTTGTTGAACGGTCTGCTGATTCTGCTGATTCGTCTCGTGATCGTTGTTGGCCAGCATCATGGGAACTAGATATTGCACCTCCACCTCGCGTTTTATACCGTTGAGTATTTGTTCGGCGGAATGCTCGAGCGTCACAGGATTCAGTATATTGTCAGTATCCTCGTCAGGATTCGGCTGCGCGATGCTCGCCGTCGCAGCCTCCACCTCGTCCATGATCTCGCTGTAATGTCAAAGCGAATTGTTCGCAATTCAGCAATACGTTGAAATATTTTTTACAAGATACGATAAGGATTTGCACATTAGACTTTTTACCTAATGATTTTGTTACTCCGGGATTCGTCGCAATCGTTCTGTGCAACTTGTTGCGTCGGTGTAGTGGTTGTTAATCCATTAACAGCGAACGGACGAGGTCGACAATCGCTACGATTCGCGATCGCCCAAAGATGACCGGCCCCATGAGGCGCCTTCGAACCTTTCCGAAAATGCGGATTTATCGAGAGATTGTGCCGGACGGAGTTCTTCCAGCGATCATCGTTGCTCTTATAATAAGGGAAATGCTCCCTGAAAATAAGAAAAATATATAAAAATAATAAAAATGTATCCTATCATAAGTTCTATTTTACAAGAATTACACTAGATATTATAATACAATCTCTGCATATTTTTTCTCATTCGAAACAATTTTGAATTTCGCGTCTAATAATTATGATAGCAAAAGCTCTCTTTTACATATGCAAACGAATCAAAGGGGGGAATGCGATTAGAGATATTGCGCGTATAAAAACGCACGACGGCAATTTGCGTCCCTACGAAACTAATTTCCTTCACCTGCTCGCAGCGATGTCACGGTGCGTTACGCACCCCCTACGCGATTAATTCCACGGGTTTTGGTGGAAGACGAAGAGAGACGAAAGGCATTTGAGCCGAGGGTGCATTCGAAATGCTAAATGGCGTGTTTACTCGCTCCGCTGATCACGATGATCGCGACAAATGGTGTCACCGATAATTTCAACGAATCTGTTTTGAATTTATTTTCATATTGTACGTATATGTATATTTCAAACTTATACAATAAGAAAAATATTGTCAGCATCATCCGATATCTCCGAAAGAGATATTCTTATAGCTTATCACTCGAGAGGCATCCTTGATTTAAAATGTTACTTCTAATCCGCATTATATATTATAATCAAAATCTCGGATAATGCAAACGAAAAAATCAGATTTATAAGATACGACTTTAATGTATATATATTTGTAAGTGCCTTTTTTTTGGTGTAAAGTTATTATACATTTTTTTATAACTCTAGCGGCGCCCTATGCTATACGGATGATCTATATACGCTTTTTCCAAGGAGCTCGAGCGGCGATCGAACAGGTGAAGGCATAGGAGCGGTAAATTGTGCGCATTCGTGTTGAGGGCTGCAGCAAAGGATAGCTGAAGGGTGAGGAGTTAGTGCCAGGTGGTGCCAAGCAACGGGGGCAGTGGTACCAATGGGTACCATCCAGGAGCAACCCACCCCCGTCAACCCACCCCCAACCACAGTGGACCATGCTCGTGTAAATTCGTAGAAAGCTTCCTGCGTGGCCGCAACATAAATAAGGAAGATACTCCGTGTATATTTCGAATGTAACTTGTAAATATTTTCCTCTTACAATCATTCAATCTTATCGTTTTTTTTTTTTTTATATAATTAATGGATTATTTTATTGTGGATTATCATTCCATCCAATAATTAGGAGTTTAAAAAGAAAAATATATAAAAAATATAAAAATAATTGTAAGCGGAAAAAAAGAAAAATATATATGAAATTAATTGATATATTTAATTAGATATTTAATTGAAAGACTATAATTATGAAAATACGCGAAGACTATATAATATTGCAGCGCGCCGGCTATGGACAATAATTTCGGCAAATCTCTTTGCAAGAAAGACAAATAAAAGTTCTGATTAATAATAATAAATAAATTTTTACTGATGACACTTACGAGATCCATTGGTAGATTGCAGAGACCGTGAGCTCGCCTCTCTCCTGCAAAGCATGCTCTATCAATTCCGTGTAGGTGAAGGGTGGCTTTTTCGGTCCGTTGGATCGCAAAAAATTCCGGTTGTCGAATCCGTTGGCGGGATACGTCGCCTGATTCGAGTCTTGTCGATACATCGATGAATTTTCGTGTCCTCTCCTGACGTCGTTGGCGTAATTGGAGCCGTGCGACCGTCCATTCGGTTTGCTCTTGTTACCTGAAAATGCGCGATTAGTCTCAAGACCGTAAAGTCCATTAGACATTTATCGCAATTTAATTAAAATAAAATTAAATACAATTTTTCAACACTATTATTCGCTATTATTCGGGAAAGAGGCAGCTGCAAACGAAAAATAATTATCTCGTCTTACGTGATTTGTTTTTATATTCTATTTTTTAAATTATGAGATAAAGATTTTAATTTTTCAACGCTAAAGTGAATAATATTCATCTCTTTAATTTTAATATTCAAGAAAGCATTAATGTAAACGATTATTTTGTCCTTTGCACTTTCCTTACCGCAAAAATTGTCCTTTGTCAAAGCCGGCCCAACGGCGGACCTGTCGTCTGCGGCTCCGATAAACGAGTCCAGTTTGAAATCCAGCAGCCACGACAGATTTCCATTTTCCTGATCCTCGAACTGCTGCTGTTGCTGATTATTGTTCATCGTTTCCTTACTTTGCTGAACGTTTGAGTTGGCGAGCGATACCGCGGATGCGGCGCCCGGTTCCCAATAATTCATCGAGATCGCCGACTGATAATTAGTCTCCTCCACGGCATAAGTTTCCACCGGGTGACGCTCGGAGGTGGTCGACGACGACGACGACGACGACGACGACGACGACGACGACAACGAAGAGGACGAAGTCACGAGGACGTCGAGATTTTGCTGCTGTTCCAGTTCCGACATGGTCGTCCAGGTGCAGTTGGTGCCATCCACCAGTAACACCTCGAGATGCGCTACCTGCGACTCCTCGACGATCTCCTGAGTGGACATAGGCGAGAAGAGGGTCGTCGCGTCGGTGATTATTTCGTTCGACGTAACCGCCAACTCCTCCGGCGTCTCGAGTTCCTGGAGATAACGCTTGCGATTCGTCTGACGGATCTCCTCGCAGAAACTGTCGATGTCCAACTCGTCGAAGATCTTTCGTTTGGGGCCATCGATGTCTAGATCGTCGAAGACCTTCCGTTTGGAGGATGCGCGACTCTCGGTGACTTCGCCGGCGGTTCCCGACGATGGTCCAATCATCCTGTCGGCGTTTAAATCGTTGACGAACTGACGAACGCAGAATGGCGAGGTGGCAAGTCACCTTGAAAAAAAAAAAAAAAAAAAAAAACGGTCGAATCAAAAGGACGCGTGGTAAAAATTCGCATTCTGTAAAATTAAACTCCGGAATTGAATTTTTAAAATAGAGAATTTAAAAGAAAATAGAAAAATTCAGTTTTATTTATTTCTTTTAATCTACGCAAAACAATTATTTTTTTGCAGAACGAGATAAAGATAGGATGATACACCTCGCGTGTACGAAGTTTTTTATTTGGAAAATAATTCTTCTCACACTTGCATGCGAGCATTATCAGCTGAGTCGAAAATGTATATATAAGAGTATGACGTTTATTTTAAAATATACAATACCTCACACAAAACGCGTCCCGGTTGGTTGTACAAGACTCATCTTACATTATGAGATGTCAATTAAAGAGTACGATTCGCGTGCAAAAGTATTCCCCTACCTTGTGCTCCTTTTCACCGTCCCTTTGTCTTCCTCTCGCGATACAATCCAAAATACGCGCGAACGATACCTCGTCTTTCTATCTTACCAAACTGACAATCATCGTGAGATAAGACGCGAGAATATAATTTTCAATCGGCCCTCTCGTCGTGTGCGCGCGTAGCCGCTCTCTCCTGTGTTGTCTTCTCCTTCGAAACTCCTGGAGGGATCAACGCGGCGACCTCAAACGCGCCCTGCCATCATGCGATTCACGTGCGATTCCCCCGTCGATCGACGTTATCGCGCACGGCCGACGCGGGACACACTTCGGAAGTGAATCGTCGATTTTTCTCGTCGCGATCGAGCGCTCATCGAGACGCGTCTACGTGATCCTGGCGCGATGCGCGGTCTCGTTTGTTTCACACGTCGACTGTCTCGCGCCGCGCGCTCCGCGCATGCGCGCGACTTACGTCCGGCGCATTCGCGACATCCGGGAAAAGAGCGCGAATTAAAGTGCTTCGCATACTTTAATTCCGTACCGCAATTTTTTTCAGACACAGCAGACAGGGAGAGGCAGCACTCCGAACAGAGACAAACGTAATATAAAGATCGTGTTCCCGATGAAAATGGCAAGGAATTTTAAAACGTGCAAAGTTAGTAAAAAAAAAAGTTATTTTCGTCAAAGACATATATGTAAAGTAGTGAAATGAGCAGCTTCTAAAAGAAATACGCTCCTCGTATTTTGTGGAAATCTACCAGTATCGAGCTGCGAATTATTCATTTTCAGAAAAGTCTCCTATCTTCCGCGACGCTGACAAGGTCAAGGTAGTAGCTCTTATCGCGGCTTTATTACACGGACTGTCGTACTACATACGTTGTACGCACGAGAGAGTAGAGAGCTATTTTTTGCGCGGAGTGTACTGTGTAGGAGCGTAACCCTGATTCACGAAGCCCCGTTTTCTGCCGAGAAACACAGTATGTAGCGGAGTTTCTTGACGCGAGCAGAGAGAGACGAGTAATCGAGTATTAGGAATAAAAAAAGGGAAAAAGGGCAAGAGATCTAAAAATAAAACGCGGAGAAGAAAAGAATTAAAAATTCGGAGATCAACATTTGTTGAAAGCTAAATGGTATTTCGTTCTTTCTAAAAGTATTTCATCATCTCGAAATCAGATAAAAAAGCGGAGAAGGTGTCTCCTTAGGAGAGACAGAATCAGAAATATAGACGTATTTAAATTGCGGAAGTGGCTTTATCTTTTCTCTCTTCCAGTAACATCGTCAGAGCCTTCAATCGGATCTTGCCACAGCACTGGACTGGTACTGCGGATATGTGTGCACTGTATAGCGGACACGGCCGAATGTCGCACGGAGAATGACATTTAAAATTCGTGACTGAGAGAGCAATCGAGGTGACGAGGAACGACGAGCGAGCGTTCACAGCGTGTGACGTTGTCACATGGAGCATTGAGAGCAGCTGAGCCGACGAAAACAGCGATCATGGACCTCAACAACGATCTGGACCAACACTTGCTGCACCAGTTCAGCTGTCTCGGCACCACGGACAAAGACGACCTGGTGAAGCAGCTGCAGAAGCTGCTAGCCGACAGCCACCTCAACGAGACGACCGCTGCATTCTTCCTAGACATGAACAATTGGTAATCCGTTCACTTTCGGACGTCGTCTCGTAATCGTTTACGCTGCCCACGCAGCATATAACCTTGCATCGCCATATTTATTGTTCCCCCCCCCCTCCCTTGCGAGGGGATTGCTTGCCACCAAATCTTTTTCGTTTCTTCTTTAACTTGACGAATCTCTGTCCCGAATTAAGACACATTAACACGCTTTATCCTGTCCTCTGTCATCCTGTTTCTCCTCTGCAATATTCATATATGCTATTGTCGTATTTAATATCTGTGTATCAAGAGATTGTTTGTTTCGCTTAAGATCTTATTTGTTTAATTGTAAGGTTGAACTCTTTGTGGAATGTCTTTCCCATTTATTTGCGTCTGCATTTTAAGTGGGACATACTTTATTTTTATGCTTTGAAGATAATTTGAAGATAAAAAGAAGAAAGGTCAGAAAGTGCGATTAGAAAGCAGAGAGCAGACCTTTTAACGATGACTAATGATGTTGGCAATTAGATAGCCAGTTTTTAGTTAATCTATTTGCTATATTGATATTCTATGAAATATTGTATTACGAAACAAATTGATACTAATTCTAACAGCCTCCTTGTTTTTATCTTCCATTTGTTTGCTGATAATAGAAGACAATAGTAGAACTATTGTTATTATTTTATTGAAATAAAACTTAAACCTATTTTGCTTTATTGCTTAGATTCATAAATAGAAATTTTCCTTCATGCAACTTTAAATTGTACTGTTACAAAATTTTTATTCTCCAGGAATCTGCAAGCAGCAATTTGCAGTTACATTGATTTTGGAAACCCCTTCAACACCCCTTGTATGACATTAATATGTGACAGCACAATCGGTGAGGGGGAGGCTGTGCCACCCAATACAAATTTTCAGAAGTCATGGCGTGTACAAAACAGTGGCACAGAAATTTGGCCAAGTGGGATCCATTTGCAGCATTCTAGCGGAGTACAAATGGGCTGTGCAAGGATACCAGTCCCACCATTGGCTCCCAAAGAGACCACAGAGTTAAGTGTAACATTGAAGAGCCCAGCCGAAACTGGTGTCCATCAAAGTAAATGGAGAATGATGACGTCTAATGGTGTCTATTTTGGTGGTAAGTTTGGAGTGGGCATTTTCAAAGATCGACATAGTATTCCCATGATATAGAGTAATCTAAAAAAAAGACCAAAAAATTGTTAGGAACATGCTAATTTACAAACATGAATATTCTCCAAAGATAGATAAAAAAATGTTTAGTTGACACAGATATCTGTAAATCAACCTTGACTTAAGAGTAGCCACTTTATTTTATCAGAAGCTAAATATGTTATGCATAGTTTATATAGTTTGAGCAGCAGCAGCAGCGTTCACTTATCTTATCAATATTCTAGACTTAGACTGATAATATTAGACACTTAAGAATATTGTTGTGTATTTTTCAATTGGCTTTCATGATACTTAAAATACTTCTACATTTTTTCTAAATTACTTTATACATATATTTGATCATATATAAATTGTAATAAATTATTTCTTTTTTTTTTTTTAGACATTATTTGGGTGATTATAACAGTGCATGAATGTGGCACATTGGCAGTCACTCAACAGCTGCATCAATTAAGTACACAGTCCAATGATGTACAAATGTGCTAGCCCCTTCGATGTACAAAAGCCTCTCCTAAAAAAGATTTACGAGATATTGCGTGAGGTGTCTCTCAGATTATTGTAAGTTCGCGATAACTTGTTTCTAAATTTTATATAGAGAGGTCTTTTTTTCACAACGGAGCTTTATTTACCGCTCCAACACCTCGTAAAAAAAAAAAAAAATTGCTGTATATTCGATAATTACCAATAATAAAAAATACAATGAAATTGGCCATACTTTTATGCTGATTAAAATATTAATGCAGAGCTAGTTTTAAAAGATGTATCTTATATAAATGTATTTCCGGTAAAAGTTTTATTGGATCTCATTTTGTTAGAAATAATTTCTTATATAAAGCTAATTTACATAAAGACATATAAACAATTTATACATATATATTGTACGGGAATTATATAATTTTGTTATACTTAGCAGCTGCTTATATGTAAGGCCTTTCACGATTGTCCACGTTTGTCGATCTTATCGTGCGTGATTGGTCGAAATTACGTTTGTGTAACATAGAAATTGAAAAATATAGCATGTGAGACAATTGGAGTAAAGAAAAAAAAAAAAAAGATCGTGAGAGATGAATTTGCAAGAACCACGCGCGAATGGATTTTGGAGATATTGATATATTATTAAGATACAGGTTTATTATAAGAATATAATTTTTATTAGAAACTAATGTCTATAGAGAGAGTTGTGTATATGCCTAGGGAGTTATATATAAAATATATTCATCACTTTTATCACCAGCCTGAAAAAAAGAACTGAACTATTAGAAGCAATTTTTTTGTATCTCTTGAATCGAAAAATAATACTGTAATTGAAAATACTATTTAATCAGTACAGCTTAATATTAATTTATTAAGAAAATATCATGTTGATTTATCACTTAAATATATTAAAAGTAACATTAATGAATATTGTGAAAGTGAAATGTTAATGTTACAGTTAAATGGACATAAATTTTTCTTTGGAAAATTTTATGCAAAAAACTGAAAAAAAGTGCAACTTAAACAGCCATTTTCATGTAGAGTTTGGGGTAAGGTTTATAATCTATCAATTCAAAATCCTCGGCAACGAAGTCATCAATATTTTTGATCTCTCTAACTATCTTTAATTTCGGAAACTCTCGTGGTTCGCGCTTTATCTGTTCCTCAAGGGCGCTTACATGGTTGACATAAACGTGACAGTCTCCCATTGTATGTACAAATTCTCCTGGCTGAAAATAAAAGAAAATAGAAGGTAAAAAAAAAGAAAAACTTGTCTGGAATTTATTAATACAAAGTGAGAATCCTCACCTTCAAGCCAGTAACATGAGCGATCATATAAGTCAATAAGGAATATGACGCTATGTTAAATGGCACTCCTAAACCCATATCTGCGCTTCTTTGATAAAGCTGCGCAGACAATTCACCGTTATTTACATAAAATTGTACCATAGCGTGACACGGTGGTAATGCCATTTTTGGAATATCGACTGGATTCCAAGTGGCCATTATAATACGCCTATCATCTGGAGAATGCTTCACTTTGTGAATAACTTCTTTTAGCTGATCTATTCCTGTTTAAATAAATATACAGTTAAATGTCAGTTGTATTTTTGTTTCCAGATATATGATCTTATTTGTAGATTGAAATATAATCTAGCAATTATAATTTAAAAAATATCTCTCAGCAGAAAGACAATACCTTGGCCTGTATAATTCGTGTGCATATCCTTGTATTCGGCACCAAAGTGTCTCCATTGGAATCCATAGACAGGCCCCAAATCACCTTCCTCTCTGTCGGTGAAACCACAAGAATCTAAGAAGGCACGCGAACCATTTTCATCCCAAATATGAATATCCTTGTCTGTCAATTCTTTGGAATTTGTTGATCCTTTGATAAACCATAATAATTCTTCAACTATTGCTCGCCAGAATACTGTTTTGGTTGTCAATAATGGGAAAACACCTGTAGAAATCAATTTCCTAAAATAAAATTCTTTAATTCCCTTATAGAGGAGTGCACATTTACAAAGAAATTTGATAAAAGATCTGCAAATATAACGAATTGTTATGAATTATAAATTGTCTGATGATTTTTGTTTTATATATTATGAAAAAATTTTTATGCTCGATACGATTCTCTACGGATGAAAATATAAATGTATAACATCTATTTATCGTTTAAAATATAACATATTTACCGTTTCGTAATCCAAATCGTATCTGCGTACCGAAAATGGAATAAGTATCAACACTGGTGCGATTGCTTCTCTTTGCTCCGGTTGTTATGACTTTCTCGACGAGCCGCAAATATTGATACTCATCGTGTTCTTCGTTTTTACTTTCTTTTCTATTCATCTCTCGTTCGTTTTGCATTGCGTTTCTTTGAGATGATGTTACTTTAATACCGGTCCACGTATTGCGTGTGTATGTGTGTGAGGATTGAAATGAATCACGTTTTTATCTGCTGTATCAGAAGCGGTTATGAGTGTCCAATCGCGGGAAAATACGTATTATAATATAGAAACTAAGGACTCTGCATTCATAATACGTCCTTATATATATATATATATAAAAGCATAATATTGTCTTGAACATGCCTAAAATTTGGGATAGGACATACGGCACCGATGTTCAATGATGAAAATTCATTGATCAATGTGTACTTGACACAAGACGCACTTTTAAAAAAATAAATATTAATTTTTTTTTTTAAGAGATAGAAAACTTTTAGGAGATGGAGATCTTATTTAGGAGTCATGTAAACACACGATCTTTTCTCGCGCGAGAGAGATATATTATAATTATAAAATATTTTCAAATTATAAATACAGAGAGTGCGCAGATTATATTTTATTTATATATATATATATATATATATATATATATATATATATATATGTATGTATATATACACATTCGCGTGTATACATATAAAGCGAGAAAGAATCGAAAATTCTGAGCGTCTAATATCCGGATATGAATATCATTCTTGTGATTTCTGTTCGATATATCGAGAGAAAAATAATATCATCTGTGTTAGACGTATAATAAAATGTAATGCGTTGGTCGTTCGAGGTATGTACAAATATTTTAGAGATACAATATTTCTCTACATATATCTATATATATATGTATGTACATTATTTGGTAGTACATCATTGGTAACGTAAAACCACGTACAAGTGAATTTCGCAAAATAAGGATAGCAAGTAATTTATGCTCTTCACAAAATTCACTGCTTGTATCAAATTTCTTAAGTCGTAAACGTTTATAGAATGCTCCGAAACCACTAGATGTTCTTTTCGCTACAGATCTTTTAGATCGATTCAAAATTAATTTTAAACAACAAAAAATATAAACAATGAAATCATATCTTTTACATAATTTCTGATAAAATTTAATAGAATTTTTACTTTCAAGCTTAGATGAAAAGATGTACAATGTCAAAAATTGTCTCAATATTTTCACTAAGAAAAAATTGTTCCCGTATTATATATAATCATAAAAAGGACATCTTATGACATCGGAACATTGCGTCTCAATGCGATATGTGATGTAATAATTAATGACCATGATGATCTGTACAATAGCGTTGAAGACAATGCTGTTGCAAAACTATGTACTTTTCTTTCGCTTAAAATTAATTCTAAGGAATAATCCTCGTCAAAATACACCGCTTTCATAACGCGCTGCAATTGAGTACCGTTTTCGCGCGGATGGATTCAGACATATTGGCTACGTATTAACGGTATTATTATTATCCTGCGCGTCTGGAGTCGCCTCCTCGGATTCCGCGACGGATGGATTATTGTTCAGTCCGGCCTCGGCCGTGTTGTAGCCCGAGAACGAGCAAGTAGGCGCGCTTCTGGCCTGGCTTATCACCGTGGCCTCGGGCAGGAGCGACGTACGCTCTGTCGCGCTTCCCCAAGCCTGCTGATATGCACCGCGTCCACGTATCCTGCGACTTAAGGACGAGCCGACGACGCCCAAATGTTCCTTTATATCATTATGCACATCAGAAACATCCCACATTGCTCTGTAAATGTATAAAATTAATGTATATGTCAATTATAGCGAAAATATGATTAAATATTAATATCAGTGTCGTAACATACATATTAAATTATACAATATGTAATTTATTATATTGTAATTTATTAAATGTAATTTATTATATTAGAAGATATATAAGTTTATTTTAAAATGTGTTTTAGTTTGTTTCAAAATATATTCATAATTGTTTTATATATACCTAAATGCGTCCCACCATGCTTGACCCTGCGCTAAATTGACAAATGGTTTGTAGGAGAAGCTGTAGTGATGCGCTACCGCGGCTAAAAACATCTCTATACAAATTAGAAAATCCTGCAACTTGGATGATATATTCCTGATGACATCTGTATTGTCTGTATTAAAAATACTTGATATAACGTCGAAATATACCAATAGAGCTATTAACACTCCTTGACTGAAAACCGAGAACGCATTGTATGATTTTTTTTTCGAATTAGAGAAAAACATAGACATTACTATAATAAACTTACAAAAACGAGAAGAACACTACGGCTTTGATGCATAGAAATTTTCCAATTGGCTTCATTGGCTTCAAGGCCTCCACATTGGCACGGTAAAAGAGTACCAAACAGTACATGGCAACAAATTGTGACAGATTGTTTAGAGCGATCATATATGGAAAAGCAACGTCTCCCCTAAATTCACCCTCTCCATATACTCCATTCAGTTCGCAGATGCTGCAAAAATAGAGAAGCATGATATAAACAAATGCATTCAAATATTGCACAGTGTTAAATAAAAATATTCCTCTTACAATGATACTAAAGTTGATATAGGTCTAACAGCTGTATATTGTAAAATTCCATGCTTGCACATATGTACAAACTCTCTGCCCATCTCCCAGTCAGGAAGACAGCACAGAGGAAACATGTGATGCACTTGAGGAGAGATCTCCAGTCTATGTTCCAATTGGTGGTCGGCATTCAAGTAGGCCAGTAGGTACATCATGAAATTGTATATCACATAAGCTTCGTAGCATTCTCTTAAGCTATCCACATATATACTGCCTGTAGGATACACCAAACCTAACCACTGTACAGACAGGAAAGATTCATTAAACAACTGAATAAATATTTACATATTTTTCGCAATATACACAAGAAGGATTTGTAACTTTTTCTTACAGCATTCACTGCATAGATCGGTACCATCCATAATATCCTGAAAAATAATAAAATATAAAATAAAATCCATGCTTATATGTACTTAATATTATACAATAATAAGAGGGAAAATATAAATAAGTAAAACTAAATCTGTACGAATTCTCTTAACGACAAAATGCTCACCTTATTATATATTTCTGTAGTCTAGGTTGCGTATAGTATATCATGTGCTGGACAATCTCGTAAAAGGCAATGGGTAATGCTAGCAACACAAAAGCACCACCCACCAGCGCACCCTGATCCTCCTTGTTGAAACCATTCTCGATGGAATTGATTAGCAAGATTGGTACGAGTACAACAATGAGCAGCGCATACAGGCAGGTCAGTACAGGCAATATCCATAATCTCCAGCGTCGACAGATCGAAGCCATCACTCCGCTCAGGTACTTCGGACACTGTCATATCATAATTTCGGACTGAGACCAGAGCCTGGTTCTGAAAGTGCAAGTGATTAGATAACTTGAGATTTTATCGTATCATATACTTCAATAACGACGCGATTAAAAGACACAGATTTATAAGTACAATTGAAATCATATCCTAGAATTTATAGCACTTTCTATCATCCACTCAATGAACAATCCTGATGTTTACTTATCATAAATATGTTCGCCTGATAATTCTCTTTCGTTATGAAAAAGCTATTATGTACATTATCTGCCCTTTACTGATAACATTAGCTGATAGAAGTCGATGTTTATTATAGCAATGTGAGGTAAAAAAAAAAAAAAGAAAAAATACAGTAAACGAATATCATGCGGAGCGAATGAATCAGCTGAGAGTGACAGCTAGATAAATGTGAACTTCCTCTCTTTTCTAATCCTTCGTGTCATTCGATAATATAATAATACGCATTTGGATTATTTACTATTTCGCCGCTATCGACAAATCAATTCCCTCGTGACGTCGCGAAAGTTACGTCACCGGATGAAATCTTTCGCCAGCTCGATCGTGACTGCGTCGCGCCAGAAAATATCACGCATACAGTTTTTTCCGCACGATTATACTAATTTGACATTTCGCGATATTTCGCACGGCCAGAGAGAAGCCATGCCGGCGATTTTCGTGAGACGCTTTTACTAGGCCGTAAAGCAGCGCCATAGATCCACTTTTAGGAATTGGAATCACTGATCCACATTCACTTTCAAAACTGTCGGTCATTTAGTGGTTCATGTCCGTGCTACATCCATATAATTGTGGATCAAAAATATATATATCGAAACTTCATGAACTTATTAATATGTTTTATTAAATGCGTGTAACGTTTTGGCATTCTAGTATATAATACGATATAAATACAGCGATATAAATTATTACTAAAATATTTTTACGTATATCCTCATATGCGGATATGTATTTATATCGCATTATATACTAGAATGCCAAAACGTTACACGCATTTAATAAAACATATTAATAAGTTCATGAAGTTTCGATATATATATTTTTGATCCACAATTATATGGATGTAGCACGGACATGAACCACTAAATGATCGACAGTATCGAAAAGCGGATGTATATTAGCACGGACATGAACCAAATGATCGACAGTTTTGAAAGTGAATTTGGATCAGTGATTCCAATTCCTAAAAGTGGATCTATGGCGCTGCTCTACGGCCTAGTATAGAGACACTTACAGTGTCTCTAGCCTAGTAAAAGCGTCTTACGAAAATTACGAAAATTACGCAGTCCTTCGTGAGCAGTTGAAGAAGACAGAACGGAGCCAATCAAAGGAAGAAGTGAAGTGAAGTGAAGAAGACAGAACAGGGTAAGTCACATACTACGTAACTGTAATATAACACGTCTAATATATAACAGTTACATTGTTAAATTATAACATTGATGTTACATTATTGTTACTTAATGTAATAAATATAAAAAAAAGGAACAAACAATGGATGTTAATTTTTTTTCTTAGAAAAATGTGTATACAATGATAAATAATGCTAATGGAAAATTTATTTGCGTTTTTGTTTTAATTCACGTTTAGTTTAATTTGCTCATTAAACATAATCGACAAAATTTGAAATAAGCTTAATTTCGCAACGGCTGCTTCTTTGTTATCCGTTTTTGAGTGTATACATGACTTACAAGTGACATATAAACCTGTTGATAATAACATTCGTAAATACACGCCAAACTACAACGAACAAAGATCAGTTATTAGAAGAAATTAATTTATACGTTTCACCTTGTTGTTAGAAGCACTGTTATTTGCATGGAATATTTTATATGTTTTGATGTTGCAGATCCTTTTTAAATACATAATGGAAGATATTCAATCAGCAGAAGCTGCTAACGCAGCTCAACCCGAGATTGAGAGGGAAAAAAAATTTAAGGTGATTTCTCATCCAAATTATTGTAATAATAAAGAGACAATAGTAGAAGAGGCAACTTACGATCAGCCGATTAACGAGAATTTTAATTTTTTCAGCACGTGTGCGAAGCCTGCAATTATAAAACAAATGATAAAGGACACTTTACGCGACATAATAAAAGTCCGAGACAAGAAATTAGAAAGTTTTAGAGAGAAACAATTACTTCAGATTCTAGATATATCTCACAATAATCAGCAACAGAATATAGATTTGGTACAACGAGTAAAACAATTAGAAAAATTGTGCACAAGCATTTTACTTGCACGCACAAGGAAATTAAAGAAAAATCTATGACACAAGACTTAATAATTTCAGAACTGAATACACAATTGATAACTTTAAAAAACGAATTTGAATTAGAAAAAGAGAAGTTATATGAAAACCTGAGAACCACGAAGGCACAATATAGAGTACTATACAAGAATTGAAAGGCAATATCCGAGTATTTTGTAGAGTTCTTGGACGAACTCTACAAAATACTCTGATATTGCCTTTCAATTCTTGTATAGTACTCTACATTGTGCCTTCGTGGTTCTCAGGTTTTCATATAACTTCTCTTTTTCTAATTCAAATTCGTTTTTTAAAGTTATCAATTGTGTATTCAGTTCTGAAATTATTAAGTCTTGTGTCGTAGATTTTTCTTTAATTTTCTTGTGCGTGCAAGTAATGCTTGTGCACAATTCTTCTAATTGTTTTACTCGTTGTACCAACAGCATCCCAAAAAGAGGTTTTTGAAGAATTCTCTTTTAGTACAATCAGCTCTCGAGGGATATAATGTATGTGTTTTTGCTTATGGCCAGGCTGGTTCTGGCAAAACATATACTATGATAGGAGAATGTGAATTGCAGACCGAAGGCATGATACCTAGAACAGTATGTATATATTCATCATGCCTGTTTTTCTTGTTTTTTACATTATTTATTAGACTTTTTTCTATTTTTCTACAAATTTACATTGCAATTATTTCGAACATAATTTCTCTTTAAGAAAGAAAAAAAGATTCAAGAATTATATATGCAAAAATTATATATAAAATATATTTGTTATAAATACGATCTAAATTTGTGTGTACAACTAATAATTTTTCTATGAGAAACAAACTTATTTGTATATAATTTTAGGTACGTCATATATTTAAAGAAATGAAACAATTTGAACTTCTTGGTTGAGAGTATCAAATAAAAGCAAATTTTCTGCAAATTTATAATGACCAAATCATCGATCTCCTGGATGCGCAGCCTAAGTCACATGAAATACGAATGGTTGACAGCAAGATCAAAATTTATATATTAGCAATCTAAGAGTAGCAAAAATTAACAGGAATCCCTGAGGAATTTTATGTATGTTTGCAAACTGCACAGTGCAATCGAGCTGTTGCTGTTTCTAAACCAAATGAGCGGTAAGTTTGTTATATTCGCTTTCGTTTGTTATATTATAAAGTGTAACGTTTATGCGATTTACTTTTTAGAGCATCAAAATCTCACTTGATTATAAGAATAAAATTGATTGGCACACATAGTACAAAACAGGAGGTATCGATAGGAAATTTGAATTTGGTTGACTTAGCTGGATCTGATGGTTTAAAGAGTGAAGAAGCTGTCAGAGCTACAGAAACGAAAAATATCAATAAATCTTTAGCAAATCTTAGTAATGTTATTTTAGCACTTTTGAAGAAACAGGACTATGTTCCTTATCGCAACTACAAATTAACTTAATTACTCATGCCTTCTTTCGAGGGTAATTGGAAAATTTTGATGTTACTGAATATCTCACCATTAGACGAATGTTATAGCGAGACAATACACTCGCTGAGATTTGCTAGCGATGTAAAAATTTGCAAAACTGGAAATGTTAAGCGAAGCCGCATGCTTTTACCGAATGCATCATACTAAGTTTAAAAAATGTTTTGGTTAAAGAACAGTACTTTTTATTTTAAATTGTAACTTTTTACATGATTGACATTTCTTCTTATGATTATAATTATTATTAATGTAAAATAATTTAAAGAAAAAATATATATATGTATTAAAATGACAATAAAAAGTCATCTTTTATACGTTAATAATGGTATAATAATATGAGTTAGAGATATAATAAAATATTTAATTTAATTTAGATTTATGTATTTTTGTGTGATTAAAAATATATATTAGCAACAACATTTTGTTTTAAATTCTGAATTTCACAGAGATCTTACTATATTTCATGTCATCTGCAGTTAATTCTTTCTTTCCTTGTGCTCTCGACAGTTCTTGAAATGGTTTACGTCCCTGAAATCTCATTTAATAAGTCTAATATATCATAGAAAAAAACTGTAGGAATCACATACCTCAATTAAATTTGTATTATGTTTGATCCAGAATTCTTGATGCCATTGTTGAGTCTCTTCCCTGAGATCTATATACTTCTTATCAAAATAAGTTTCTTTCGCAGAGCGAGCAAATATAATGAATCTCAGATTTGAAACTGGATCAGGAGGATCGATTAGATCGTGAATTTGTTAATTGTTTTTCAGCTTAATATATTTCTCTGTCTTTCTTCTTATTTTTTATTTTTATTAAATGTAGAAGGGCGCAACCTTATCTGCACTCATTAGAAAAGGACAGTATACCTACTACCTGGCACGGCCAGGTAGGTTCGGAAACCGGAAAGAGTACGTCTCGTACGGAAAAGTGATTGACGACCAGTGTCGCCAAAATGCGAACGAAAAATATTTCGCTCGAGTCAGAGAGAAGCCTGAGAGCGGCCATGCCGGCGATTTTCGTGAGACGCTTTTACCTCTCTGCTCGAGTGAATACGAACCGGAAGTAGATCGCGCGAATCGGCGTGTTCTAGGGTTTTTCGCTCTCGGCGCGAACGTCAGAACCCCCCTGCGTGGGTGGCGCGGGAGGGGTACATCCGGTCTAATGGCGTCAAGAGCTAAGCACTGTTGTCACATTTTGTCCTACAGTGTTTCAATATTTCGCTTTGTTTATGTCACGCGAATTTCACGGGGCGAAGACGAGGAGCCCGGCCGGGCACGCGAATTATCCTAAACGAAGGTGAGAGCGCGCGGATTTTTGCGCGCGCGACGCGTATCAAGACGCGGCTGTGATTTTCCGACTCGTCCGGGTGCAGTGACCTTGGTCTCGCTGTCAGACCTAAAACACGCACACGCGCCAAATTCAAACCTTGAGCAACGACCCTCATTAGATACGTTTCTGTTTCGTTCAAACCGAGTCTTTCGTATTTGCATTCCTCTCTTATTGAATGGACACAATTTCGTTTTATTCGGAATAAAGGAGCAAATGTTATTTCATTGGTTGTAAAGCTTAGTGTTAATAAGAGGTTTATCGTTTGATTTTAACATTATTTCATTAGTCGTAACAGTATATTTTAATATCAGTATTAAGAGTTTTATTATATAAAAATGTAAGAAAAATGTTGCGTTGCTTGAAAAGTTACATATTTTGTTGTTTCATCGTTAAAGAATAATACTATAAAATGTATCTACTATTTTCAAAGTTATGTTGAAAATGGACTCTCTATTCTTTGACAGCTAATAAAATATTTTGATAAATATGCAGAATACAGAACTCTTCATCGATTTAGACAAAACTTGCTATTATTACATATAGAATGCATAAATTATAAATTAAATCATCATTCGACATAAAAAACTAAAGAGTCATTGAATGTTTCATGTAAATTATATTTTATTTATTTTAACTGCAGAGAGAGAGAGAGAGAGAGAGAGAGAGAGCAAATTGATCTTTTAATTAATAAGTTATATTTTTTTAAGGTACAAAGAAGTGGATTCTATAGATCGGTAGAAGATTTTGTATAAGACAATTATTAGTTCTTGTACTGGAAATATACCCAATTATGGAAGTCACAACAGAGGAGGCACAGGCTGTGCTTCTGGAGGGAATGGAAGGCGCACAATATATCACCATTCAGAGGGCTGATGGTGAATCTTTAAGTAAAGGAGTACCGCTGTTATCTTTGAATGGTGAATTAATCTCGGAGGGTATGGTCGTGGACATGATCAACGCCGGCGTTGGCACAGATTACGGCACCGGTACACAATATTACGAGACAGACGACTTGTTGCCGCACGAACTGACAGAGGTTGTAATATGCTACTTAGTGCTAGTTGTACGGTTGTACATTTATATCTTGCATGTAGAATGTGAATTATGTGATGCAGGAGGACCGTAGGCTTGCTGCAGCTCTGGTTGCGGTGCAGTTTCATCAACACCAGAAGCAGCAGCAACTCCACATCCAGACTCAACACGAGGATCCGACTCTACCGGACGTTTCTCACCTGGAGACTCTAGCGCCTGTGAATTCATACTCGATTCAAACCGTGCCGGAAACGAATGCTCCTCCTGTGTATCCACCTTTGCAACCCTTTAAAAGAATTACGCAAAATGTGAAGCAAGAATTCATCAATGTTAAGAGCGAATATGACGTTGAGGTTTCTACGGAGAGCAGCGAAGATGCCACATCGGCGTCCGGACCTAAGAGAACTTTGCCGCACAAGAAGAGGATACCTCGTAAGCTGAAACAGCAACAGATCAAGAAGAACGCGGCGCGGAAAGACAATAGCAAATCGGGTCAAGAAAATACAGCAGTTGAATTGACTAGTGAAGTCCAGGCTAATGTCTTCAAGTGTGAATTGTGTAGTTCTAAGTTTAACAGTCAGCTGAAGTTCTTTGAGCACTTAAAGGTATATTTCATTCACATTGAAATTACAAAGCAACCAATTTGATTTTTATACATTATATATATATATATATATATATATATATATGTATATATATATATGAATTATGTATAAAAATCAAATATATATATATATGTACATATATAATTTACACATGTCTTTATAACAATATATCATTTTTTCACAAATATATATCTTTATAAAAAAACAAAGATTGAATAATTTATAGGTGCATTATGAACCGGTAAAACAAGAGACACGAATAGCTCAAGCGACAAATACCAACATCACAATATCAATGCCAGAAACCGTACACAGTCTCGAAAATACTGAAATGGAAGAATTCAGTGAACCCGAAGACCTTATGGAAGGTATTCGAGGTGTAGGTAAGGGAGAATGCTTTTAATGTTAATGCGTTTAAAGTTTTGCTATAGAAATCACTTATAGAAATGGTTTTTCTCTTTTTCACTCACAGTGGAAGAAACTGGTGCGCATATTGATGATGATACAGACTCACCGCTACCAATTGCAAACAACGAATCGACATTGTGGACCATTACCGATGCCACAGAGGTACAACAGAGGGACCAACAACAAATAAAACCACCGGCCGTTAGCGAGAATAAAAATTCCGACGAGAAGACTGACATTCCACAGACAGCTAAGAAAAAGAAATCACCGAAAACGCGAAAGTCAAGTTCGTATTAATCTTCAAAAAATATCTTTGCGCTGAAAGAAATAGAAAAATTTAAATGAAATTGTATTCTCTCATAGGTGATGAATTAAAGTGTATCGAGTGCAATCGTTCATTCCATCATAAAAATAGCTTAGTCTATCATATGCGATCTCATAGCGGAGATCGACCGCATCAATGTGAGATTTGTAGCAAACGTTTTTTCGCTGCTAGCGCGTTAAAGGTAAGCACCGATATCGCTGACGAAGAGTATAATGTTGCATAATATAACCTGTTTTTATTAATAAAAAACAGGTACATATGAGACTTCATAGCGGCGATAAACCGTACAAATGTGAGGTGTGTGGACGACATTTTCGACAATGGGGCGATCTGAAGTATCACTCGACGAGCATTCATTCGGAACAGAAGCAGTATCAATGCGAATACTGCGCCAAGGAGTTTGCGCGAAAATACTCGTTGATTGTGCACAGGCGTATTCATACAGGAGAGAAGAACTATCGCTGCGAGTATTGCAACAAAACGTTCCGGGCGAGCAGTTACTTACAAAATCATCGTCGTATACATACCGGTGAGAAGCCACATCCGTGCACGGTGTGCGGCAAACCGTTTAGAGTGCGAAGCGATATGAAGAGACACATGCACACGCATTCTCGAGCGAAGACGAATGACAAACAACAGTCGCTGAACAGGATCCTAACGGGGAAAAATGCAGAAGACGTGGAGAGCGACAAAGGGCAGTCGACAATGATTCGAGATCTCGTGAGAGATCTGAAATTGGAGGTCGAGGCGACGGGCGTCGTGGAGATTGTTCCTCCGGACGATAATCCGGAGAGCATTTTGCCGCATACTGGTGGACAAAACTTGGAATACACTATAACGTCGACGACGGACACTATAACTGCGGACAGAGATCCCCTGGAAGCCGTTGCGCGAACGACTGATAACATGTGAGTAGAACAAATATAAATTTTATCTATAAATTTCCTCGATCGATTTCTTAAATAGATAAAAAAAAAATGTTTAATTTCCTGTGTCTTTGCAGGCAATATTTTTTTGGACCGATATAATGTTGGACCTTTCACGAAAAGAGAGTATATTTCGCTGTACAACAAGCTGGATCATTCGCGGAATATTTGCGCTCAATCGGTCTGTAAAAGATTACATTTTTATCGCGGATTTTTAATAGCAGATTGTCCGAAAATATACCTATAATAGTTGTAATTCCATTTTGTAATATAAAAATTCTGTTATGCACAACTTTATAAAAATCTTTTTTTTGAAGATTTTAAAGATTTCTTTTAAAAATTTCTTTTAAAGATTTTCATTTATGGTCAATCTAATGTAAATCTAACGACTGATAAGTGAATTGCATTAACGCACTGCCTATAAATAATGCGTAATATATGTTCCGATATTTCTGGAAAAGAGTAAATAACCTACGTAAGAGTATATATAGGCTGTTACCGTTTCACACAGATGGAAATCGAAAAAGCACAGCAAGATCCATAAAAAAATATCATTCATACACACACACATATACATATGCTGTAATCAACACTAATCACGCGATTGTACATTTTTAAGTCTAGACAATTTAGCGGTTTATATATTGTGAATCATCGTTAAAAAAATATATATTTTTTACTTGAATATGTTTATAGAAATACATTGGTCCACTTCTTTTGCGATTTCTGATACGTCTAAATAGCCGCAGATATTAGCGTCGACACAGTTGTATCGGCTTTACCGGTGAAAATTTGCAAGATAGTGGCTAGATTCCTGGATTCGAGAGCACTTTGAAGCTTCGCCGTAGCCTCCTTGCCACTGATCCTGTTTTACATGAACGGTATTATTAGAATTAAGCAATAATATTTTCATAAAAAGTGTCACCTGTCGTCACCTTCGAGATCGTTTCGCTCGTTCCCAATCTACGTATAAGTCGGTAATGATCGCGTGCAATCTGTTCAGAATCTCGGTGTCTTTCATCATAAGCGATCTGATCTCCGTTTCCTTATCTAATAACTCTTGATACTCGGAGCATAAATTTTCCTTCGGATTGGACTTGAGCTCCCATTCCTCGAGAGCGTCCAGAATTTTTATCTTCTGTATTAAATCGTAGGCTGCATTTAATCGAGGAAGAATTAATTCCATGACTCTAGATATACTTCCTTCTGCTACTTCTGTAAGGAAATCTATGTTTAATCTACTCATTTTACAATTTCGAAGAGAAATATAATAATCATCGATAATTACCGCAAAACACGTCTAGCTTTATCTTTCGTTTCGTAGCTTCCTTCGTCAATATGTCTCTGAGAATTATGATGCTGGATATATTCTCGCCGAGAAAAAGCGCGCTTCCTTTTCTGCAATTTATTGAAGAATTGATGACAAATGTAAATTTAATTTTACGTTATAAGCTTACTTATATTTGCATTTGAGGACTGTTCCCATGAAAGATGAGATATATACTAAGGCAGCTTCACCCTCGTGAATGTGGGGCCTTTCAGGCACATCCGGTAATATTAGAGAAAGCCATGCATGCATCTGGAAAAAAAATCTAAGGAGAATATGGAATAGAATCTGCTTTCTCGCGATAAGAGCGACAGAATAAAAAAATCGTACCTCGGCAATCGTGAAATTGCCGTTTAATTTCAATTCGTTAAACGGACCATTGGACTGTGCGGTATCATCGTCCTCGTGCTGTCTGACGTGTAAAGACAAGGCGTAAATGTGAATCAAGATTTTACGGCAACGTTTCGGCTGTACCTGAAGATTATCAAAGATATTAACAATATAAACAGACTTGAGATTTGGAAAACGATGTGTGTGTGCAAAATATACCTGGGATGTTACATAAATCTGTAAGGTACCCGGTTGACCCTCGATCGATCTGAATCGCATTTCCAAACGATTTGTATTAATCTGTCGACAAATTATTTCTCGTAAGAATTGATTGCAGGAAAATAGAGATTAAGATTTCAAAATTTTTATAATTCCGAAAAAAATCACACGTAAATGTACGATATATTTACTTGGCATCGATAAGTAGCAAGAACGAAATTGTTGTCTATAGGATTGCAAGCGGACAAGCTGACCACTGCGCTATTATTTTCTGTTTCCAACAGGTCAATAGGTGTATCCGATTGTATGAGAATATTGTCGATCGACGCGTCCAGCTCTACGGAGAGGGAATACGACGCGTCTTCCTTATGCAGCACCATTCTACAAGAGAATCAATTTTAATTTCTAATTTTAATCTTAATTAATCAATTTTATATTTCAACAATATAGGGAGAGAAAAAAATAATTTGGCTGCAACGAGTTTTACTTATAATTCAATGCCAATATCAAGGGTGCTAGAGGATCCGGCATCAAATTGGACGACTCTTTCTCCTCATTCAATTTCTCCTGCAGTTGTTGTATCTCCAGTTTTAATCTGGCCAATCCGACATCGCTCTGTCCCGCTTCCAGTAAACCAGGAGGACTGGTAGTTAATCCGAATATTCGGCCTGAATAAGTCGTTACGAGAACCTCGGGATAATTGGCGATGCCAATTATACCACCCACGACTGTACTAATACTTTCGCCGGCATTCTGTAATATATATATCATCTCTAAATTAATCTGATTCAATTTGACGAAAATTTAGGTCACGATGGCTTACGTAGTGATAGCGTAGAGTGGACGTTACATCTTCATCAGGAAACGTGTAAACCTCGACGACACCGTCTTGTCGACCCACGAGGATGTCTATGCCGTCCTGCAACTGATGAGTATCCAACGAAGTGATTCCCGAGCCTGTCGAAGTCAACAGCCAGGTGATTCGGAGAGTTTTATTGCCTTGGAGAATCAGCAGTCCGATTCTACCGTCCGCGGTGCCAACCAAAACGCGATCCTTCGAGTACACCTCTTCTTCCCTGAAATAATGCGATTGCGTTACAAAAGCGGCGTGTAACAATTAATCTGAAATAATCCGTTTAAAATGTTGCGCATGTGATAATACGAGCGTCAATGAGACGATTACCTATATACAGAGAGCACCGTGGGAGCACTCGGTAATCTCAGAACCGTCGGACTTCTTGTGCCATGCAGAACACGTACCTAGAAAGCAGAGTGAGAATGCATGTTGTACAATAATTCGTATAATTAGTATTACATCGTCTTTCTCAATTAATATCCTGAGGACGAACTATTTTCCAGACGAATCTTTGATACGACTCGTGGAATATTACCGCGCAGTCTACACAAGCGAGGATAGCGTACACCACGTTGCCGTCTCCGGGCAAGAGCACAACATCGTGCAAAGTTTCCCCAGCTAGATAGGAATCGGCGTCCTTGCAGTCTCTGTACCTGTGATAGAGATCGCGCGCGCACGCCGCGAGATCAGGACCGAGGACGTACCTAGATGGAATAATTCCACGATGACAATTAATGGGATATTATGAGAAACGCGAAGAAATCGTGCATCGTGGAGCGCGAAAACAGAGTGAGCTTACAGCGCGGAAATTGGATCTATGAGGCTGGTATCGAACTCCAAGAACAGCTTGCCCTTTCTCGTGAGTCCCTTTACAGAACTGCCGTACGCAATGAAAATCTTATCCCTCAACATACCTAGCGAGCCACCAAGGACCATTTTGTGGATTTTTGGACCGGGCAAAGATTTAAATGACAATTGCAACTCGCCCTTTTTCATGCCTACGATAAAGAATAATTTTGTATTTTTTGCATATTTAAATAACTTTTAATATTCATTTTAATACTCTCGTGAAAAATTGTCCATTATAATTCTAATAATATTTCATTATAATTCTATATATATAATTCTATATAAAATATTGCACAATCTAAGAGCAAACTTTATTTTTTCTTAAAAAAAAATGCAAAAATTATTCTTCTAATTATTTGCTCTGTATAAATGAACAGAGAGTATATAAGAGAAAGAGAACATATATATAGACATTTTCTATACTTACTATATGGACTATTTTTTTCCCGGGCTAATATATATTAATATAAAAATATTTTTTAAAATTATTATTACGAAATGTCTTTTTTGATATTAGTTTTTTAATAAAACATGAAAATAGATACCGTAAATGTGCAGTATGCCATCGTGATCCGCAACGGCGAATTTTTGCGGCTGTTTCGTTGCCTCATTAGGTGGAAATATGACAGTTGTGCCACGTGAGGTAACTCCTACCGTCGTGTAATCTATTCTTGACAGCGCCAATGTCATCGCGAGTATAGTTTTAATTAATTAATCTTGAGTTGCCTGTCGAACAGAACTGATTCGATTAGATTCTCATTACTTTGTTAATTAATCAGGGATTGAGAAATTAATATATTTTAATTAATCGAGCCTCCCAGCGCAAAGCAGTGATGAGAGAATGCAAAGACGATAGCAAGTGCCACCGCGACGATCGATTTAACCATAGCGACCTGCGGCACAACAAACCTCTGATTTTCGAAATCAGGAATCGTAATAAAAAATTGAAATAGACAAAACGAAATGGCTCTAATATATTAAATATGAAAATTCAAATAGGAAGTGGATTAATAAGAGCGCAGAAAGTAGGCGCAACTAAATTATAAAGAAATCTTTAATTACAATAAACGTTTCGGTCCTTTCTTTTGGGCTCTTCAGCAATTCATTAGAATATCTACCTAAAAAAATAGATTTATAGCATCAATCAAATTCGATAAAATTGTCTCTAACAATAAAATAGTAATATCAAGAAAATTCAATCGGTCAAAAAATTGAAACGTTCACCAATAAAGCAATACTTTTCGGTGACGAACCTTTGCCCAAGTGTATCATAAATTTTATTGAATATCGTAAATTATTGAATTATTGAATAATCATAAATTATTGAATTATCGATCCTATATATAATTGCGAATTCGATTCGGATTTTAAATGCATTCAAAATCAGAGAGAAGCATCTGAGAGCGAAAGCATAATTTAATTGATATATCGCTTGATATTTTTATTTCAACTATAATAAAAAAAGAGGAAACAATTTATTACAGATAACTTCTGCATCGTATTAAAGAAAATTTATTTTATTGTATAATACATGTGTATATATTTCATAAATTTCCGCATTCCTGATCCACAATTGGATGTAGCACGGACACAAACCATCAAACGGCGGTTTTATCATGGCACCAAAAAGTGCATGTGGCCATGTAGTTCAAGTGGATGTAAAATGGATGGCGCCACTGTATCTGTACAGAAGACAGGACAAGTAACAAGTGTTTTAAGAGAAAAGGACGGCATGATTTCTCCCTGCTAACAATATGCGACGTTCTCATTCGGGTAAGTGTGCTTTGGTTACATCTCTTCTAATGCAAATATATTGATAAATTCTTATTTTACACATAATTGTAATTTTTCCAGGAGGTTATGGCTACGAGCCATTACCAAGTACATCTACTCACAATGTCGTGGAAGACGAGAATGAAAGGATGACAGAAGAGCTACAGGACAAAATTCACGCCTTAAAATCTTTATCCATTGACATTGGTACTGAAGTAAAATATCAAGACAAAGTGTTGAGAGGCATGGTTAGTTGATCGGCTTTATCAAGACACATGTAATTTCTCTTTATCTAAAAGATAAAGTTTATTTTAGGATGATGATTTTGAAAGGACGAGTGGTTCCCTATCAGGTTCTGTGGCACGTGTTTTGCGTCTAGCAAAAGCAGGACACAATTACTACATCTTATACTTATTCCTTTTCTCTATAGCAGTATTTTTCATATTGTGGATAGTTTTGAAATTTAAATGATTGTACATAAAATCTATAACTAAGATAAAATGTATAAAATTTAATTAAGTCAAAATTGGAAATTGTAAATAAGTTATATAGCTGGCTTTTAAATCTTTGTGAATTATCATATGAAAAAGTTTCTTCATTTTATTAAGATTGTATTGTCAGATTTATATAAGAAAATATATTAATAAATAAAAAAATAGTATATATTTCCAATATATATTATATCTCTAGGTATAAATTAACTAAAATATTTTAATACTAATATATTAAAATATATTACAATGTTATTTTACATATGTTATTTTATACCTAAATAGAGATATGATATACATTAGAAATAAATATAATTTTTTCACAAATTTATTATAATTTCTGTTTTATTTATTTATTTTTTTTTTCAATTCTGCGCAATCCTCAGTCAGCAAGTCTTGTCGATGATATAGAGCTGCATTCAACTTGGCGTTACAAGCTGAAAATATTTTTTAATCTTTTATGGTCAAGAGCAGTAGTGCATCAAGGCAAACGTTTACTTTTTAAGCTCTTATGTTTGCATATACATACATATGTGTATACAAATTATAGCTAAAAATTATAAGTATCTTTAATATTCTATGACGATAAATAACGTGCAATATTAATTGATGGAATAAACAAATATGTAGTCGATACAAGTGCCTATTAGGTTTAGTAACTTGTTTTCTCATTTATTGTGTTGTGTGTGTGTGTAAGAAAAATAACTCTGATGTGACAATCCATATATGCTTTTGCATAGATTAATATAATGAAACAAATAACACCACTCGATTTTGTTTCCAAAAAACAAACTTTTGTGCTTGCAACATATACCATATATGATTTGATAATAATCACATTAGAAAGAAAATAATTTGATAAAATTGGTATGCAATCAGTATGTGTGGAGCATATTCGTTCAGCTAACTAGTAATTTAGTAAGCTGAAGTAGAGTTCGAGATTCGGGATGTGTAAATCTATTTTTTAATTTATCTTAGTTATAGATTTTTTAAAATACTAGTAATATAAATTTATAAGATTCCATAACTCAAAATCTTTAGAAAAGCAAATTGAAGATGCTGTATAAAAGTATGGTTTAAATATATATGAGCTACAACTAATAGAAAAAAATAGAAGAAACTTTTTAAATAATCTTCTATAAAAACTGGAAGAGGAGGAGAGAGGGAGAGGGAGAGGGAGGGGGAGGGGGGAGAGAGAGGGAGGGGGAGTTTATGTCCATTTTCTCAAGGATCAGGACATGCGTCCGCTGAAGCGGGATGGCCACTCTCAGGTTTCTCTCTGATATCATCGTTAAAATATTGAAAGTAGGAGAACGCTGATTTTATCGATGTGTGAATGAAATTAAAATATATCGAAACTAAAATATGATTCGAGAGTATCGAAATTCGAGAGTATCGAAATTTCGCATGAATCGAGAACACAATCTGTATTTTTAAAATACGTGAAAAAGCGTGTCAAAACATTCGTTGAGGAGAATAGAAATTAACATATTTAAAAGTTATGTAATCTGCTGTTATTTTATATGTGTGTTATATACTAATAGATGGGAAAGAATTAAGAATAAGAAGATTACGTCGGGACAGCTGACTCTTGAACAAGCATAACCTAACTATGAGTAATAAGACTAATAACGCGGGTAAATGTACTGTGTTTCTTTAGTATCTTTTGCACATATTGTAATTGATCTAATTAAGTGTTTAAATATGAGAGACATTCATTTCGGAAGATATCTTATGTGTATCAAAATCTTCCTCTCATTCAGGTGAAATAGACCCTGTGCAGGAACAGCTGACTGGTAGAGTACGGGAAGTTGGAAATTATGCGATTTGGAGTTTGTCAAGTTGCAAACCGGGATTCGGCGTGGATCAGCTTCGGGATGATATTACGGAGACCTATTGGCAATCAGACGGGCAGTTACCTCATTTAGTAAACATACAATTTAAAAGAAAGACGACCATTCGTGACATATGCATCTACACAGATTACAAGCTGGATGAGAGTTATACTCCTAACAGGTAGAGATATTTCCCACTATTTGCAGATATAAATTATTAGCACTAGTTATTATTAATATAAGTACTTTTACCAATTTCTAGGATAAGTATCAGAGCCGGGACCAATTTCAATGATCTCCAAGAGGTGGAAGTGATGGATTTAAATGAACCAAGCGGTTGGATAGTGATTCCCATTAAAAGCATAAACGACCGTCCCATTAGGACGTTCATGATTCAGATAGCAGTCATCAGCAATCATCAGAATGGCAGGGACACCCATATGAGACAAATCAAGATCCACAGTCCTGCGCAGGATATTCTTGGTCCACCGGCGCCTTATATCCCAGGACAGTTTCTCACCAATGAGTTTTTACGCTATGCCACTATTAGATAAGATTTATAAATAGGAAAAATATTATATTATTTATTTGCCAAAATTTATTTCAAAAGATTCCAATCTTTTTCATTTTCAATCATTTATAATCTGTTATATATTTATTTTATTCTATTGTATCTATCCATTAGAGGAATATATAATCTTTATCAAAGATATTGTAAATGAGAAAAATTCTGAGACTTTCCTTGTATATGTATTATACAGATTCATACTGGCATTTATGTGTACATGTTATAGATTGGAATTTGAAAGTGTGCGAGAGTTATGTGAAGAAAAACTGTAAACACAACATATTGTTGGATAGTAGTCCACTCAAAGTCAATCCACTGTTATCGTCATCAGTCGTGATCAGTAGCTTGAGAGGCTACGCAGTGTGTTCAAATATGTTACACAAGCTCCTTCTAATTACCACATTAACATGTATGACAAAGTGCGATTCTTCTGTATCTTACTCAATGGAAAATTTGTATGCGATACTTGGTCAAACGACAGAATACTTTAAAAATTTCACTAATGGTAAAATATTAATATTAATAATATAGTATTCTTTTTTATATATTAAAATTTCTGTCTTGATCATTGAAACATTTGGCATTTTTAGCATATGAAGTATTAAATACCGACAGTTCGAATAATATTAATAATGCAATTAATCAATATATGGAAAATGCGACCAAAACAATCCTTCAGAGAATCAAGCGACAAAAAAGGAGCCTTCAGAATGATTTGCAATCCAGTAAAGGTAAGCGAGGAATTTTAGCTATACTTGTGAAATTCTATTAATTGAAAGAAACTGTACAAAACACATCTTTAATATTAACATTCTTACTTTTATGTAATTATATCAATCTGAGAATTTGCCGAACTTTCCTTCAATACCAAAAAGTTCCTTGAATGCATGCTGACAGTTGTGATCTGTTAGATATTTGAGAAGTTGACCCATATTATTGTGACGCTCAGTGGTAGGAAAAGAGACCTCTTGAAAATCTGTAAACCTGCGCATGCTGTTCACATCATTGCAATCTTCCTCTTTTTCCAATAGTTTTATTAATATCCTGTGCCAGTTCATAGTTTTAATCTGAAAATTATGATACATAAAAGTTATTCCTGTTACATTATATAATTAAGAAAAATCATTGTTAACGTTACTTTTTGCCAGCAATAGTCGCAATCTTCCAGACTTCCCTCCATGCAAATGATTCCCGGTTTGCCGGCTAAGCAGAATCCCGTGATGGAATTCTCTTTTGCCAAATTCGCTACATCCCGTCGTTTGAATTTGCTGTATATGTGATGACTATAAATCCAATATCTGGAGAAAGTCACCGCAGTCTTTGTCTCTTCCGTGTCGTTACATTTAACTGCTTCGTTACACACAGATGCCTCAAGATAAGTTTCCGCATTGTCCTGCAGCCACGATATCAACGTATAGATGCAGGGCTCCCCTGCTTCCTGGGTTTTGACAATAACAGAGAGCTCCTTGTTCAGTAGACACTGTTGCGTTCTGTCCAAGCGAGAGCTTCTTGCATACACGTCAGGCTGCTCTTGCGGATAGTTGGTTGGCAGGTTGACTAGCAACTCGATATTCTTCTACAACATGATGCAAAGCAACGTGTTAATGACATATATATATATATATATATATATATTAATATATAGTGAAAAAAAGATCTTCTAATTAGAACGTTACATTAAACAATTAAGAGCACTTATTGTATATGTTACATATAAATATTATATTACACCGTTCAACGGAATCGCGATAGCGTACTCCAACCATCGCGGTGATTCTCGATCGGAGCACTCGATGTACTCGTTGATGTCAGCCAAAACCCCATAATCCGCCACGACGAGCTCGCTCGGATAGACGGATTGCAAAGCCTGCAGCTCGTTCACCTGCGTCGTCAGATTTTCCGTCACCTCCCCTGGAGTGGACATGTTTTGAACGCCGACTCATACGATGGAATAATAAAACCGTCCGTATCTCGCTGTATTTTTAATTTGACGATATTCAGCTCGGCCGAAGTTAAATACTGATATCGTCCGGACTTTTTTTTTTTTTACGTAGACGCGAGAGTGCTTCTCCAACGATTCGGTTGAGGTTATCAAAAGATCAGCTGATATGTCAGCTGATACTCGCGGCTGCAGTAGAATGGTCGTGTTCCTTTTAAATGACAGACATTATGAATGAAAGTACACATCATATGAAAGTGTATGAATTTTTCAACACTCTGCCAATATTGACAGTCTGTATTGGTTCTTATTTTATAATTATTTTTATATTTGTTCTTATTTTTATAATTCCGTTTCTATATCCGCGTGATATAATAATTAAAAAAAATTTTCTCAATTTTTTAATTCAATTTAATTTTTTATTTAATTGTTATTTTAATTTGATATATAGAGACGAAATATATGAATTTAGACGAATGCATTGAATTGTAATCCGAAACCGCTTGATTTTATTTACAGACGTGAAAGTACTGGAAGGTTTCGAAGAGGCTTCATCCTTCAATCTACCGGACTTTCAGGACATAGCTTTCTTTTCCATACGAGATGAACACCAGCAATTGCTTTGGCTTGCAGCAGCCATCCATGCCTCAAACATATTGCTTTATCAATTCGTCGTACGTCACAATCAACTATATATCTTACTTAAGCATATTTAAAAGGATAAAAAAACAGAGCTCCCTGCTTTCTACAACTACAATTACTTTTTTATTTAGGATAATAAAGCGCAACTCGCGGGAACGCATCCGCTACCAGATGGAAAACGGATAATCGTAAGCAATTATAGCACCGGTACGCTTATAGTCGTGCAAAAGGGCACCGATGGTATCATCATTCTGCGTCTCGGCAAGAACAAGAACGGGGATTACGAATTACAATTTAAACAAGAATTCGAGATTCCCGGAGTGACGCACGCGAGTATGTGGCTCGGAATGAATCAATTGTATTTGGGAGTCGCGTCGGAAACGAAGATATTCGTATACGTGTGGCTCGGAGAGCATTTCGACAAGACCGACACCTTGAGCTTCGGGGCAAGAAAATTATTGCCCTTTCAGAACAAGAGCTTCATGCACGTCGCGATTGTAGGATCTCTCACCAAGATATTCCGTTTTTCCGTGCGTTCCAATAAATTCGTAGAGACGCAGAGATTGCATTACGCTAAAGACGTCAGCTCGTTTTACTTCAAGGAAGGCCACTTTGAAGAGCGCTTCCTGGCGTTGGCCGGTACGGATTCTACAATTTTGTACAAAGAAATGTACGGTCGCTTCGTGCCGTTTCAAAGAATCGCTTCGGCGACTTATATTCATTCCCTGGCGATGGGAAACACCATCGTTCTTCTCTTCGCGGAGGAGGACGCTGTAAAAATTTATCAGTACAACGGATGGAGATTTCTCAAGTCGCACACGAAACAGTTGTCCAATACTCGTCAAATTCGTCGAATTCGCTCGTATAGTAACGAAGACGTGCTGGTGGCACAGAATCAAGACGGGGAATGGAAGCTCCTGAAACCCGTTTGGGTCGCGAAAAAGACGTGGAAATCCTTACAGAACGAAATAGTCGCTTGGTGTTCGGAAATCAAGCAAAAGATATCTCAAAGAACCTTGGAAAAAATCCCAGAATCAAGGAATACCATGATCCCGAACGCACACATCGGTCGTCTTCGTGTTCAAAACGTAAGAGATATTCGTGAGAAGTATTGGCGTCAATTTTTTGTATTATTTACTCGAAAGTAGAAGGTATTTTTATCCTCCGTCTTGAACAAATTAACAAAAAAAATTTACATCTAAATATTGCTTACAGCTAAACGATTATAATGCGGAGGAATTGGTCCATTTGACACGGAAGTACAATGATACAATCGCCAAATTAAATGCGGCAAACAGTCTCCTGATGCAAGGAACTGAAAATACCGAAGGATCCGAGCGTACAATCTTATACGGCAAAAAGATCACAGTCAAGTGCAAAACATCTTGCCGCATTCATCGTATTATAACGGACGACGAAATTAAACCTACTGCTAAATATGTAAACTCGGAAGCTACCAATCAGACTCTAGAGTTTACCAATCTAAAAGTAAAAACGATAAATGATTGGAAATGTCCCATTCCTAATTTTAATATAGACGATATATCTGTGAAAGGATCTATCAACGGGATACTGATGCAGGATCTGGAAGAAAAAACATTAAAAATTTCAGGAGATCAAGAAGTTTCAGGCAATTTATTATATAATGCGACATGTTAAGATTCCTTTTTCACGTTTAAATATTTTTACACTAATTATTTCTCTTTTTTCACGGATTTTAGGTATACATATCTTCGACAACTTGCACGCGACAAACGCTTCGATCCCGTTGGACATCGCGACGAATAGCACCCGACAAATAGTATGGATGAGAGAGGCAAGAGTGAAAGAGCTATATCTAACCGAGGACGAATTCTTCTTGCCGTTGAATGGTTCCACGACCGTAATGAACGGTTCGATAACTGCCGCGAAAGTGAGAGTCACGGGACTTGTTGAACTGAAAGGTGGAATAACAGGCAAGGGAATCGAAAAATTAGCGCCCTTGAAATATATTTCTACACCCTTGACCCTATACGGCAATCGCTTTCTGCAAAACGTGACCTTCAGCAACCTCGTCAAAGCCAAAGATATCGTTCGGACTCGCGGACCGTCGCTGAAAAAGATCTTGGAAAATAGTATACCGCTAGATTCTAATGTATCGGTGCACTTAATATTATTCAGCGATAAAATAGTAATTATTTAAAATTATTTTTTAAAATCTCTATACGGTATATATGCGACTGTATCGTGAATTTATCTCGCATTTTTATCCTCACAGCAATGGAGTAACGTGACTTTGTGGGACTACGCGAATTGGGTGACGAAGAATTCTACTGAGACTGTCGTTATTTCTGGTGCAAAATTCACGAACAACAGTGTCGTTTTGACAAACGCTACCTATGCAAATCTCCCGATTCCAAAGTACGTCTCTCTCTCTCTCTCTCTCTCTCTCTCTCTCTCTCTCTCTCTCTCTCTCTCTCTCTCTCTCTCTCTCTCTCTCTCTCTCTCTCTCTTCGTTGTAAAACACATATACAGAATATTCTAAATTCTAAAAATATATTTCTTTCAGACTGACGATACCTTTATGCGCTACGGAAGTCGTCACTCCGGAAATTAGAACTTCTTCGGTGACGGTGGACGATTTAGTTGTAAAAAATTTAAATGTTTCGCACGTAATCGGAGCTTATAATTTGAACACGACCGTCTTCAATCCGGTGTCAGCTTTGCACAGCATTGATTTTTCAAAGAAGCTATTTACGGGTCACATTTTCGTCAAGAATATTTCAGCGTCAGAAATTAAGGGAACAGATCTAAAAGGTAAAACTAGACAAATTGTGTGTCAAAGAGATTTCGTGACATTAAACTTACATAATTACATTATGTAGACATGAACATTCAAATGAACAAATGGATGGACGTAAATCGTCTCAAAGGACCGATAAATATTGAGAAGCTCGATGTTAATAATCTTGAAACGCCAGCCTATCTCAATCTCTCTTTGCCTACGAGAATAAAGAACGTAATCGTAAAAGCGAATAGCGATATCGAAAAGATCAATAACATTAAAATACAGTCTTTTATGGAGAACGTGCTGAAAGTGAACGACGTAATATCCTTGGAACACGTAACATTCGGTAAGTCACGTCTCTTGTATTTTCCTTTAATTCCAAATGATTAAAAATCTAATTCGCTCATCTTTTTTTCTCGCACAGCCAACGGTTTTACATCAAACCACATATATGCTTCCCGTTCGACGTTAAATCTCTCCCATTTAGATGTACATCCCAATCTGCATTCAAAACGGATCTCTACAACATTGAAAACATATGGGATAAATGTGCCTCAGACTTTCGGTTATGTCGCGAGCGATATACCGTCGACATTTATTATACAAGGTACACTGGAATCCAGTAGTTATATTTTATACAACGACAAAAAGATTTTAAATATGACATACACATCTATTTTTAGGATCAGCCAAATTTTTAACAGAGCCAGTTGTGCAAAATATACAAGATGTGAATCTCAAACAATTATCCGAGGACATATGGATGGCAAACGACGACACCGTTCTCTCTGGTAGTAACATGAACGTTAGGAATATAACTTTAAAAGCAGATGTTACGATAAACGTAAGGATGAATGGAAGAATTATCGAAAAAAAAAAAAATATTACATCGTCTAAAAAAAAAACAACTTAATTATTCTTCTGCTTTAGAATCCTGCAAATTCATTGAATGTAAAAATGTGGTCGGAGCTGTCGGACAAATTATTGAGCAAAACGAAAGAACAGCGTATTACCGTAATTTCGTCGTTTAAAAATGTTGAAGTGCCCGCTATCGTTGCGGCGAACAATGCAACTCTTGAGTCTTCGGACATTACCTTGAAGGATATGCTAACTAATTCCTTGATGAGAGATACGGCACAAACCGTGGATGCTGCGTGGCACTTTGAAGAATTGACGATAAGTAAGGCGATTTGAATTAGAACAAAGCGATTATTTCTAATAAAAATTTAAAAAAAAAATTATTTTTGCTCAACATATAGATAACTTCAATAACTGGGATGGTAAACTCAATGGAATCGACTTGAACACGGACGTCGTTAGACGCGACGCGAAACAGAATATTATCACCGGAAAGAAGACTATTTCAAGTTTAAAAACTAAAGATCTCTGGTTGCTAAATACAGATTTCTCGAACTTGGTTAGCAACGCTCTAACTCAAAACTGTCAGAAGCTAACTACAATTAAAGGTCGAAAAACCTTCAACAACATCGTCTTGAACAATTTGAGGTAATCTCGATATCTTTACTCAAGCGATATTATCATTAAACAGTCGTTATGAACTTGATCCTCTCTTCATTAGTGTCAAAGGTGCGATTATGGGTCGCAAGGTCGAAGAAGCATTACTAAAATCCGGAAACCAGACCTTGTTCGGAATCAAGAAGATACGAGGCCAGCTTAACGCGCCTTCTCTTATTATTGACGGCACCGTGAATGACTTAAATCTGACGGAGTTGACAAATAATCAAATGAAGAAGCATAAAGCGGTGCAGACGATAGACAGTACATTCGATTTCAGGAATGATCTTGAAGTTTTCGGAAATGTTACAATCAGCGGATTCTACGAAGGGACAGATTTATCGAACATTAGTTATCAGAATAAAATAGACGCCGTTTTGGATAGAACGGCGAAAGTTGTGGAATTGGCAGAGGACATAACAATTGCATTGCAAAGTGAGTTATAATTTCGATCACACATAAACACCGTTCAAACACTCTGGATAATTCAAATTATTTTTTTACAGATCGTGCAATTTATGTGAATAAATTTGAAGTGGACGAGGATGCACTAGAAATCACTTCTAGCACTTTTAATACCGAGAATGCGATAGATCTGAACAGTGCTTGTCTTTGCGAGTCGGAGAATATTTCCTCGCTTTGCAACGATACGAAATTATTCGATATTCTTACCGGTACAAATTCCAGTGCGTTTATAACGAAGAAATTAGTGCCGCTAAATAATGCTGTATTTGCAGTAGTGGTGTCGTCAGATTTTGTCTGGATTTATTCATATATTGCTGCAGAGGAACAACTTTATCGGGAAGCAGGTAAGTCTATAATAAAAGAATATTATTTACAATCATGTTATTAGAGAATTAGGCAGATTATAAAATTATGAAACATTGATTTAACAGAATTATACATGCCTGGTATACTTGAAGCATCTGTGGAACCAATCAATAATTCAATATGGATTATTTTGCGATTGTCTCAACAAACCTTGATATTGTCTTATCAAGTGTGGAAGGAACTCGAGCGATACGTTTTGCCAGGTTTGAATTCGTTTGTAATCAGCAAGACACCGAACAATCAACATCTACTAATACGATCTGACGGTATGTGGAATCTCGAAGGAGTCTCTCGTCCTGAACATATTTTTAAAATGCCTCTGGATGGAAAAATAAAGACTTTCGCTCTCGGTGCTGATTATTACGTCAAAACGACAATGGCAAATAACACGACTGTTTTAAAAGCGCGATATGTGGGTAATTAGAATGTGTAATTTCTTAGTAATTTTTGCAAATGAGCTTAATTGTGAGCTCAATAAATGTGTCCACACACACACACACACATATATAATTCGATTTGCAAGAGTAAGAATAATAAATATATGAGTGTAAAACATAATTACTATATATATATATATATATATATATATATATATATATATATAGTAATTATGTTTTACACTCATATATTTATTATTCTTACTCTTGCAAATCGAAAACAAGAAAAATATAAGAAAAAAAATTTATAGATATGCGCGTTAATTATATCTATGATAAATGCTGCGAGAAAAATATATTGAATTGCAATGCATCGAATTATTTCTAGTTATTTTATTTTCATAAGTTTCAATAGATAAACGTGTAAAAAAAGCGTGTTGTAGAGAACAGGTAGCACCAGGGTTTTTAAGCTAAATTCCGGGTGTCATAATCGTCGAAACTGTCGCCTAAGGAAGAGAGAAAAAAGTTTTGCCGTTTAACTTGATGATATGATATTAATTCTAATCACATTAATTACATTAATTGTAATTAATGTAATTAATTCTAACAGCATATTATATACTTTTTCGGCGTCTTTAAGGATCGTTATTTCCTCTGCTGCATGCGATCTGTAGTCATCGATCCTCTTCTCCTCGATTTTCAGCCGTTTCTGAAAATCGGTCACTCGTAATCTCGCGCGACACTACTTGCTATTTGTATTCTTCTTAATTATATAGATTTGATTTGCGAAACGTAACCGAACCGACACGTTTGATTGCATTACAAAGTTCGGTTAATCTTGCAATTGAATGTGCGATAAAAAGTGTGTGTATGTCAGGTAGACGACTAGCAGCGTTCTACGCATCGTCAGCGCGACGTACGACGAAAATGACACTAAGAGACACTTGGACTTATGAAGAACGTTTAAAAATAATGATCGTACGAGGCTCTCTGTTCGTGCCGGTTCCCTCCTCGCGAACTTCTCTTCGTGTCTCTTTCGCTCCTCGATCGCCTGGTTCAGCGCGGTCTGTTCCGCGGGCGTGAGCACCAGGAGACGCGGATCCATGGCGATCCAGTCACTCTGCACGATCTGATCCAAACGCCAGCGTTTAGACACGTCCGGCTCGAGCATATTGTTCACGAGCTTCTTCACGAGATCGGTCACGCTGTCCTTTATTTTACTACGAAATTTCCATTTGCGCGCTATCTGCAGTTCGTACAGACGCTTTATGTTATCCTCGTCGAACGGCATGGCCTTGTTCAGCAATATGTAGAGGATCACGCCCAACGACCATATATCGGATATCTTGGGATTGTACGGATAGGCGCGGAGGATCTCCGGGGCTACATACAACAGCGAACCGCAGTACGTGTCGCTCAGAACGCGCTTACCGCGAGTGTCGATCAAGTAACGGGCGAAGCCGAAGTCTGCCAGTTTTACATTGTAGTTGGATGTCAGGAGAACGTTCTCGCATTTGATGTCGCGATGCGCTATCTCCATTTCGTGTAGATACTGAAGGCCTGGAAAACACGAATTCGTGTTGTGAAAATCACGTACAATATCGATATAATATTATAAAATACGATATTGACATTTGCAACTGATCAGAGTTACGATTGATAACTAATATGCTTTCATATATTTGTAATCGATCGACAAATTAAGTATCAAGATACCTAAAGCGAGCTGCCGGAACCACACGCGGGCTTGGTTCTCCGACACCGCGCCGTTCTTCAGTACAAAGTCGAGAAGATCGCCATTCTCGGCGAAACGCATGAATATGAAGTACTTGGTGTGCCTCTGGAAGATGCTGTGCACATGCACAACGTGCGGATGATTCAGCTTCACCAGAATGTCCAGTTCGCGCGGCAGAAACTTCCGGACGACATCCTTCGGCGCGTTCGCGGTGTCGATGATCTTGCAAGCCAGGATGTTATTTCGATCCGAGTCGTGTTCTGGTTTATATTCGGCCAAATATACCTATCAATGAAGCGAGGAGAGCGTTGTTTTTCTTAGAAAAATTTGGACGAAAAAAAATTTAATTTTTTAATTACGATACCAACTTTTGCATAACAACCTTCGCCAAGCTTTTTCAGCAGCTTGTAACCCCGGGCTAACAATGTGGCTTCCTCGGACGGGGTCTGGCTCAGATGCGATGACATGAGATTCGCAGGACAGACGGCATTCTATTCTCCGAGTTACCATAATTCGCAACTCCGTCCTCACTTTACTTAGCGTTTAAATGTGTATGACATCGCGAACGCGAATAATATTCGGAATGCGGAATTTCTATTTGTGTATTCAATAAAGCACGAAGATACTTATATTACTGTTTCTTTATTCATGACGATAACGAATCTTATACTAGAAATTTTGAAAAATTTATTGGCGATTATTTAACCATTTTGACAGATTGTAAAATGACACGCGTGCCGATAACTGCAAACTGAGCACGGCCGTGTGTGTCTCTATTGAAGTAACAGTCGAAAACAACAAAACATCGAACAAGAAATGGAAAAACAAGATAAAAAAGAGAAAAGATCGCATAGTCGTACACACAAACATAAAACATTGGAAATTACATTAATATATATATTTTGTTCTCACAGCTTAAAAATTCCTTAATTATTTCATGTGAATTCAATTAATACAATTTCACAGCTCGGTAGCATACTCCAAGCGTTTAATGACCGTTTTATATTCATCTTCCAAGAGACGATATTCCTTTTCCAGTATCTCTTTGCGTTGTTCCTCGGATGGTAGACCATTATCATTAGTATACGTTCTTTTATCCTCATTCCTTAATGCACGTTCTATCTTTGCCTCTTCATTCTGTTTTCTTTTAAACGGTATATTCAGTCTATTCTTCACATCTAATCTATACGCTCGATATTCTTCCGCATTTGCAACATTCGTCGCGCGCAGTCGTAGAATTTCGTACACTATGCGAGCTTGTTTCTGTCCAGGCAAAATATTTATATGAAAGAGAGAGAAGGATAATGGCAATAAATGAAAAGCAAATTGCATATTAACATAAATACCTTATTTATTCTTAATTTGTCTCTAGCTTCAGTGACCATTTCATCGTCGAAACCCTTTCTTAAACGTTCTGGCTTGAAACTAGGCAATGTGCTGCAATTTAAAGCGTCCACGTAGTTTCGCAGTCGTTGAAATACTTCGGACGGACTTTCAACTGCAAATATAGATTCATTAAGAGACAATAATTAACGACCGATACATTCTTTTTTCGATCATTTTTCTATTTTACCTGTTATATCCTTAACTTCATTTCTCCCAATATACTCGCGATAAATAGCTTGTAACAAGTGCGTACCAAGACCCATCCGACGAAACGGCGGTAAAATTAAAAATTGGGCGATGCGCGGCCGAATATGCTGCGGATACGCGTAATATCGGTACACAGTAGCAAAACCAATCGTCGCGTATCGAGATGTACCGATGGACGTGGTGTATTTTTCGAATCTGTTTCGAGAAAATGGTTATTTAACAAAAATCATGTATATTATATTTGCAATTATTTATCTATTGATTCAGATAATGAAAGATACGATAAGATATCAAACATATCAAATAATACTTACATATTAAAGTACTGCCATTGGTCGTCGTCAAGATCAATAAAAAGAGCCGCGTCTATATACCAAAGAAGAAATGTTTGAATTCTTTGATGGTACTCCTTGAATCCTTTATAACTCATATCAGCTTTGTAGACCACAAATCTTCTTGTGGTACCTTTATCTATAATTCATATAATAGAAATAATAAGAGAAAAAAAGGATAGTAATTTATGTTTAATTTATTAGAGTAATTGCATGCATATATATATATATATATATATATATATGCAATTACTCTAATTATAAGATATATATATATATATATATGTATAAAATCATTATAGTAATTGCATATATAAACACAAAAATACAGCATTAAAGAATATAAGAAATACCATTTAATGAGAAAGAGTGTATCAATTTTCCATATGGTGTAAACGTGTCATCCTTGGTAAGCGCATTAATAAAATTGGTTTCGCTGTAATGAACATCAGGTGCAAGCTTTGCGGCAATCTTTGTTAAAACCTCATCAGCCTCAACTCCTTCATATTCTGTGTTTACTTTCTCTGTATATGTCATTCCCAAATACGTTTCTAAACAACCCGCTGAATAGAACAGTTGTACTTTTAGATCTTGATAACCAAATATTATTTCCCTACAACAAATAAAAAGAGTAACAGATAATTTATGTACATATATATATTTTATGTACAATCTTTCGGTATAATATTTATTAATAAAGAGGGATTGTATATTTGGCATTTTGATAACAAACCTATCTCCGAACACTTGATAAGTCATTTCTGGTTTAAATACTGTCTCTTTCGAGTCCAAGTCATCTACACTGCGGATCAATCTAAACTCCAGGACTTCGTTGCTACTTGTTACTAGCCTTTTTAAACGTGCTGTTATCGAATCTTCCATTTTCCTAAACAGAGAAATATATAAGAAAATCTTATACACATCCTTATTTCTCAAAACTCTTAAAGAATTCTTTTCGCTTTAATAAAAATTTGGTCTTGGCGGCAGGATTCAAGATAGGATACAGGTTAGAACGCTGCAAGGAAATAATGTTTGATTTTTAATGCGAAAAATTACCTTGCGTTGATATGTACGATAAAATTAATCAATCCAAGTCTTTTATGTTAATTTTTTATTATGCAAATAACTTCGCGCCAAAAAGCAGCTATTGTTTTTGAATTGATATATAAATGGAAACCGTTCCGTTGTAGTTTCCTCTAATCCATAGACATAATAATATATATAGTAGCGCAACTCTCAACTTTGATGCTAGCGTGGGCAAAAATAAACTGCACATGCGCGAACGAGGTAACCAATCATATGGCAATGATCTTCTGTCTCATTTATTCTCCCTTTCATAAATTTCTCTCTCTTTCGTTACTTTTAAGAATGCAAAAAAATTTCTAAAAAAGAAAAATGTTTGCTTTAAACGGATAAATAATACAATAACAAACCTTTTTTTTCTTAAAATAAAAATTTCTTTCTCATTAAATTATGATTTTATAAAGAATAACTCTTCATGAGGACTCTATTATGTGTTCATCTGAAGATGAATATATTTTAATAAATGACAGAATTTCTTTTTTTTTTTTTTTTTGGCAGTTATAAATCATCCTATACATAACATTTGAAATAAAAATTAAGTAAAAATTATATAGAGAAATAATTGGGTAATGATATAATAATATATTCTAAAACATAAAACAAAAATCATGAAATATTTAAGAGAGAAGTACAACATTATATATAACTTAATTAATAATAAAGTAATATATATGTATATATTATGCATATATTTATAAAAAAAAATAATAAAATACAGAATAATAGAAGAAATTTGTTCGATCTTGACAAGTTAAGATTAGAGGAAGTCGATCGTAATTTCGCAATGACGAAACATTCGTGTTTTTTAATTAGTTTTCGATTCATTTGCCGTGTCATACACATGTGCAAGCTTTTACTTAAATCTAGGGTAAATAGCATATTTTAAGATGTGTTACCTAGGAGATGTAAACAACTCCATTATGGGTCTATTTTCTGTGTAATCTCTCGCATTCTACCTTTTACATTCAAAATGAAATATGTACATATTCAGATATTAAAGAGAAAAAGAAAGGATAAAAAGAATTGAAAGGAAAGTACATAAACGATGCAGTCGAGAAAGGAACAGATATCTATTATAGATATATTATTTTTACTTATTAGCTATTTGTAAAAGAGTTCCCTGAGCAAAATGACAGCGTCCCTGCAAACTCGTGTTTTCTACGGTTTGAAAACAGATATTATCGGTAACGCGCATTACATCACGGATGCGGAAATTTTGTATCCGGTTGGTAATGTATTGGCGATTCACAATATTCTTCAGCATCAGCAAAAGTTGATTCGATTGCCCGACAAGTATCATGCAAATGTCATTTGCGTCTCGCCTAACAAGTGAGTGAACTGCATTGAGAAAAAATGGATGTACTTTTCTAAAACAGATAAAATAAATGAAAAGAAATTCATTTCTTTTAATTTATTTCTGTAAAATAAAACGTTAAAAGAAATAAAGTTGTTCATTTTTTTTTTAGTTTTAATAAGAAAGAAATTTAACAAACGGAGGAATTCATTTTGCTTCACAAGACAAATGCTTGTCAATTCATTTTGATTTTTCTATTTCTCGCAACAAGGCGCACAGATAATTCTAATTCGGTGTAATTTTAAAGGAAATACGTCGCTTTATCCGAAGTGGGGGACAAACCTACCATATCCGTTTACGATCTCAACTCTCTGAAACGCAAGAAGCTGCTCGGAATACCTTTCGACGTCCCAGGAGTAACCAGATTTACGAACATGGGTTTCACCTTCGACAGTAAGAATCTAGTAGCTATTACCGGCGAACCCGATCAAACGATGCTCTTCTACAATTGGGAGAAGGGAAAGGTCGAGTCGACGTTCAAGCTGGCAAATCCGCAAAATCCACTGGCGATCGCCGAGATGCTGGCCTGCAATCCGACAGACGCTGCGGTGGTGGCAGTCGGCGGTCCTTACAACTTCAAGTTTCTCACCGTCTCCGAGACGGTGTGGCGTCCATATGGCTTCGCTAAGGCGGAGAACCTTCTCATTTGCTCGATGACCTGGCTGGACGGCGACCGACTGCTAGTCGGTACCGAGGACGGTCGCGTACTCTATCTGGAAAATGGCGATTTGAAAAACGTCTATTGGATATCAGACACGGTGTCGATGAATCTCAAAATCCGCGAGGAGTACGTTATGCCGACTGTCGCCGCCAGCTCGCAGACGACGCCGGACAACGCTCGCGACGACGTCGCCTGGGAGCATAACGTGCGCTGCTTGATCGCGTTTCCGCGAGGATTTGCCTACGCTCACGGCGCGGGGACCGTAATATTTTTCGAAAAGGAAGGAAAGCATAAGTATACGAAGAGGAACGTCTACGTGCTTCCGGAGCGGGTGGTGAAGAACGACGATCCAGATCTGTACAGGATCAACACGATCGACGTTAATCCCGGCTTCGACCGGCTGATCGTAACCGCCGGTTGGTCCCAGCTGTACTACGCGGCATTGTGGGGTCCGGATCTGCAGATGGACCCGGAACCGCAAAAGCTTATGATCATGGGCCAGCCCTTGCATCATGGTTCCATAAGCGGTCTCGCCATGTGCGCGTGGAAGCCGGTCTTCATGACGTGTGGCGAGCTGGATCGTAGCGTCCGACTGTGGGATTTCGAAACCGAGAGCCTGATCATGCTGAAACAATACGCCGAAGATATATCCGGCATCGCGTTACATCCGATGGGACTGTTCTGCCTGATCGGCTTCACCGACAAGCTGCGCTTCATGAGCATCCTGATCGACGACATGTTACCGATGCACGAGATCGCCATCAGAAGTTGTAAGACGGTCCACTTCAGTTACGGCGGTCACTTGTTCGCTGCGGTCAACGGCAACGTCGTGCAGGTGTACACCACCATTGGCTTTTACAATCCTTTCATCCTCAAAGGACACACGGGCAGGGTGAAGGCTCTCCTCTGGTCGCAGACAGATCTGAAAATACTGAGCATGGGCACGGAGGGTGCCATATACGAGTGGGACATGACCACCGGCACGCGATCCAGCGAGATCATCTTGAAGGACATCATCTTGCATGACATTGCGCTCTCTTCGGATACATCATTCTACTATTGTATCGCCCATGACGATCATATACGCGAAATCAAGGAGAATGCGGTATCGGAGTAATATCTTTTTCATATTTGAAATTTAGAATTATGTATAGAAGATAGTTTGAAAAAAATTATGCTCTTCTCTATTTCTTTCTCTTATTAGGTGATTCGAGAGTTTCGTTTGCCTGATAGAAAAATGGAACAAATGATTATGGGAAAAGATGATCTGACGCTATTCGTAAGTTCACCTGGTGGTACCATTATTTCGTTGAAGAGCCCGCTTCAAACCCCGATAGAATCGCTAGACTTTCATATACACAACGTCGACATTACGCAGGTAGCGATACGTTTAATTTGCACAATGACCTTTTGCACAAAATCGTTTTTCCTAATTGTTTTTTTTCTTTTCTCTCTTTCTTCATTCTAGATCGCGCTCGTTTACAATGAAAATTTTTTAATCTCCGTTGCGAAGGATGGCAGTTTATGCATTTGGAAGTTATACTATCCCGAAGGGAAGGTCGTGAAGCTGAGCAGAGATCTGCCATACACGAACGAAGTGTTAATTGGCAAAGGCGATTTGGAAGAAAAGATACACACGATCAGGGATCTGACAGTGAGAATGAGAGAGTTAGAAACCGAGCACGCGTATAAACTGCGGCAGATCGACGTACAACATAACGACAAGTTACGCGACGTGCATCAAGGCTATTGCGAGGCCATCAAGGAACTTCGAGATAAGATCGAGAAGCTTCAGGAGGACCACGTAAACGAGATCAATAACATAAATGTGGAAATTGTGAGGATGAAGACGGCTCATGAGGATGCGATGCAACAGATGGAAAACAATTATGAGGTCAAATTAATCACAGAATACGATAAGTATCAGGCATTCGAGGAACGTACCAATGTAATGCGTGAGAATTACGAAAAGCAATTGAAAGCTCTTGAGGAGCGCGACGCGGAGAAGCTACAGAGGACCGTGACGAAGTACGAAGCTCTGCTTCACGAAAAGAAAGTGCAATTGGAAGAAACGTCCGACGAGATGACGCACAAGGAACGTGTTCACGAGCATCTGATGACGCAGATAGAGGATGATGCGGATCGTGAGATTCTCGAAGTGCGTACGAAGTACGAGAACTTGCTGCATGAGGAGAGGCAGATCAATTTGAAGCTCAAGGGAGAGGCCGGAGTGATGCGAAATAAATTCATGGCCAGCCAGAGGGACGTGGACGATCTGAAAAGACAAGTGAACCGCGTGCAAGGTGAATTTGCGCGGTTCCACAAAAATATACAAGATCTGGAGAAGCAGATAGCGGAGCTAAAAAAGGAGATCAGCGAGAGGGAAGCTACTATTCAGGACAAGGAGCAACAGATATATGACATGAAACGGACGAATCAGGAATTGGAGAAGTATAAGTTCGTGCTGGATTACAAGATTCAGGAATTGAAGAATCAGATAGAGCCGAGGAATCGCGAGATACAGGAGCTGAAGGAAAATATTCGGGACATGGAGGCGGAGCTCACGAGTCTTCACAAGACCAACGTGAGCTTGGAACTGCAACTGCACGAAGTGCGTGAGAAACTGCACGCCGCGCGTCAAGAGCTCGATCGCGAAACGCATAGAAACAAACGGTGTCAGCAGCTTTTGCGAAAAATTCGCGTCGACATTCTCGATACCGCGGGACTCATACAAGAGCCAAACGCTTTGAAAACGGCGGTGAGAGATTTATATCACAAGTACAGTGCGGACGATGAATTTTTACGCAGTCGCAAAGCAGACGTGGACGCGCAATGCGAATTCATCAAGCAGAGGGATTATTTGGAAAGGACCATTGCATCCCTGAAGAAGCAGGTGTTGCAGGATATGTCTACCGGAGATAAAGATTTGGAGAAAATGACGGAGGAAAATAGCATGCTTATCGTGGAGCTAAACGCTCTGAGGGAGGAGTTGAAAGAGACACGAAAGCATATTTTCCATATGGAGAGTCTCTTGGGTTTAACACGAAAAAACGTGCGACCCGCAGAAGCGAGAAAGACGTTGGAGAAAGTATATCGTGGATACGAGGAGCTGCAAGAAAAATATACGACGCAAATGCAGGAGTATCAGCAAGTTATTCTAGCATTGAAGGAAGATATCAAACAACTCTTGAGCAAAGTTCCTTGTGAAGAGACAGAAGGAAACAAATCGTCTTAAACGACTCTGCGATATTAAATATGCTTGTTTTTTTTTTTTTTTTTTTTTCGATGACGTGAGCATTTTAAAAATAGTTTTGACAAATCACTCCTTTTCAACAGTTGTATGTAGTAAATAATTTATTATAATTTATATATATATTTTTTTTTGTTCAGATAAAGTAAGAAAAAGAGCGTTATATATCATACTATATATAATTATAGAAAAAGAAAGAAAGAAAGACAGTTAACTACACATTCTGAAAAGATATAAAAGTAAAAAATTGAAACCAAAATGTACATATCTATTTTGTACTCGTATGAATTTCATTATAAAATTAATATTATTGTGTTTACCTTGCGATGAAATAACTATAATTTCTAAACAAATTTATTAATATTTATTTCGAAAATAGGACATTAACAAAATAAAATTGGAATAGTATCAAGAGTTGTCACCATTAGTAACTTAAGTGACTTGATATAAATGCATTGATTTAGAGAATAAACGGAATGATAGCTTTACGATTTTTCGGATAATGCGAGAATTCTTTCTTATACACTCTGTGTTTTCCTAGTGCCCATACGGTCATTTGATATGCACCGGCAAATGCAAACAGTCCAGCTGAAAATTGAAATATACGAATCAGTAAAATTGTTTCATTTGCAATTCAATGTCAAAGATCAAGAACTTGCGCGTAACATTTCCGTTATATAAACATACCTGGAAGACAAGACGTCATTACGGTGAAACCGATCCAACTGCCTATTTCATATGTATAGTTGGGACAGGAAACGAGATTGAACAGCACAGTGAAAGGATTATCAGTCGGCATGGGAACTTTCCTGACCATAGTACCTGGTGGTCTCAAATTCCTCAGGGCTAAATGGATGCTGAGGTTACCCAGTTCACACAGCACGAATGTCGCTGCTCCAATATAGGATTGGAGTGCGCTGGGAGGGGTATATAACGGATGATTCGTATGATATGCCACGTACATAGCAAAGAGCCAATAATAGGAGCAATTTTTGAATAGATTACGCAATGGCATTGTTGCATGACTGAAACGATGAACAAACAAAGTTTCCAACAAACGTTTTGCATAATGCAGTGTCCAACCGACAGCTGCCCAACTGAAAAAAAGAAAATAGTTATGTAAAATATTTAATGCTGTGAAAAATATGTAAATATGATTTGAAATTCTTATAATCAGTTATAAAGTAAATTATATATGGAATGACTTACTTAGCTACATAGTGATAATTGCTGATATCGACATTTCCATAAAACAACCATGGGCGTTGATACAACCAAAGATACACCACCAATGGTCCTGCATATTCCAGCAAGAATACAGTCTTCCAGCCTATTTGGGGACCAAGATCCTTGTAATAAAGTTTTCCATTTGGCTTTAGTGACAGAGATTTAATTGTTTCCGAATCAGACAGTGCTTTTCCCTTAGCTTCCGATCTCAGACTTTGCCTTTGAACGTAAGGTGCCTTTTTTAATTTATACAATTGCTGTTTAATTTCTCCTATTGTAGTGCTCGAATTTACCTGCAATAAATAAATAAATAAATATATATATATATATATTATATAAAAAATTCTGTCTAAATCTCATTGATTTTTCCAAGCCAGAAAAAAGTTAAAAAAAAGTCAAATTTTGAATAAAATATTTCAGTCAAGTTATATAATTTGCCAACATTAATTAATCTACTATTGTTACTATATTTTTACTTACAGTGACATTGGTTATCAGTTTCGAGGACTTTGCTGACAGGACTTCGATCTGAAAAAAATAAACAAATAAAGTACATAGTGTGTAACGAGTACATGCAATCAGACTCTCACGTCTTCACAATTTTTCAGCACAATGATATGTATAATCTGCGAAGTTTTACCTCCATTTTCGTCGGTTCCAAGTGGCTTCTTCGTAAAGCGGCTCTTTCTCTCGTCTCTCCGCAGGACGAACACTGGCAGACTGGCACGTCGTACTGTCGACTGTCGTCAGCGTTGGCGATGTTGTCATTCACATGTAACTTCGTGTCAACGGCGTCGCGTAGCGAGGCGCCGCGTCCGTGATCACGTGACCGACAACCTTGCCATTTTCGATGATCAATGGCATTCCGTTCGTTCCTGGCGGGCTCAGAGAATTTGATAACGACACCAGAGAGAGAGAGAGAGAGAGAGAGAAAGAGATAGAGAGTGAGAGTGAGAGACTATCGCAGTGATAACCCGTGTCATTAAAAAAAAAAGAAACAGGAAAATATATATCAAATCTCAATCATGCGCACGTATAACGAATGTGATTATCGCGTGTAACTTGAAAATCGTATATGCAAATTACTTGTTTTTCGCTTTCAAATATGTACATACATATATTCGTTTCTTCATTTCGCATAATGTATGTATATATTTCTGACATAGAATGACACAGCCGTTTATGATATTTATGTAGATGAGGTATAATAAACATCTTCAATGCGAGCAAATATTTGATATTGTGTAACGCCTGTTTTTCTTCCGTTGTTTACATATGTTAACGTAACTTCTCTCTTTCTCCCTCTTTTATAATTATGTAATGGTATATAACACATATACGATACAATATTTTTATTGGTGTATGTATATATCATATAATTTTTTTTACATAATAGATGTTTCATAAGCTTTCATATTATTTAAAAAAATAAATAGTACCAAATAAGTAGCGTTTTTTTTTCTCTGAATAGATATAATTAAAATAATATTTTCATACGCGTTCGCAATCCAAAGCTGATTTTTCTGTAAACTTCGCGTGACATTGAACGTGTAATGTTTTAGTCATCAGTTTCCTTTTGATATATATTACGATATACAAATATAATTTGTGAGAAAAACACAGACTTTTCAAACTTTAAGTTTTTTTAAAATTAATATTTTAATTTTAATTTTTATTTATTCACTTTAATAATAATTAGATTTGTTAAAAATTTAAAAAAATTGAAATTATGTTAAAATAATATAACATATAATTTTCATATTCTAAAAACCATTTAAATTTTGATTGACAATAATGTGTGGACACTGTCAGTAATATATACATCTTTGATGTCAGCAATCTCAAAAATATTAATGTAATGTGATTTCAGGATATATTTATTATCTTTTTCTTTCCAGCATAAATTGCCTTTAAAAAGTGCTAATTTTCGCTTTATTGTTAATGCAAAATAATTATTAATTATTTATAATATTTATATTATTCGTGTGTGTGTGTGTGTCTCAGGAACATAAAGATACTAAATATGTTACATAAAACAATTGCAGAGAGATAGGTGTCCAAAATACGGGACACAATGTCGCAAAAGGGTTAATTACTCGCTTTACCGGCGAGCAAGAGTATCGCGTTTACGTCGACAGACAAGAACACGTTTCATTATAAACGCAGTTTCACAATCAACTTTAGATAATGAGCGAGAGAGGCAACGTTACAAATAATAGATAATTACGGTGACTCACAATAAGACGGTTCATTATCAATTGAGCACGGTCGTTAAAATTAGTACTAAGAGTTTCCTCATGTTTTCTTGCAGATGGCGCACCCTGTCCCATTATGCATATTCGTTCCACCGATAAAGAGCTGCTCGAAGATGAAATGTTTTGCAGATGGTGCACACTGTCCCATTATGCATGTTCGTTCCATCAGTAAAGAGCTGCTTGAAGATGAAATGTATGTAAAAATAATTTGATAAAAATTTTGCGAAAATTCTAGCAATTTTCAAATATTAGTCTGCATACAAAAAACACAATTAAAAAAATTTTTGACAATTTAATAAAACACTCTCTCTCTCTCTCTCTCTCTCTCTCTCTCTCTCTCTCTCTCTCTCTCTCTCTCTCTCTCTCTTTTGTTGCGTATAAATATTTTAGATAATAACGTAACACACAAATAAAGTACACAGGGAATAGTATTTATAAATTCATTATAAGTCGCCTATGTAATAAATGTTAAGTTTCACACATTTGAAAAAATTGAAAATCTTTGACACCGATCTTATCGTTAATGTCGCAGTAGAATAAATAATACGGTCAAACGTTACCCTTTAAATTACTCCTGTGGCTTTTCTATATTGCCCAAATTGTTCTAAATATTGATGTATCGTATCCATCGGCTGATAAATTTCGTTCATTCGATTCTGCAAGAGATTTCCAAGTTTAATAAATACCTAATCTACGTGTTTCATCGAAGTAGATATGTTTCTCTTTTGTAATCGCTTGAAATTCGTACACACATTATATATATATATATATATATATATATATATATATATATGATTACGTATTTTACAGGATATTAAGTATTAATGACCTGGAGATACTGGGGCGCCTGATTCGACACGGCCGAGCCCAGGAATCCTTGCAGAAATTCGCGCATGAGTTCCCACGAGCCTGCTGGCACGACGCAAGGTCTGTACTCGACCTAGGAAGATTCACAAATAAACTTACGATGTCGCAGGATTATCGAATATCTCGGATAAGTAGTGACACACACAACCGGAATAGCATCCTCAACATCGAATCGACATGAGACTCGCTAATATTTATCAGAGGATGACGACGGTATTACTCGGATAGGCTTTATACGACCCAGAAGATGGAATACTCGCGACAAGGGCTTTATACGTTTCTCGCGTAATCCGGCTTACGGCATGTTGACGATGTTCGGGGGAAGGGAAGTCGCGAGGAAGATAAGCGAATGTATATATAATCGGGAATTCTCTCGCGCAATCTGGAAACGACTCTTGAAACTTGTGTATCGTACAAGTATCTATAAGCAGAAACTCGTCATCTCTGAATGAATAGCGCGATATGACGAGGAGTCCTCGGATGGAAACGTCAGTCTCTGAAAATGTCGAAAACTCGTTTTCGCACACCGATGGATATTTATCGGCCATTTGAAGAATCCGACTATGAGAGATTATGCCTATGGATGTGTCAAAGATCGGATGGCGGTAGATATCGATGTCGAGATGTCGGAACGCGTCAGTCTCTCCTGTTTTCAATTCTCTTCTCCTCTCTCCCTCTCTCTCTATTTTTCCTTCCACTCGCCAGCTTTACAATTATGTTAAGGAAGCTTGGCTGAAAGTTAATATCGCCCGGCTGCAAAATTGGTAATTTGACCGAGCAATTCGATAAACGAAATGAAATTAGAAAAATGGGAGATCCGCGCCGGAAGGAAGAGAGGATTCGCCGGCTGTCATTTCTTGACTTGCAAAAATTTGCTCAATAATTTTATATCCCGAGTTTCAATTCCGCGAATGCGGCTGGACAATAAATTTTTCGCGCATTTTTCGTTACTGTTTACGAACATTTTATACAAGAGCGAAGTGCTCTCTACTAATAAAAGAAAATGTTAAGTATGGATTTTTACGCAAATGGATACGCATTTGCAATTTTTCACAAAAGTACATTTATAAAAAGATATATATAATCTCCTTTCTATTAATTATATTATAAAGAGAGTCGATATTACACACACGCGCGCGCGCGCCTAAATTTAAATCTCTCAAACAAAAGTCTTTGAATTTTTCCGAGATTATTCTCTATACGAGAACATTAATTAAACTAAAATTTGCGGTACGGAATTCACCGGATAATTCGACCGTGTGTTGCTTCATAGCCGGGCGAGATAGCACTATTCGGGATGGTGCTGGCACATTCAATGGTGTCGGCGGTGAATCTCGCACGCGTGAAAAATCGCGACTGCGGGTCGTGAAAACGTGAATCAAATCGCCAATATGCGTGTTAGGAAGCAGCGAAACGTAACGACGCCACGTCGTTTCACTTTGGAAAATGATAATGAAAAATGCGCATCTTTCTGGGTCATCTCGATGTTAAGTTGCAACGTTTACACCGTATGTTGCAACGCGCTGATAAGTGATTGCAGTTAAGTGCGGGAGGCGAATAGGAGAGCGGAAGGAAGGAAGTATTCGCCGCTCTCGGGGGCAGGAAGCCGTGGAGAAAAAGTGTGTGTGTGTGTGTGTAGGGAGGTCGACGAGGGGCTGCGAGATTTAACGCGATCCTCGCGGAGCTTTCTCCATTGAAATTAATGGGGTAGTCGGGGGTTATCGTGACGTATTTGACGTCGTGGCCGCTGTACAAACGGCGCAGTTACCGATACGAATGGCCGCTGAAGCATTTAAAGCCGGTATCGGATGTGTGTACACACATGAGTATATATGCATGTATGTACATGTGTGTGTGTGTGTGTGTGTGTACGTGGCACGGCTGGATGAATCTGTTGGAAGCTGCGGAAGATATATCGGAAGCTGCGCCATCGAGAAACGCCGTGACGTAGAAAGAAAAGAGGAAATAACTCGGAATCTTCCACGGTTTTTGCAAATTTCGTATAAAAGTGATGTCTGAATATTGTCGTACTTATTCCTCGATATACTCTCTCGATGTATTCTGTTAAATTGAATGAGCGATTTAAAGCAACGACGCAAGATTTTACCGAAGATCTCAGTGGAAACACTCACACTTTGCTCCTTCGTCTTATGTGTTTCACTGATTATGGCAGTAAGATTTCACTGTATAATCGTATATATTGCAAAGCTTTTAAAGCTTTATCTATTTATTTTGAATTGCTAAGTTTCGAACAAGAAAAAGCCCTCACGTACACATATTTGAAATAAAACACATATAATTAATATTAAAAAATTCAGAATTATATACATATTACTTTTTTAAGATGTGATGAATTCACAAAAAATAAACAAGATTCTTGGTCACACAAACTCAGATATCTCTTTAACAAAATATATTATTATAAATTTATCTTGTATATAACATTATAATATACGCATTTTAAAATATCACTGATTGAAACAGCCACTATCACTAACTGATTCTTTCAGTGAGATTTCACTGATTTGTGATACTATATTTTAACTGAGATCATCGGCGACTATTCATTGATAATACACTGATTCTATTTAAGAGAGTAGAATGAGAAATATTCGAGAGAAATATGTTCAAGCGATTTATGCAATAAAATTATAAAGTACAACATGCACTATGCTATTCGGATGAACGACCCTCATTCGAATCTGAATCGATTGAACGAGTTATAAAATTGCCGCGATAAATATTGACATTTAATGAATAAAACGAAGAGAAAAACGACTTTTAAAGACACACTGTATAAGCAAGATTGCGGTTCCGTTTTGAACGTACGCGGATGTACAATACGTCCGAAACATCGGCAAGCGGCCAATTGTAATGACGTTCCGTATCATATGTACCTTGTATGTTTACAGGTGCGCGACAGTGCATCCGAATGCAGCGTTCAATATGCACGTGGTTGCGCGTGCGTGCGCACGTGCGTGAGCACGTTGCACGGTGTGAGGCGCGTATGAAATATTCGCGTGCGTTCACGTGACTGCTTTCAATCCGAGCGGTATATATTACGTGTATACGACGACAGTTTTAAAATTCGATGCGATAATAATCCGTTAATTATAAAATATTATCGATTCGCGCGTGCTGGCACGTTAATTATAAAAAAATATCTGAAATGTCTGATGCGAAAATTTATTTTAAATCTTCCACTTCTTGCGTCGGTCTATTTTTCCCGTCAGAGAGAGAGAGAGAGAGAGAGAGAGAGAGAGAGAGAGAGAGAGAGAGAGAGAGAGAGAGAGAGAAAAAGGAATAATTATTATCAGTTTTATCGAAATGAAAGAATTAAATTACGTCAAGATACGTGAAGAGGAACGGGAATGATACAATGTGTACGTATTGATGAAGCGACGGCGAGATTTATCATCGGTATCCGAACTTAATTACGCGATTATTCACGCAGTACTCGTGGATCGGTGACGGCATGAAATATCTTGACGCGGCGAGTTTGACACGCGAGACACGTATTCGCCATGCGGCGTGATGAGGATGCGAGGGGTGCGTGGCGCTCACGTGCCGTCCCTAAAGCATAACTATAACCGGGCGTACGTATGCGGTTTGCATGTATGTAAGGTGGGGGTCTCGTGAGCTATCAATCGATAATGCACGCTCGTCGCGTGATTGGCAAGGAACACCGGAAGTAGCAGGGGCTAACGCGTCCCATCTCCCTATGAAGAATTCATTGCGCTCGGCGAGATTCAGGAATTCGAAACCAAACGAGATCGCGTTCCGTTGGATCCAGATTCTTTGTTCGTTCGCGGTGAGATCAAAGAGCGGAAGCAAAAAAACGCCGATAATATCCCGCTCTTATATTTTTGGGTAGAAAAGTAGTTTTTAAATGCGAATTTGTGAGAGAAATTAATCTCCGAGTTAAAAGTAATAACGATCCGTCACGTTGGAGCAAGTCGAGACGAAGAATATCGCTTGGAGAAAGAGCTGGAAATTCCGCGGATTATAAAGAAATTCGCGGCTGACGGGCGGATTTTCGGGGAATCCCTTTTCTTTTCGAGAGAAATATGAAGTGTCGCTCTTACCTCCACCAGGATGCCTTTGAAATTCTGACTCATCGTCACGCTGCCCAATTTGACGCAGAAGTCGCCGATCTCGAAACGCGGACCCTTCGACTCGATCTTCGTCTGCTTTTTACTGGTGTAGATGTTCGTCATTTTTAACATCAGCAGATCAAACAAGCCATCTGCTATCAATGGCACCACTTTGCTGCCCGATTCTAAGATAGCGAACACCGAGGCTGGCTGCTCCGAATTGTGCAGCACGTGAACGGTCCTTTGAGCGCCTGCAAAAATCACACGTCACGTTTCACAATAAGTATAATTCCATATTCGCATATTCGATGACACAATTGTCAAGCAATACAAAAGAACTTATTGTTATAAAAAAAAATATCTCAAATCGCGCGATTACCACGCGCATGCAATAAACGAAGTAAACTTCCATTATCATTACATTCGCAGGTTTGGATTAAATTTTATAATATTCAAAATCCCCTTGATTAAAAAATATCTCTGTGTTATTTGATATTTTTCTCCTATTCCTAATATTTAATTGATATTCCTTTTATTTGAAATTTTCTCTTGCTCTTGTAGCGCCGTAATCGAGACGCGAGAATATGTCAGCTACTAATTGTAAGAGAGAGTGCATTTAGAGTCCTCTTTCGTTTTACGCAACTATACGAATTCTGAGGTTGATCCTGCAGAGCGTTTACGTAGGCTTATACGCACGTACGCAAACGGCGCCTCCTCTAATTCGGCTTCTGTGCAGCGACGAGAGAAAATTGCAGTCGAGAGGCAACCGCGCGCGCGCGCGCGCGCGCGAGAGAGAGAGAGAGAGAGAGTGAGTCCTTTGGGCGATGTATCTCGGCATCGCGGCAAAAGCGAATTCATATGCACGTATATTGCGATCGCGCGGTAAAGTCGGACGCAACTTAAACCTCAATCCTCCTTCCTCCTCCCGAAATTGCATCGCGCGAGTACTATCATCATCCGAGAACTATCGAGATTGTCGCGCGAGATCGACAGCTCTATCGAGAACTTGGCATTACGCGGTTAATAATCGCGCTTAATAAAGCGCTCGGAATTGATCGATTATTTATCGATTCTGCGACAATGTCGTCGCAAAGTACGGCGGAATAATTTTGTTATACGGAATTTAGAAAAAAAAAATATATATATATACATATATACGTCGACGAAGAGCGTTGGTTACACGTTCGTTCGCAAAGCAGAAACACAAGCGAGCACACAAGTTTAAATTTACGACGTGTGAACTCTTCTGAATATTCATAATTCGTCCACACTACCGCGCTCAGCTTGTACGTCCACATAATGGCAGGGTACGCGCGCGTGTAAGCCCTAACGTATGAATAATTTATCCGTTAAATTATAACGCGTCCTTTTAGCGAGCACGTCCGAATGACACGATTTTTCATCGCGGAGCGAACGACCGCGGACAGTTTTATGCGCTCTAATTTCGGGTTGCCTGTCAATGTATTTATCGCTCTGATAATATTTCGATTCTAATACCTCCGGCTGCTCGGAGAAATCATTTCCGTATGTCTATAATATGAAAATCCGCCGGCAGAATATTTTATTGTATCTCATAACAATTTAATCGATATCTAGAAATAATATTATGCACATATCTTTACGAAATTTTAATCATAATAACGATACTAGTTATTACTTCTGGATGGTTCGTAAAGTATTTGATAGCTCGAAATACCGTCGATCGAATACTATTCCTATTTGGCATTACATCGTATCCCGTGTAATGCAAAGAATTCGACTGGCAAGGACCACGTACTGTGCTCGAACTGTGGTCTAACAATAAGTAGCCTTTGTACGCACGTGGAATCTGCAAAACACCGAACCGAACGTATATCTCATTCGCGCTCGAATGATCTCGGATTAATGAACGATCGGATTATCCACTCTCTTCCTGCGGGTTTGAAACTTCCTACCCTCCTCATCTTCCTCACCCTTCGCTGCAATTTGCACCAACGATCGTACGGTCCTGCGACGCGCCGCATGCCGCATACCGCATCGTCTGCATCGCACGTATGCAGCGCCGTTTAGGTGCGGATGCACCGCAGGAGCAGCAAACGTGGGTCCGTTTGGGTTCGCGAAAAAGAAAAAGAAAATTGCGCAATTATGCAGTTCTTTTTACTCGGAAGATTCTTCTAGAGATTCGTCGATTTCGGAATCGATTTTTCTCTCAACGACAATGTCGAGGCACAACTAACGAGGCTATCGAGTGATTAACTGATTCAAAGTGTGACGAGCTTCTGGAGAAATTAAAGGCGAATAAATTAATTTCGAGAGGGAGAAAAATCATATTTTTCAAGTTAACCTTTAGGCAGATTTCACTTTGACGGGATTTTAATTTAAAACTCAGTTAGGAAAATATACAATGCTCGGAAAGCCGCGATAAATGATAGTGTTACTTGACAGTTTCATTACAGAAAAAAATTGTCTGGCTAAAGCAGCTGTGATTAAAGGTTTTGTTGTTTCTTTTTCGTGGCTAAACTAATTTCTTATTTTTATGCACACATGATGTTTAATATCAAATTATTGCTGAAATTTCAGATTATCCGTCAATACAGAGATGCATGCGCGCTAATCATAATGCGATCATCACGCATCATTTTCGAATGCATTATTTCGATTTCGCCCGCAATGCGACGCGTATCAATTATCAGGCAACGATACCGAGCGGAGGTGATTCCTCTGTTATCCGATTACAGTTATAGCATTGATTAAGGGACCGTCAAAATGCAGTATTTCGTTAATTCGTCCGATGCTAGACAAGAATTTGACGCCGACGAAATTGTCACATTGCGTCTATCTTTTGATTACATTTTTTCTGGAGACACAAATGAAGGAATAAGAATATTATGAAAATATGAACAAAATAAGAATATTCCAAATTATTATCTAAAGACTTATAATTGCGCGCGTTTACATAAAACCAAGTATAAATATGCTGATAAAATAAATAAATAAATAAATAAATATATATATATATATATATATATATATAACGAGATGGACCATTAATAATTTGAGAGAGATTTGTTAATTATATGGACTCTCTTCAAGTGATTATCGCGCTTATTTAATCAAATTTATAACGATGATCGACGTTTACTCAAGAACTAACATCTATATACATATGTCAATCGCTTATAAATATAATTTTTAAAGACTCATTAAATCGCGTGTCGTTTATCCGTCGACGCATTTCATCGCATTACGATGCACGTCCGCGCCGCGGTCATTAATTACTCTCATTGTGAGCGACCGTGCTCCATGTTGCACCTGCTTTGTCGCCGAGCTGCTGATTCAATTTCAAGCTGTGAGCGTCGCTGCCGCTCGCGAGGGAGAGAGAAATGTTATCGATGAAGTATTACTATAGGTAAAAAAATTCAGATAACTTTTTAATTTGTACATATTACTATATATTCGTATGTACAATTTATATTACTTGAATTATTACAGTCTAATGCTTATGGATTATTGATTTAATCTCTTTGTTTATAACTAAAACTCAATTTTACATCTGTTTCACTACATCTACTGAATTACTCATAATTTAAAAAAAATTCTAAATTATTTACTTATTTATTCTGACTTCTTTCTATAGGTGTGTGTTTTCTGTTTTGCATTAAAAAAAAAAATCTATTATATGTTTCATAAAAAAAATTACGTATTCTATCTTTACCGTTGAACTTTAGGCTATTTGCTATATATGTACCTTTTCACCTCTTCTAAAATATTTAAACGCATTGTCTATAATCAGATAACAGATCACCTTAATAGCAGATATTCACTCTGCGAATACAGGCTCGCTTTTGCAGTGAACATGATACGCAAGCAGCAAATGTCAATGTCATAGCCTGTTTGTTGATCATAGGCAAGATACCTTAGAACTCATTAAAATTTATTAGATTTTATTTAAACATTCGCTTGTAAATCATAAAAAATTATTACTCGATCACATTAAAATGTTTGCACTCTATTTTTAATTGGTTTTATTCCTAGCTACATGGACGTAAAGTATAGGCAGCATAGAATCCTAATCACACTCACAACAATTAACGTCTTGGCGACCAGTTTAACAAATTTCTTTAAATAGCATCCTTGAATCATTCTACTCTTTTCAATCTTCTTAACTAATCCAGTTATTATAAGCACTGCAAGTTTATTCTATGTATATGCTGATAATTTATAAATCTATCTATGTATTTTTTTGTTACAGAAAAATTGTTATCACCATAGGCTCTCTTTCTATCGTGCAACTTTTTTGATGAGTTGCTTCTTTTCTATTGAGCGTTATTTACTTTCCGTTTATAGCGTATTTTTCTGCGCAAGTTTCTCAGCTTATTTTCCTGAGGATCTTTGTACGCAATGTTTGTCTATTTGAACAAATTATGGCTTGACGAATTACTTATTCCGATTCCGAGGAACGTTTCTACACATATCCAATTGATCACAGGGATCTTATCACATTCACGCGTACCTTATCCGATAGTGTAATCGATGAGAAGTTGCGTAATTCTTTCGTTTTCAATAATAAGTAAATATATATGTGTAATATTTCTTTTATATATAAAAAATAAATATATATAATAAAGAAACTTATATTATATTAATATAATAGGTTAAAGCTGTTATATATTAACAAAATCACTTCATCATTCGATGTTAGAAGCGATCCGTTATTAAAGTCTTTATTTCAATGATGATAAGATGCAGTCGCGTTGAATACAATGACGACGTCAAGGTTTGAAGTGTCCGATCCTCTTAATTTTACGTCGAATTTTAACGTTCGGATTAATCACACTCGCAATTCTTCAACACTGCTCCGATCGCAATACAGATAATTAGCTTGTCGCCGTGCTCGCACTTGAATTCGAGTTACCAGCTATTGAATGATCGATTATACGCTCGACAAAAGATGTTAGACGATCGCGGCCTCGGTATTTATAGCCCTTCGGAGAAACGTCTCGAATCTTCGAAGAACGGAGAAGGGGAATCTCCGGCTCCGGGTAAACGCCGAAGATTTCGATGAATATCGAAACGGTTGTCTTTTAATTACCGACGAGATGTAAATACAAAGAGGAGCAAATATATCGATTGTTATTGAGCGCGTATTTGCTGATTGTCTCTGTTGTAAAGGCAGCACGGCTATGAGAATTTATGACTTTATTATTCTTGAATTAGCATCGGTAAATTGATCGTTCGCGATTTGAACATGAGTAAATTTATTCTTAACTTTAACAATTAGAGATAAATCTAATACTAGATAAAGATGATACAAAGTTATGTTGTTATCCATATTGTATGCAACTTATGTTGTATAAGTTGTAATACAGATCGAAATAATATCAGTTGATATAATTTAGTGCGTGTTGTAAAGCCAACGCATAATTGTTGACGTCACTATTGTAATGTAAAATTTTTGTCGCAAAGATGATATAACCAGTTTCTTTGGAAGATGATGACCGGTAATTATGCATTATTATGATAATATTTGCAAAATTATACGACTGATTGCTTCAATCTATTTTTTGTTATTCTAATTTGAAAAACATTAGATGCAAATTCTTATTCTCTGCATTTTATACGTTATGTAATAAATAAATCATGCAAAATATCATGCAAGTTTAAGACTAAGCAAAACTTATGACAAATAATTGTTAAGATATCTATCTTAAATACTAAATACAATATATGTTGCATCTCTCAAAGAGATATATTTCTAGAGCACAATACGAAAGTGTAAATAACTATTGCCTTCTTTCCCTACTTATTCTAAATAAATTATTAAAATATTTAGAAAAATAATATTTAGATTTAGCGATAATTTCAAATCGCGGAAATATCTCAAATAACTATTGAGCACGAGTTTCTACGAAGAGGAATAATTAATAACTTTTTCATATCCAGCGCTAGCGAACCTCTCAGTGGATGGATGACAACTTGTATCAATCAATTGAAAGTACAGTATTTATTTATCTTGCATGATTTTACGAGATTTCAATTATTCAATCCCAATATCTCAATGAATTATATTTTACAATAAATATATTTACAGTATTTTATAATAGATATATTTTAAATAATTTACAAACGTATATAACAATAAGTACATTGGTATTAGAATATGTCTTGTGGTGGTAGTATAGTAATGTTGCAGTTAATAGTTATCATAGTTTTTTTGTTTAGTGCAGTTTAGTTGAGCTTAATTTCGTTTATCTGGATCGAATTAGTAGTTTAAGTTCTTACGTATTGTAAGTTTAATTAAATTTAAACTTGAATTTTAAATTTAAATTTAAATTATATCTTTTCTTTTTAGGGAACTTTTGTTAAAAATATCTTTAATAATTTGTTCGCGGGTAAATGTAACAACGGCTAAAAATCTTATGTATATCACGCTTATATAATGCTAATACTAATGTATATTATAAAACGGAAGTCATTCTAAGCCGCAAGGCAAAAATTATAAATAAATAATAATATAATAAATATATTTAAAATTAACAGCCTTATAAAATTTTCAAAGTTATATGTACTTCTTCCATTTAAATTATCTAGAGCAAACTCGCAAAAATACTGGCACATGATAGGAAGTTAGTAATTCTTATGAGTTCTTAAAGTGGCGTAATTACCAGCAGCCCGAAATTTTTTAAATAAATTAAAACATATATATATATATATATATATATATATGTTTTAAATAACAGGAAAGCGACTAATCTTTTGCACCAATTTAATTTTATACGTCTATCTGTAAGAGTTTTGATACGCAACTGTATTCTATGCTTAAACGCAAAAAGGCATGAGCAGTGAAACTTGATTCGTATTTAACATTCGTATTTTACATTGTAAATAGATATTTCTGTATAAATAGTGCAACAGTATATTTTATATACCCAAATCTCTATTTTTCTCTATTTATATTTTTCATCGAAGATCACGCTTCTCACGTGTCAATCTTCCTCGCGAAAATAGGCTGTCTCTTTCAGTTTAAACAAATAAAAAAGATGATCTTTTATATTAGAACACCCGGTATAGATGCAACATACACTTATATAAAGGCAACGTTCATCTTCTTTGAAGCAGTTCTCATAGTCGCACCAACTGAAACTTCTGTCGAGAAAGTCGGAAGGTCTACAAGTCTTGATTATTAATTTCCGTGTTAACTTTCAAAAAATCATGGATTGCAAACAAAATAATGAAACTGAAATACATAATACGCCGATACAAAAATTTTACGCTGGAAAATCAATCCTCATTACAGGTATTTATTTTACAAATATAACTGAATAAAGTAAAAGATTAGTTCTTTAATATTTAGTTTACAAGATTTGTAAACACAAATACAACATTTTTTACATTTAGGACTGTGGACAATGTAATAATGTAAAATGTGGCTGTATAAAATGTATAATCATGAGGAGCATGCGTAGAATCTTAATCACATTCACAACAATTAATGTTTTGGCGACCAGCTTTAACAAGTTTTTTCAAATAGTGTTCTTGAATCACTCTACTCTTCTCAATTTTTATACTCCAGTTATTATAAGCACTGCAAGTTCATTTTTTGTTTATTATATTTCTTTATCTTGTTTCTATTTATTATTACTATTATTTTTTATTGTATTTCCTATTTTCTCAATTTATTATTCTGTTTTGTTATTTTATTATTTCTTCTAGGAAAACCTTTGGAACAATATAAATTACAATTACTACTACAAGTTTACAAGTTTAAAATCTCTCGGCATGTTTTATATTAATTAGTTCAAAGTTAATTTCAAATTGAGAGATTCAAAAATTAGTTTTAAATACTAGTTTGCTTTAACAATATACATTCAATTTTAAAGAAAACTATTTAATTATTATATCTGTGATAAATAAATAATAAATTCTTATTAGTACTAAAATAGTTCTTACGAAATTCATCGTATCATCTTTCTGGATACTGTAATTTATACATATTACAGCTTATTTGCTAATAGAACAGCTATATTTTTCTATTTTCTTCTATAGGTAGTACCGGATTTTTCGGGAAGATGTTAGTTGAGAAATTGTTACGAAGTTGTCCCGATATTTCTACAATGTACCTACTGATACGTCCGAAGAAAGACAAGTGCCCTAAAATTCGATTGGATGACATATTTGAAAGTCCAGTGAGTATCTAAAGAGTAGTAACATAATGTTTACGTGAAACGTTGCTAAATGAATCTATAATCTGCAGTTATACGATCGATTAAAAAAGGAAGTGCCCAATTTTCGCAAAAAAATCGTACCGATTACAGCCAATTTTAATGTCGAAGACTTAGATCTGTCCGAAAATGATAAGAATATGCTGATGCGTGAGGTAAGAAATTCAGATTTCTCTTATCTTGCACTTATATAATTATATTCAGCGCAGAAAAAATTATTTAAGTATATTTAAGAAATATATGCTTTATGAGTTTAAAATATTTTAATTATTAAACAAACAAAAATAAACCTCCTCATTCTTCTCCATATATTTGAAATATTACAATGTAATAATATATTAGACAATTATTCTTGTTATATTTTCTTTATATTGCAGGTATCCATAGTTTTTCACTTGGCGGCGACAGTACGTTTCGATGAGGACATAAAAACTTCTACCGCAATAAACGTTATTGCTACCAATGTCATTTTAAACATCGCTAAACATATGCCAAATTTAAAGGTAATTCCTTCTTCTAACAATAAATATTACAATGTTATAAAATAGAATAATGCAAAAAATTTTTGATTTATATGGGTTTTGAAGAAGGAATTAAGTCTACATTGTCATTGTGTCTTGCAGTCATTCATTCACGTATCGACCGCATATGCGAATTCCCATGTGAAATGTATCAAGGAATGTGTCTACACGTATCCTATTGATTACAGAGAACTTATCACATTAACACGTACTCTTCCCGAAAGCACAATCAAGGAAAGAATCGCTAGGTGCATATTTCTTTCATTTTCAATATACAATTAATAAGTATATAAATATAATATTCCACACACACACAAACACACACGCCACATACACTCACACACATGTTTTATAAAAAACTATTTACAATAAATTAAAGTATATTATAAATTCGTTAACGGAATATTAAATTAACACTATTTTAACAGAATTACTTCATTATGGCCAAATACATATACATTCACAAAAGCCATTGCCGAAGCGCTTCTCATACACGAAGGTAAAGATTTACCAATTGGGATATTTCGACCTGCAATAGGTGAGGAATTAATTAATTATGACTAATGGCAAACTGATTAATTGTTTAATTAAGAATTTGTTAATTCAGCAAATAGATATTAGAATTTATATTCACTCAGAAAATTATTATTCAACGAATAATTATTCTTCTTGCTTGCATAAAACACGATACTATTTCCGTGATATTGTAAAATCGATTGATATACAATAAATATAAATATTATTATGCAAGACTTATTAGAAATGAGCATACAGTATATCGCACACACAAAACCGTATATTTCTCAAATATTAAATATATATGTATATATTATAGACTTCACACAATACATTCCTAATTGTAAGACATGCAAGAGAGTAATTGTATTGCTATGTTACTGAAGAAATTAAATTCTGGAATAACAATATAGAATCGCAAAAATATCGTGAATAGTTATTAAATGCAAATTTTTAACGAATTTGCCAAAAGGAATAATAAATATTCTTTTCAGTTATATCCAGCGCTAGCGAACCACTTGTCGGATGGATCGACAATTTATATGGACCAATAGGATTAACAGCATCTTTTTCTCTCGGAATCACGAGATTTGTACAGTGCAACAACGATATTCTGGCAAATATAGTGCCCATTGATCTCACTATAAACTCTTTAATCGCTAGTGCATGGGACGTCTCTAATAAATACAGGTATGTGATTAGGCATCATCAAGACGCAAACATACATTAAAAGAAGCAGATTTACATATCATTCTATTTTCACCATAAACATATTGATATTGATCACTGTCATATATAGTATTGGCATCAATCTCTTACTTTCAAATTATATTACATGATTAATGTGATTATTATCATATGTTATATTTGAGTGTCATTTTAACGCTTATAAGCAGATTGATGTCACATATGCGCAATAATCAATTTTTCATATAATTAAAAATATTGATTACATTAAATAAAAGTATTTTAATATAGCGCGATCTCTATAAGCGGTTCTTAAGATGCGTGACAATGGAATAAGTTTGTTAAGATTAAATACTATCATAGCCATACTGCGAATATTGACGTATGATTAATTTGATAATTTATAAATACATAAACAAAAATTATAAATAAAGCATGAATGTATTTTTATTCTAGGAAAAGCAAGGATGTGTTGATTTATAATTACATAGCACCGGCCGATGCACCGACTTGGGGAGAATATATAAATGTAATGAAATTTACAAGTACAACATATCCCTTGAAAAATATCATTTGGAAACCAATTATGTTTTCATTACAACACGACATATCATATAAAATTTGCATTTGGCTCTGTCACTTACTTCCGGCCTTATTTGTGGACAGCATAATGTTTTGTATGGGTCGTCGCCCGAGGTATTGTAAAAACATAAAAATAGTAATGATTTCTTGATAGCACAAATCCAATATTTTATATCAGAATTAGATATAAAATGATGAAAATAATAATTTTATATTGGGTTGATTCATAAATATGTTCCGCCATAAATAATTACTGACTCACTTCTTCTGAAAAACCATGAGTCTTTAAATCGAAACGAAACAATCATAGCAGATATATACGTGCAACTACAGCGAGTAGAAGAAAAATTGCAAAGAAAGCGACCAGTTCTCATTAATCGCAAAAATGTGATTTTGATACACGAAAATGTCCGACTATATACGGCTAAAATAACCCAGAAAAAATTCTGGAGTTCTCGTGGTCAGTTCTATTTCATCCTTCTTATTCTTTGGACCTTGCCCCATTAGATTTCCATGTACTTACAATTAGATCATTCCAAAATTCATTTAATGGAAAGAATTTTCATAATGATGGTGAGATCGAGGAATTTGAAAAAACCTTTTTTGCATCAAAACCTCTAAAATTCTTCGGGGAAGGAAATAACAAATTATCGTCTAAATCGGAACAAGTTATACTTAATAATGAATAATAATAATAATTTAAGAATCAACCCAATAAATATATATATATATATATATATATATATATATATATATACATACAGAACAAACTAATCAGAATTAGCACTTACAATTAAAGAAAAACACATTTCATATCTTTAAAATTGTAAGAATTACAGAAAAATTTTGCTAGTGTATGAGAAAATATTTAAAAAACTTACATTTACAAAAGATATTTGAAATTATGACCGTGAATATATAAATGCAATACTGTAATCTTCGTAATTATCGAAAATTACAATACTTCTAAACTATTGATTATTTAACTATAGTAATGTTTTGCTAATGTTAAATTTTTTTATGGAAAAAATTAAAAAATATAGCATACAAAGAAGCATTAAGTACACCTCTGATAACATGCGACAGCGAATTATTGCAGCATGTACTTCAAGAAGTTCCGAAGTTATAAGATATGCGATTAAATCGACAATTATAAGATTATATTATAGTATTGTACTGATACTGATAATTATCATTTTCGAATAATTTTTGTAAATGTAAATTTTTTAATTATTTTCTCGTAACTGATCTTTAGTAACATTGAATAACCTTGTGTTACCTTAGGTCACTATATCCATTTTAACAGGCACTATCAAAAGATAGTTATAAAAATATAATATTCCATTTGAAAAATTGTTATCACCTTAGGCTCCCTCTTTCTATCGTGCAACTTTAATTCGAGAGAAGTATTTCTCTAATACCTATAGTTTTGAAAATATTAAAGATAATTTTTATTAGTTCATTCTATATATCTACATATTTTAGATTGTGGAAATTGTATAGCGAAATCCATAAAAGTTCCAAAGCAATCACACACTTTGCTCTTCAAAAATGGAATTTTACCGATGACAATGTCCAAGCAATGTGGGATCGCTTGAGTGAAGAAGACCGGCAATTATTTAAATTCAAATTGGTTGGATTTGACTGGAAAAAATATCTCGTTGATTGTTACAAAGGCATGCGTCTTTATTTATTCAATGAAGATGACAGTAGCTTGGAAAATAGTCGCATCAAATATAGGAGGTAAGTATTCTTGTTTATTCTTTTTTAATTTCTTCTAATTAAATATTTTTAATTAAAAGTGTAAGTTTAACAGAATTATTTACAACAATATTATAATTTGCAGACTTTGCTGGCTACACCGCATATTAAAAACTGTTCTTCTCTTTGTCATTTTTCTAATCATCTGGAGCATGTTTGTAAAAATATTTGCATAATTATTAGTATTAGCATTATATAAGAGTGATATACATAAGATTTTTCGGCATTGAATTGTTACATTTATCCGCGAACAAATTATTAAATATATTCTTAACAAAAATTCCCTAAATGAAACATGAACGTAAATTTAGATTTAAAATTCAAGTTTGAATTTAAACTTAAACTTACGCTACGTAAACTTAAATTACTGATTCGATCCAGATAAACGAAAAAAAACTCAATGAAACTGCACTAAACACATGAAACTACTATCAAGAGACACGGTGTTTCTTGATAAAGCGCCGCAACATTACTCGTGCCATAAACCAAACGTAATTTCGCACCGCGAAATATATGTCGAATGGTTTGTGCACGGTATAATATCTCCAAGAGACTTATAATTAAAACAAGAGCGGGGAATCTGTGACTAGAGAAGATGAGATGAATTTCGCAATTATTCAGCATCCGGTTCGTCCGAGAATATTTTAAAATGCATCCATCAGCTACGCAGTGTTATTTCCGTATCACGGAGAGAAATTTTCGCTCACGTGAAAATATTAGATTTGATTATCAGATACATCCTTTTAAGTTTATGTGTATATTTTTGGGAAAATTTAAAATAAACTAATATAAGTAAAATTTATTATTTTTAATATCAATGATACATGCATTCCTTCATTATCAAAGATTCGCTCACTAATAAATTCTTTTTATCTGCGTCAGAGATCGTAATAAAAAAACAAAACATGCAAAATCAATAATGTAATTTTGTTAATTACTGCGACGTAAAATATTTAATGTTAAACGCGCGTTTTAAATACGGTAATATTATGACGTTACAACAGATGTTTTCAATCTCGATCGATTAATACATTTAAGTTATAATGCGACTAATGGTCAGCCGATATTTGAAGAAACGTTCAATTCGGGAGAATAACTTCGATGCTGTATAATAGCAATTAAAGTGGACGACGGATAGAAGGGGTCACTTTCTTCCCCCTCTCTTTTCATTCTATCATCGAGAGGGGAGGAGGAGAGATTTGCGATTGCTTTATTAAAAGTTTCAGCTGCTACCAGCGATCGAGCGACGAACCATCCACCATCATCAGTAAAAGTTTATAAAGCCGGTATCTTATATCTCTTCAAAGGGGAGAGAAAACAGAGAAAAAATCATTCGCGTTTCCATCGAGTGCAAATCCTATCTTACATTTAATAACCAAAAGCGTAATAAATTAATAATCAAAGATTTATCTTGTCGATTTTATTAATTACCGAATTATATCGAGATATTAATCTCTCAAAGACACCTGTGTAAATTTTGCATTTTATATTTAACAAATTAGGTTTTAAATACAGACAATGATAGTATTTCATTTGTAGTTGTTTGTAATGACAATAATTTCGTAATTGAAGATAAAAAAATATATCATTTTGAAAAAATAATTGTCACCTGACTTTAAAAAGAATCGCTAATATATCTTGAATTAAAATCATTGTAATAAATTTCCCTTCGTTTATAATTCCGTACAGCTTCAACTACAAACAAAATACTGTCATTTTCTGTACTGAAAATTTAATTTATTAAAGATAATTTGGGCTGACAAAGTTTACATTGATCTGAAAGATTGCTAGTTGAGATCGCACATATCTGATATACTCAAATTGAAGCGTGACATTATTATGAGAGTGCATGCTCTCTTGCGATATGACGACGCAATGACGCGTGCGAAGCGGAATATCACGTGGAATATCATGACAGATTGACCGAATCGAACATCACGGGACGTGATTCTCGATTAGTTTCGGCTTTATACGGGATTCTCTCAGCGAAAAGAGAATCGTGCGGTCGACTCGGGTCAATAAAAAAGAGACGGCAACGTGTAGTCTTTTTTTTCAGCCCTCACTTCCCCCCCCCCCCTTCGGGGTTTGTGACGTAAACAACTTGGAGCATCACGCCATTGTGTTCGGACCCTCGGGATATTTCTACTCAACGGTATCCACCCCAATTTCAAAACGCGGTGCCTAGACTCTGCGGGAGAGAGTTTATTGTCGAGCAATTTATCCTCCATTCAACTCGTCCTTCCGAGGGAGAACTATCCTGGGCGTGTCCACGTGATCCCGCTGTAGACGTATTTTAACGCGACATTAATTAGGATCAGCGTATGAAGTTGTTATTACGTTTACGATATCATCGCGTCGCGCGTCCTCGCGTTTTACGACGGTAATTCAAGGATAAAGTCATGCCTTCGCTTTTACGTGTCCTTCTGCGTGTCACTACATTCGCCGGAAAACGTTCGACAGCGAAAATTCAAAATGTCGCGTCGATACGTATCTCGTTATATCTTGCCGCTCGAATTAATTAACGACTATTTATACCAGACGGACTCGGACGCGCCTTTTGCGAGATAAGGCGGTTCGATCGCTCATAATCTCCTCGAATCGATCCGGATTAAGCTTGTTGTACACGCTGGCGCGATGACATTAACTCTCTTTCTCTCTGCGAATTTTTGCTCTAGATTTTTTATTTCTTTCTTGTTTTGGCAGCGCAAGAGACGCGTGCAATCGTACTGCTAATCGCACACTTACAATTATATTCAAATCAAGATAATAAACTTTAATTGAATATAAATAAAAAAAATATCGCACATTCTCTTCTTTTTGACAAAAAAAAAAAAAAAAAAAAAGATATTTCCATCGAATTTTCTCTTTTCTCCTCCACGAAGGAAATAATATTATTCAGAAAAGTAATTCTCTCTTCTCTTCTCCTTTTTTCTGAAGTTTTATTTTTGATAATTTTTGACATAGATTTCTAATATATATATATCGGAATTTTGTTTAATCTTATGTGACGCCACGTAAATTACCCGACATTTACTCAATCACTTTCTGAAAAACCATCATTGGAACTTACCCTGTGACGATAGTACGAAACGAACGAATATCGGCCACTTAAAAAGCGGCGCATTACGTCGATTGAAAAATACGCCGGAACTTTCCGGACAAGCCGACAAATGCTTCCTCGCCACCCCTCTCTCAACACCACTCATCCGACCTACCTACCCCCCCTTTCCGTCTTCGTTCTAAGAATCCCGATCCATCCAAACTAACCCAGACCTAACCCAGTAACTCCAGTCGCGGTCATTGTAGCCCCGAGGTAGTCCAACCGATCCCTCTTCCGCCCACCCTTCGCGTCGCGTCTCTCCTCGTTTCTCCTCTTCATTCCTCCTCCCCTCATTTCCCTCTATGCGCCCCCCCCTCCTCCTCCACCCCCTTTCTCCTGTTCGACCCCACACGTACAAAACATGCGGATCCGAGTGCGCGACGACGACGGGGGTTGCCGGGGTTGCGCGCAGGGGGCTTTCGTGCGCGATGCCACAACCAACCGACGGGGGTAGCGTCTAGGGGGGCTGTGTTCTCTCCCTCTCTCAGTTGGCCGCGATTCATCGTCGGGTATGTATGTCCCGGTCGTGGCCGGACGGGTGGCACGCCAGCAGCAGCAGCAGCAGCAGCAGCAGCAGGTCGAGGAAGCGCGAGAGGGTGGACTCCGGGTCGCGCTCCCGTCGCTTTCGTCGCGACCCTCATTCGCCACTTCCGCCTTCTCCACCCTTTACCGCGTTTCGCCGCGTCGCGTACCGAGGGAGGGTTAACGTCGTCGCTGCGGACGCTTTTTCTCGCGCGCGCGAGATTGGCGCTCCCCTTCGTCCGCGGAAGCTGGAGCGCGTGCAACGCGAGTGCAACGTAAGTGATATGTATATACGTATACACGCGCTGGACAGCGAAGAGATGTACGAGATGATTAGTAACGTAACGAGGAAAACGCTGGATGTCCCCGCGACAACATGGATGCTGCAGTAACATCTTAGAATCTCGTCGTTCGACGCGCCGGCGTAAATCGCGCCGTAATCCAGCTAATTAGTAAAAAAATTCGGCGGATTAATAAAATCGATCACAAACGAGACACTTGTGCATTCTCCTCTTAGTGTAAATTTTCCGCTTCGAAGCACCTGCGCGATCAGGCTTTACGCTCCTTGGTAATTCTCCCGTCATCGCGAAGGCGCGGGACACATTCGTCGCGAAATTATGCGCGAGGAGAGAAAAGGAGGAGGAAATGAAAACGTCTCTCCGGAAGCGGCAGCGTCGAATAATCGATCGCCGCCGCACACATGATAATTGCCGAAGTCAATGCGGCGCGAGTTGCACTCTGTCGATCCACATTCGATTTTAACACGCTTGACAGCTCGTCGCTCGACAGCGTATCTCGAGCGAGTGCGTGCAAAACGCCCCTTCCGCGTTTTCCAGAATCCGCAAGTCACGGGGGGAGAAGTAATCTCGCGCTCGATTAAAATTCTACGAAAGGAAGAAGAGTGTCTCGAATGCCTCGAGGAAACGCGAAATTACTCTCGATATATGCCGCAATTAACGCTTCGAGGGAATTTCTTAGATTACACGACCCGGGAATCCGGTTAATCGGCCATTTACATTCGCGGGGAGAGTACGAGAAGTAAATGAAATTGCGGAATCAATTGCACGTGAAATTTCTATCCGGAGAAATCGGGTTTAAATGGCTAACAGCTGATCCATTAACTGTCAAGTGAATGCTTAATGATTGATTGTGTTCTTTTTTCTCTCTCCCTCTCGTAGGAATGAAAATAATTAAGAAATAAAAAGTATCGTAAAAGTTACATAAAAGTAAAGGACTGTGTAACAAATCTTGTCATAAAACGCGCGTAAAGGCAGAATATTAAAAACAATTAAAAGTAAGAATCATCATTTGTGTAGCCTTATCTTTTAAAAGCCTCGCGTCTCTTCATAATCCCGAATAAGAATTACTTACGTCACACTAACACACGCGTGTCCAAAGTGTTTTAAGCTAATATATATGCCGACATATATCTCCCGTCGAGTAGATATACGTAGTGCCTCTCGGAGAGAAAATTTTCTCTCTCGGCGAGACGAGCGCGCGTCTTAAAAAGACAGGATTTAAAGTCATCGCCTATGTACATCCGGCTCTCAAATCGTATATCTTTAAATCTCCCCTTTCGCGTCTGTTCCAGAATTACATAATAAATATTTCTTCTTCTATGGTATCGAAATTTTTTAAAAACTAATATTTGTATTTGTACACGCGCGCGTGTGTGTGTGCGCGCGCGAGAGAGAGACGACTCTCCTTCGATAAAATATTTATCTCGCTGAAACTTCCTGCGCGCACGAGAATCCGGGGGAGCAAAACGGTCCATTACATCACAATACGGCCGTTGCCGAGTGCACTCGCGTCGCTGCGGACGGCTTTGGCGATTACACGCGAATACAATTGCACGGACGAAGAAAAGGAACGCGATTCTGAACTTCGCGAGCTTAACAAACTCGATTCCACGGAGGGAGTCGCCCGGGAGGAGTGCGACGACGACGTTTTTGATCCCCGGCCGATAATAGATGGAGACGATGGACGAGCGAGCGCATCTCGCCGAGCGAACGTCGACGACGAGCGAGGAGTAAGACGGCTTTGCATAATCCACCGGTCCGCCTCGTCGAGAGTAGAAGCGGAGGAAGAGACGATGCCAAGCGGCGCGTTTTTACGAGGACCGATCGCTGCTCCGCGAAGGTAGAGAAGAGACGACATACGGGAGGGAAGAAGGAAACGCGTCCTGCATCGAGGCCAGGATTCTCGTCGTCGTCGGGCGGCGTTTTCGCGAGGATTCCCCGAAGAAAGATCGGTCGAAACGCGATTGCCGCAGAACGATGGGAATCGCTGTCGGGATCCTTGTTTCCCCCCCTCCCCTCCCTCTTTTAACAGCGTGATGCGGAATAACCAGCGGGGGGAGGAAGTGCATCTCCTCTTCGTCGAAAGCGGAGCAAGGTGATTAATCACCCACCACTGCGGACGCATTGACCAGTCGATGCAGCTGCTGCACCCGCGTGCCGCGACTCGCCCACGTAATCTTCTCGGTCCGTCCAAAGCCAAAGCCGGCTAGACGGCGAAATACAAGATAGGAATTATAATATTATCGCGGCGTAGGTGACGTTCTACGTCGCGAATGGCGACGTGGAGAAGCGGCATGGAGTCGCGGATCGCGTCGATCTCGAGGAAACACCGTGACTAAACGATATCGGGATGATTAATGGCTCTTTGCCCGCGATGTACGCGACGATATCGATGTTACAGTGTAGTCGGGGGAGTTTAAGACGCGAGTCGAAGCGCAACGCGCTGATTCGCCGCGCCGATGAAATCGATTGCGCGCGTAACACACGTTGTGTGCAATTTCTCTAAAGCGAAAAACCGAAGAATATTATTTACTCCACTAAGTTGAAAAAAAAAAAAAAAAAACGCACCGTCTAGAAAGATTCACGGAAGAATTAAGACGCTAATAGAGAAGAACACTATTATAAGCAACTTGTATTAAGGGCTAATATGATTCTATTAATAAGTAAATAAATAAAGAAAATAAATTAATTATATAAAAAGCAATATAAAGCTTTTATCAGGGAATTATTTTTCTAGTTGCGGAAGGTTAATAAACATCAGGACGGATTAATTTCGATAGAAGAGCAGGGAGTCGTTTAAATGACTGGCGCGATCGCGGAGCTTCATGTTACTTCGAAAGGAAGAGCGTGTTGCACATGCAGTGTCGCACATTGGTCCGGTAACAGCTGCATCATGGACGCGTCAGCAAAAATTCACTGACGCAAGGGGTTTACTTATTGTACATTCTGGCGCGACCTTTTTCCCACCGTTAATATATCCCCGGTCGCGTAAGCCTCCGGCGATGCTCGGGGTTTATCATACGATTTAATAGCGTTCTGGAAGGTTATTGGTCCGTACAAACTTGGAGCATTACGAGGGCCGTAGAGAGAAGCTCTGGCGTGTTCTCTCTCTCTCTCTCTCTCTCTCTCTCTCTCTCTCTCTCTCTCTCTCTCTCTCTCTCTCTCTCTCTCTCTCTCTCTCTTTCTCTATCTTTCTTCCCTTAGATAGACCTTTTCATTTTACGTTCCGCGATCGATCGAACAATTTAATCTGCAGAGAGAGAGAGAGCAGCAGTCGCTCTCTCACTCTCTATATTTCTTTCTTTCTCCCTCTCCCTATCTCTTTGTTATCAATAGCGACCGCTGATTTTCCGCTCCTCGAACATCAGCTGATGATAAAACGCACTCATAATGATCGTGTTAAGTTATTGTTCGTCATTTATTTTGTGTGTGAATACGTATCTTATAACTTAAAAATAACTTTAGTATAATCTCGGATATAAGCACAAGAAATAGCTTTCTACGATGGAATATTTAACTTTTTGTAATTAAAATATTATTTAAAACTTTATAAAATTCCGCCATTAATAATTTATATAATAGTCTATAAAATTAAAATTCCAATTTTTAGAGAATGACGTATATTAGAGTTTAAAATAAATTGAAGGAAAAACGACGATTATACCGTGGTAAAATCGAATCTAATATCGATTAAAGCAAGTATCGGATATCGATTTTCACGGGAATATGGAATATGGGATTTCACATCGGCTTCATGGAGTTCATCGCTAAGATATCGAAGCGGAACATTGCGTTCTGATGATTGCATTATTCCATTTTTCGTACATTTTTAACGTCAGGGGGATGTTGGCCTTCTCGATGCGTCCTAATTCGGGTTTCCACGCGCGATAATTTAAATTAATCGTCGCTGCAGCGAGACAATTGATTTAATGCGTAGCTTAATCCGGCCCCTGACACGTTCGCGCGCGATGAGTTACGGTAATTCGGGCGCAAGACAGGATCTATTTACAATGGAGACATTTACAGAGTAGATACACATGCGCGTGATTGCGCGTGGGCGTTTTAATACACATCGCGTGTGTTAAATAGATTTCTCTCTCTCTCTCTCTCTCTCTCTCTCTCTCTCTCTCTCTCTCTCTCTCTCTCTCTCTTTGAAGATCGCAATTTTATTAGTTCCGTCCGTGTAAATCATTATAATCAGGCAATAAAAACAGACAGAATTAATACACGTATATGTCATATCGCATGCATTCATTCATTTGCCGATCAACATTAATCAAGAATCGAAAGTGGTATAGAGAAATCTCTCTCGAGGGATACAAATTTTTTTTCTCGGACAAGGCGCGAGTGAAATTTCTTATTTAACCTATTCAACCCATTATTTAATTAAGCAATGACGAATAAGATTCAACTGTATAAATGTACATGTGTACTTATACAATAAATTACAATTTCATGAAATTATAATTCGGCTTGTCGATACGCGATTAGTTTTTTATGCATAGGCGATCCCGGGGGCTTTTACGTGAGAAAACTATGATCGCTTTGTAATTTTCCTTTAAAGAAAATTCTTTATTAAAATTTGGAGACACGTTTCAGACCACACACGAGAGAGATAATTTGAACACGCGAACGTGCGACGCGTTCGTAAATCGTGGAGTGTGGCGTGGATGGATGAAGAGTAAACGAAAGACTCGTGTGTGTGTGTGTGTGTGTGTGTGTGTGTGTGTGTGTGTGTGCGCGCGCGCGCGCGCGCGTGCGTGCGTGCGCGGGTGAACGATAAATTTCCGATTCACGATGCTGCAGACTGCGCTTGTATAGCGGGGCGTATACCTTCGCCAAAGTATTTTCCACTTTCCTCGCCGAGCTTATGGAAAAAGTTTAGTTTCCGTACCGGTAGTCGTCGTTTTGATTCCTCTCGCGCGCAGAGATGAGAGAGGGAAACGACGCGCGATTCCAACGAATACCGATTGAAATGACAAGCTAATTTCCCGGAAAGAACGCTCGTCTCACGATAGCCATTTGTGACAGGCGAGATCAACTGATAGCCGCTAATTAGAGCCAATCGTGATATTCGCTAGAAGGAATAAGACGAGGTGATTAGTAAATACGAATATTAATTACAGATAAAAGAAATAGTGACATTTAATTTGATACGCGACAACAAAGATATTTGATAATACTTATAATAAAAATCTTTTTTGGAGTAAAAAAAAATTGGAAATTCCGTAAAAGCAGAAAACTAGAAGCGAAAATTCCGCTTTTAAGCGGGCTTCCGTTTGAGATCGCGATTGATGCGTCGCTGAATGGACGACATCAATAAACTTGTAATTAAAGACCATTCACATCGATACGGATTCGACGAGCTTTAACGATACACACAGCGTCGATCTTTGCTCCCCTCGCGAAAAACTCACGCGCCGCGTGTTGCAATAGGTTTCCGATTGAGTGTAATTGAATGCGACATCAAGTAGCAACATTTCCCGATATTAAACAAACACGCTAACGAATATCATTCACGGCTATTACATTGACGTCAAATACAATCGAGGCGACGTCTCGCGCATCGAAATGCCGTTACGATACGCAAATATGAGTAAAACAGTATCGCGCGCGGTCACCTGAAAAATATATATATATATATATATATATATATATATATATACTCTCCGTGCATTATAATAAGTAGGTGATTATAAGAACGCCAAAGAAACAATATACGTCAGGAGAAAATAAACACAAAACGATCGTGTCAGATTCTCAGATCATCGAACATGACGTGATTTTCTCTCACTTTCACAGTTTGCGTATTTTATTTTAGCAGTCGCGAAACTTTTTCCATGAATTTTTTAATAAGACCAGTCGTTCGGCGATCGCGACAGATTGGTGAGCGTCGCTTGCCGGCAATTTATCCGTGTCCAAGTTGTCATTTAATTCTGATCGATTGCCAAGTCACGCGGAAAGCGTGGCACCCGCTTTCATTCGCGTGAATGAAGAAGGACGGGTATTTCTCTCTATCGGCATTCGAGATTGCGATTTGTATCTTTCGTGAGTGGAAAGGTCGCGATCGCGAGAAACACGAGAGACCCTCTTCTCCTCGTAGCGATACACAGGGATCGAAAACTTCTCAACCAGCTAGCCAGCCAGCCAGCCACGTATCATAATTTATTCTCTGCGCGAGCGAGAGGAAGGCACTTTGTGTAGAGGAACCTGCCATCGAGCATAAAGAAGAGCGTAAGAGATTCCTGTCTCTCCTCTCTCCTGAGTTCCCTCTTTTTTTTTTATCCACTCGGCCGCGTCACAAATCCCACAAACGAGCCGGGACATATTACACTCCCGTCTGTCTGCCGTTCATTCGCCCCCTTTTTCTCCTTCTTACGCGTCTTTCATTTTTCTTCTTTCTAATTGCCGCGGCGCGACCGCGATATTTATCGTCAAGACGAAATAAATATCTACAATTGATGATAATTGTAATATATACAACACGATAAATCTCTAATAATTTATAATACAGTTGAACAATATTTTTTTTTTATAATAAAAGAGTAATTTATATTTTGAAATAATGATAATGAAGTACGAATAAAAATAGCACAATTCGTACATGGCTGTACGCACGTGTGCGCGCATTAAAAAAAAAAGAATTGTGTATCATATATTTAGAGAGATATCGGGTCATATAGAGAGAAAGAGCGAGAGAGAGAGAAAACGTGTGATGTACCGTTTTTTAAATTAACGACCGACGGGATTTCGCCGCGAGCGTTGCGAAAAATACAACGTTTCTGTCGGCGTCACATGTTCGGATGTAACTGATGTCCGATCGATCGATCGCTACTCGCGTTAGATAGACACGCTGCACCGATTACGCTCCATGGTAGATCGGAAATAAATCGTTCGCGATAAAACTGACCGATCTCCGTTTATTCCGCGCGGAACAATGTACACTTGGTTCGAAAATGTAACTCGCACTCCGATTCAGCAAGAGAATAAACAATGTATAACCAATATGTCATATTGTTGTTCGCAACAGCTGATCGGAAGGGGGATAGCCGCGTGTGCTCAAATAAATCGTTTAAATCGTTACGAGCGTAACGAGCACTCTGCGTATTACGTAACCGTGTAACATTGATTAACGAGCAGGATTATTATTCGCAATTATTGCGAGACGCGAGAGACGCGCCAAGAGATTTTTTCCAAGGAGAGCGTGAAAGTTGGGAATGCGCGCCGAAGCGCTTGTCAACCGTCATCAAATCTGAAAGGGTTAAATTCCGCATTCCCGACGAGACAAATATTCGACGGGACGGAATCGATTCTTGGACGATCGATCAACGTCTATATCCGTAATCCGCGGGTCTACATGCATCGCGTCTGCATCGCCTTAATAAAATCGAGAGACGAGAGCGAATCTCTCTCGAAAGCGGCCACGTCGAATGTTTTGAACGGGGATAGCCGTGAATCAAATCGCCGGCTAATCCGACGGGGTAATTACGACGGGGTAAATTCAATCCGCGTATTAATAGCCGTGCCGTGCCGATGCGTCGCGTAAGTTATCGGCCGACTGCTGTCCGGGACAGGGCTGGACTTGGTGACCCGATATCGCGTCGTCGTGGTGCGCGATATTGGCAGCAGCCGCACTTCGGTGTCTCAGAACGGGAGGAACAATAGCGGCGACGCGACGAGAGTCGCGCTATCTGTGACGTTGCCGATCCCTCCGATCGGCGATATTTATATCATTAGCGCGCCAGCGAAAAATATTTCTCTTGCAAATTATCTGCAAATAGCGTGAGCTCGTGGCTAGTGATGGAATTAAGTGTCTTACAAGTAGAATTTTTGTTTGCATGATTTCGAACTTTCTATGATTACATCGAAAAAAAAAAAAAAAAAAAAAACAGTATTTTCAAGTAGACTCGAACCCGAACGAGATAGGTTCGAACCTTCTATAAGTACCTCGAAAAACAAGAGCAGTATTTCCAAGTACATTCGAACCTTGATCAAGTTTGTTCGAATCTTTTATGAGTACTTATGAGAAATTTTGGGGGTAGGTGAATGGATGTTTGGATGGAGATGAGGAGTGTGCGTGCACGCGTGTGTGGATGTGTAGCAAGTAATATAAATAGATTTTTTTTATTTTAGAGTTCGAGTACTACTTATAAAAGATTCGATTCTTTATAAGTACTATTTCGAATCTTGCAGGTACTTAATCTAAAGTTCGAATATACCTGTTCGATTACTTTGCAAGTACAATATATGAAATATTATTTCTTATGAGTATTATTCAAATCCTGAAAATGAAACTTAATTATTGGATTCGACTCTCGGATTTTTAAATACATATTGAACTTGATCCCATCACTACTCCGAAAATAATTTTCCGATACGTATAAAATCGAGTGATTGATAAAACGCGATCGTGTCACGTTCAAACGCGAAATATTTCAAGAGATCGTGTCACGCTTTGCATGCGTCTCGAATGTCACATTTTTTTAAATATCTTTGAACGCGCCATAAGGCGCACTCTTTACTGCGTCCGATTTTATTTCCGTTCCGTTACGGACAGCACGGATAATAACAGCCGGACGATGCGTTTCTCGACTGTGCGCGCGCGGAGGAGCGTTGGATTTTTGCATCGCACGAAGTGACGTTGCATCGTCGGCATCGCTAATGGACTGCGACGTTTTTACAGGGGGAGCTAAAAGCTCCGGTCCATAACGGTGACGTTTTGAACGCGTACTATTTATACTTGTGCACTATTAGCCAGCCTTATACGATAAGACCTGTAGACAGGCGAGCGAGGTGTTAAAAATGTAGAGTCGTGAAAGCGCATTAACAAAGAGCGATACGATTGAAAATCCTGAATTATTAAAAGAATTTTTATAGTCCTTATTTTATCTCTTATTTAAAAAAAAAAGGATTAATGCAACACAATAAATTGATAATTGAGAACGAGCAGTCTATATAATTTAATACAACTCGCGAAATCCGATAATAAAAAAACTGTAACTTGAAGCTCGACTTCCGTATTTTTACCGGAAACTTCACGTTTGACACACTAGTAGGAAGAATCGTCGACCGAGTATTTTCTCTCTCCATCCGGATAATATAATTTATTTGCGAAAGAGACATTTTTCTCGAAATGTAATATTCCTTTCCTACCCGAGTCTGTATTAAAATTTTTATTGCTCGTAATACTTTTCAGCGAGTAAATCGCAGAGTTTAACTCGACTTGGAGAAACAATCGGAGAATAAATAAACGCAGCTAAAACAATCCGTGTTTTTTATATATATATATATATATATATATATATATAGAGAAAAAGAAGTAACGCACCCTCTCTCTCTCTCTCGCGCGCACGACTCCATGCCGACTTCGAAATGTTTAAGGCGTAATATCCTCCGACACAAATCCTTTTCGCGAAGACAGTCTTTCGGAAATAAAATCTGCGCGACGTAGGTGATGCAAGTGAGCCGTGGAAGAACGAGATAGTTGGAGAACGTATGACCCAGCCGCATAGGATCGCAACAATCGCGCGCGCGAGCAAAAGCGACAATAATGACGACGTTAGAGATAAGTGCGGGAACCCCGACAATAAATATGTAAGACTGATATCGCCCGTGGAAACAAAAAGGATAACACTGCCCATGTAGGAAGGAGACGGCGAAGTAACGACCGCACGCGCGAATTATTCCCCCTTTGTCCTCCTTCCGTGCGGACACGAAATGTAAAGCACGTTTCGCGCAGCAAGAAACTTCGCGGCAATAGTACCCGTCGTATATCTTCCCGCGAAGAGAGCATGTCGAGGATACCTCGCGAGCATATCGACCGGCTAGCTTCGAACGAGAAGAGAAGAAACATGGAAATCGCGAGCAGCGACTTCGCGATGAGCATCCCCGAGACGTCGTGTGCGAGTTCCTAGGCGAAGAGGGAAGAAAATAGCTGGCGGAAGAAACGTAAAGAGATGTCACTGAATCACAGATATTATGTAAGTAATCGGGACTTGTTTTCGAATCGCGAGGGAAAATGTGTATCGAGGGTAAAGATAAGATACACGAGTTTTATGCGAAATTATATTACGAGAATATATGCGACTTGTATATTTATCCGGTCTTTAAATTAAGAATAATTGTCGGATATAAGAGATATTTTTTTCTGCGGATTTTTCGAACATTCTCTCACTTAGAAGATAATTCGTTTTTTTTTTTTTTTTTTTTTTGTGCACGCAGATATGCATTCTGATATTCGTATTGTTATATTCATCCTGATGCGGGCAAAAGTTTTTAGTTACGAGAGAGCTGCTGAAGAAGCACTCGTCGCTATCAACTTTAAAGTCGGTTAGTGGGTTGGACGCGCGCGTCGAAAGTGAGAGATAAATATTAAAGGAGAATTTAATAGAGACACACAATTGCAAGTTCAACCGCAACAATGACCACGATACGATGGCGAACAACGTTATCAACCATTTCCGAAAAGTTGCGTAATTCATCAAAATAATTCATCTTATGCACTTGTTACGAATGTGCTGTAATATTATGAATAATGTAAACAATACAATATAACGAGGCAACTAATATATCATACTAATATAAATAATTAATTAAACTAATTTCAAAGTAAGAGAGAGAGAGAGTTCCGTTTCCCTTTGTCGAACAAATTACTAAATTACACGTTGCTCCAGTTAATAAAGTATGCCGAGATTACGCGCTACTACGACAATGCGGCATACTTGACGACAAATTCGAATCTCTCCGCGGTTATTGTTCGCAATTATTGTTCGCAATCGGCCGTAGCAAGAACATAATGGATAAGCGTGAACCTCTCGTTGGACGGCAGTAACGTTTGCTGCCAGATATCGATCGCCAGTGTCTCCTCCCGTGCATCTCCCGTAGCGAGCGACATCCGATCAAAAATTAAAACCATCCCATTTAAAAACCTCTTCACCCGCTCCGAAAAAACACCTCAGCGCGCTCGTGCTTCATCTAGAATAATTATGAATAATTAAAACGCCCTTCTCTTCGTTACGCGGAGCTTTTTTCTAAGCCATCGAGAAAATTTCTCGTCAAGTTTCGAGTTTTATGTTTCGTGTGATTTCTACGTACGATTATACCTTACGTAACGTAAGTACACAGCTTCTTCGGCCTGACAACGGAAGTATCTCGCTCATACGCCGAGTCAGCAGTGTTCGCGATAGATGAGGAGAGGAGAGGGAGATTATTTATGCACATGTATCTATCTTGTATATCGATTCTCGCGGCATACGCGACATACATTATTGTCATTACCTCGCTGTGTTTGACGTAGCGCGTATTTAAGTGTGACTGGGACATCGACGCGGGCGGACGTATAAAATATGTGCGTATGAAAGTGTCGCTGACACGTTGAAAAAATCGCTACTTCAGCCGAAGAAATAAATTATCGATATATATGTTCCGCGTTCTCCCTCCTTCTTTCCCCTCTGCCGTTTTTACAAGCCTTTCTTCGCGAAGTAAAAGAAGAGCGCGTCGAATTTTTCCTGAGAAATATAGGCGTCCAACACCGATCTCGAACTTATACCGGTTTTTCGCATCGATACGTCGAGAGAATTATCATCGTGACGCAAAGACGAGATAATTGCTGCGCGTTAAAAGTTCAATTAGCGGAGCGATTAAGTGTACGATCGATCACCTGAAGAATGTTTTCCGAGAGAGAGAATTTTAGAGACGATTAGCGAAATATTTTCTCTAAAGAATGTCGTAATCCTTGCTTTCCGTTCTCATAGAAAACACTGATCGATTATAATGAAAGAAAAAAAAAAAAAAAATAAAATATCGAAAATAACTTGAAAATAAATGATTAAAAATGCAAATAATAGAATCAACAAGAGCAAGAGATTCGAGCGAGAAATATCGGAAGAAATCTCGTGTTATATACCTCTGTTTAAACTTTGTTTTACCATTAGCAGTCGGTCTAGAGACGAATAGCAGCGGTAATAAGTCCAAGTCTTTTAAGACGCGCGGTGTTTCGCGAATTTTGCAGCAGAGGAGATCAAAGTCTTTATTGTTCGCCGGCAAGAATACTTAGCACTTTAACAAACAAAGGCCTCGGACATCAAAGACCTTGTTGGGAGCTAATGAGAAATTATTTGTACGTATATAGCGTATACAGACCGTTTCAGAAATCGTGCACATCTTCTTTAAATCGCAGACATTAAATTAATAATTTATTAAGGGTATGTCAAGAAGTTTTAAATTATGAGCGATTGAAAGTTAAACTAAGTTTTGCCGAGTTAAGCTTCAAAAGTGTAACTGCCGATTAAAATTTCACAGAAACGTATCAAGTCTTAGCAGGTTATTGTATTGTCAAGGACAATGCAACATATATTTCGTCGACGGCAAATAAATGATAAATCAGTCTCGCGCAGGTTATCGTTCGTACTGGTATTTCGCGTCCGAAATCCAGGTGATCGGTGTCGAATAATGCAGATTCGCAGCATGTTTATTCATAGTCGCTCGGCCACCACGTGCGTCGCAGACGCACGTTGCACGCGCGCTGAATCCGCTCCGCCAATTGTGCTGCATTGTTCTTTTTTGCTCCGTTGGACGAGACGCTTTAGAGGCGTCTGAATCATCTCATCTATTCGTAGAGACAAGGCTGTATACGAGGCGTTAGAAATATTTTAATAGAACATTCCTCGAAACACATTATGTTTACATCCTAACATGTTACACGACAAATCTCAGATTTAAATATGAGAAAGATATGAAATTTGAAATATAACATGTTAAATGCGTTATTAATATTATCGCTCGTAAATATCTTATTTTATTCCAAATAATCGCGATTCATAAATATCTAGCTGCGAAGAAAGTGCGTCATTTACGACACCAAGTGTCAAGACGTCACGTCAAGATCGTGAACAAAATTGCCGCTGTCGACTTCCGTCATCGCGTTTGTTGCGAAAGCCCGTCCTGTCTGTCTGCATTTAACTCTTCTCGATTTTCTCGTTCGCGTACTGATTGACGCGTGCATCGCCATCGCAGCAATCACTTTTCCCGACGACGACGCGACGTCAGCGACTTTTCGAAATGGCATAACGACGATGCTCCAATGTAAATATAGATTTGCAAATTGATTCACATGCGCGCACACACGTAGATCCGCATTAACCCATTTTTCTTCGTGCACACCCCAGCAATGTGCCATCGCTCGTTTTCGCCATAGAAAATGTTCTACGACAAGGTGTCTACTTAAATCTTGTAAAAAATTCCCTGAGAATTTCAGATATTTTTGTCCAAAAAATCAGGTAAAATTAGAGAATTTTTAGATGCAACTTTTTAAAATAAGTTTTTCTATTGTGTGCATTTTCCAATGTTTTTAACTAACTCATGCGAAGGAAAAATAAAGAGCTACTTATATAAGTTTCAATTTAAAAATATATCAACAAGAACTGATTAGCGTAAGATAAACATTTTTCATTTGTAAATTTTCATTTTTTTCACTTAAAATTACAATGAAGAGAGACACGATATATATTTTAAACACATATAATTCACAACTTGGCCAATAGGCGAATCGCCGACTGCTTATAAAAACAATATAAGAACAAAATTATCAAATAGAGAATTTTTCACAAAATTTCCCGAGTTCCAATATAATACCCCGATTTTCTAGATAAAAAAGAAATCCCTGAGAATTCCAGCTTTTTCCAGGGAGTAGAAATTCTGTACGAGCTTTGGAAAAGCGGTCAAGTGCGCTTTATAAAAATAAATTTTCCACAAAGTATAAATTTTTAGCGGACAAAATATTTTCACGTTTTTATCACAAAGTAGTAAAGTATATACTGTATATGCACAATATTCGTCGAGCTTACCGTGCGCGAACACGATGCTGTTTTGAATAGCTAAAGTCACGAAGCTTCACGGATAAAAGGTGACGTGAAAAGATGTCACGATCAAGGATCGCGAAGCGCGACATTGCATTTAAACATTTCCCAGCTTCTTCAAGATAATCCGAATTTTCAACGACGTGCATACGTTCTCGCGCGATCCTTGTCGGCGGCGATCGATGAGAGAGAAACGATTCGAGGACGAGAGAGCCGATCGCTACCGTTTACGTGACCTCGAAGGGTATTATGGTCGAGTGGTTGAGTTCTAATAGGATTAAACGCCATCACAATAGGGTCGAATTATCCATTTCGCTACGGATAGCCGGCCGAGAGATTCTCGCGAGAGGAACTCGGTCAGAAATTCATCGCGCGAATTTATCGAGCTTTCCGATCGCGAAACTTACAGCGATCGGCGTTAACCTTGCGTGAGCAAACTTTCGTCGTTAGCATCAACGCGACCGCCGTCATGGCGGTGTCAGCGTAATGAACGCTACATGCCGGAACGCAGGATATAGTACGACGCTAATGGAATGTTCGGATAATATGCACGGATAGATTACTGCGTATGTACTCACACATACTTTGTGTAGGTCAATGACGCGTCGTTCCTCTATGCTCGTCCGCTATCAGACTGATCGGCTCGCGATCTCTCAGTTGATATTTAATATTCTGTTATACAATATGTCGAGACGTCATACCGCGCGTCCTTGTAAATGGAAACATCAATAGCTGAATGTTGATCATAATATCACCGTTCGTTCTCGCTCTTTGAAAATATTCCGATTATTGCAGCAGCGACAAAAACTTTCGCTTTATCTACGAAAAAGTTAACCGAGCCGTCGTAACGAGCGCTTTAATTCATACGAGCATTGAGGACGAGCCACGCCAATCCTGTTATCGTAATGAACCCTTGACGAAAGCGCGGGATTTAATAGAGTGGGAAGCTAATGCAACGGTCCGATAATACGATCGGGAAATTTTGTTTGGGTCAACAACGCGTTACGCTGTATTTACGCGGCTGGCATAATGGCTGTTAGTTCGATCACGCCGATCGGCGATCGATCGACCGCGATGGAAATAGAATATTTAATATTCCGTCGTAATCTCGCCGCAGTGTAAAGCGCACATTATTATCCAACTTTTAAAATCATTATCCTCTAAACGAATTTTCCGGAAACGAGAATGCCGCTTTTTTTAAATTCGTCGAAAATTCGTATCGCGCGAGAATTGAATTTTGCGTAGAACTGCGGTGGATGTCGCGTTTCGGAGAGAGGGTGGCGGCGGTGCAGAAAGGAGGCCGAAAGGAGGGTGTGGGCCGTACTGCCAAAACCCGCGACCTAGATACCGATCGACCCACCGACACACATTAGAGGAGCCAAGAGAGGGAACCGAGGGATCGAGGAAGAGAGAGAGAGATGGAAGCGACGCGGGAAACGAAGATCGACGGAGACAGAATGAAAGAAGAGAGAGAGAGAAAGAGACAGATCGGATGCAGGAACCACAACAAAGAGGTAAAGGAGAGAAAGAAAGACACTGGAATCGAAAAACTAGAGAAGAGAAAATTCATTTCTGTGTGTGCATAGCGCGAGTTTGAGTGCATCTCTTTAAAATCAACCCCTTCTCTCTCTCTCTCTCTCTCTCTCTCGATCAGTCAGTGCATTCGATGCGCGCTGCGGATGCAAGCCCGAAGACGTGAATGCACGTTATCATCGCGGCTTATATAATACTCTCGGGATAGAGAGCGCGCGATGCATTTTATTTCCAGCGGCAAAGTACATTTAAATGCCGTAGCATCCACGGATAATGCTCTCTCTCTTTCTTTCCCTCTCGTTTCTTACGCGATGCATCGGTTAGAATGACTTCGAGGATGCTGCGTGCGCTTTTGAAAAGCTCGTTGAATTAATCGGATGGGCTTTTTCCAGCGGCGAGAGTTGCAAAAACCTATCTTTTAACTTTCCTACGCGCTTGTATATTCAGATAATTTCTTTTGTATAATATCTCGAGTAGAATAAAATATTCTTCGTTCGTCGAAAGAATAAAAATTTTCTCTCATTTCTTCTTGCGTCAATAAAAATCTCTTCTTACGTCTTTTCAATAAAATAGATCCCTATATTATAAATTTCTTAATTTTCATTGTCTCATTCCCGCGATTGACGATAGTCACGATGCTTACAATAAAAAGGACGAGATTGTTCATTAGAGATGCCGATGGCAGAGTGGTACAATTTCGAAAACAGTCGTCGTCGCGATAAACTTAATCCGTACAAGTTTGTGGGACAATCCGTTTATGCATATTACCGTTCTAAAGGTGGCACTGGAGTTATAGGACTTCGTGTCTCATAAAATTTAACATCGTTGCACACAAACAAAGTTCAAGATTACATGGTCGCAGTCGAGAGTACCTCCTACGTAACTACAACTGTCATCGTTCACGCGATCGTAATCTCGGGCGAATCTATCCGCTCGCCGAGATTGCACAATATCGCAGTTCGCGATATTTTTACGCGGATCAAAGAGAGCACTAAAACATTCAAAATAATAAATAAATAACAAAAAATATATAATAAAAAATATGCTGAGATATATAAACAAAATGCGTAAAATTGTGCGAGGTTGTCAGGTAAATTTGGACGGATAAAATTAACAGATAAATCGTCAGGCACGATCTATAATCGTGAACACAGATGGATCCAGTTACGTCAGTATGAAAGAGCGCATCGACAGCGAGAAGCAAAAGTCGTCGGAAGCGGGACGCGAGCGGAAGACATGCGCCTCGTGCAAAAGATCGAAGACTCTTCCGGACAGAGAACAAAAGCTTGTTTTTCGAACTTATTTATCAACGTCCACGCGAGAGCGGAAAGGAACGCTCGCTTGTATGACGGAGTAGTGCAAGACAGAGTAGTGCAAGACGGAATAGTGCAAGGAGTAGGGGCGCGAATTTCTTCTGCCTCTCGGTCGAGAGAATGGCCACGTTTCTTATCGTCGTTATTAAAGAACGGAAGGAGCGAACCTGTCACGCTGACGCGGCGATCATTAAAAGTGTATTCTACGCGGCTCTCTCTCTCTCTCTCTCTCTCTCTCTCTCTCTCGGAGAAAATAACGTACGAGAAGGATTATTCGGCGCGAATCATCGCGTCGTAAACCGATCCGTTTAATTAGCGTCATAATTTCGCTCGCGAATTGTGTACGCCTGCCCGTTTGTAAAATATAGCTGTTGGCTCGCTGCCAGGCAAGAGTAATGTAACGGAGTTGGTTCCTGCAATAAAAAGAGAAAAGTATCGAAATGCGGATAATCGAAAAGGATGCGTGACGGTAATTTCGTCGATTTGTATTGGCAATATTTGTCTGTTGATACGATTTACTTGAGCCGAGTATAATATATTTAGATTTGTCTACGGACGTAGCTTAAAATCTGAGCAGAGTCTAGAATAATTTCTGCAGAGCTTCCTAAAGGGACATTCGACTGGCGCGCAGGATTAAGGACGAAACATCGCCAGGATGAAGAGACAGCTTCCCTTATCGGGTCCACGTTGACGCGGATATGATGTATATGGTTTATCCGGGGCTATATTTATGCTTATGAGCAAGTTTCTATAAAGGTAAAGAGAATTGCATCCCGGATTAGGAGGCGAAAATACGAGCCTCGCAGGCAGTAGCCTCCCTTATTGAATCCGCTCTGCGACAAAATATAACGTCAGACTTTAACGTTGAATAATTCGAAAGAAGAGTGATATCGTATCGTCTTTAATTAAGATCAACAATCTCTACGTGCGAAAAAAGGGAAAAGCGCCGCGTCGCGTCCGTCATTTTTCTAATCAAAAAGTTGGGTAAACACAAGCGCGAGTGAATATATATGCATCGAAAGATGCATCTTCTCGTCGTTCGTTTACGCGCGATAACCGCCCCGTCATCCCATCGAATCGTGATCCGATAACGGGATGAGACGGTGAAAGCAGCCGAATAACAATCAATAATAATCGATATCAACGTCACGGAGAAGAAAAATCCGGGGAAAGTTCGATCTTTTCCTCGTTCATTCGCGACCAACTTATCGGTTTTCGAGCTAATTCGTTTCGACTCCCGAGATGAGATTGCAACTGACGTTAACTAGATTAAGCGATGGAGGAATATCCGCGGAATTATGCGACATTCTGCACTCTTTTCTCGCGGAGACAAACGAAGGACCTGGTGGCGATAGCCAACCCCCGAATTGTCAAGGGAGCGACGCGGAGTCGACACAGTGCCAAGTGCATCAAGAGAGAAAAAAGAGAAAGAGAGCGAGAGAGAGAGAGAAAGACCGGAAGTTTCCGTAAATTATACACACCGAGCCATTTTGCGGACTTAATCAAACTTTCCCCTTTGGGGGATTAACCGGATTAAAACTCGGTACGTCGCCGACGCCTCGCTCAGTCTACTCGCTATCGTTTTCGCGACGATGCGAGAACGAGAAAGTTCCCAGGATCGCTTCTGGTCCAATTAAATCTAGACAATGTCCAGATTACCGCGGCTCGCTCGTTACCGTACTTCGCTAAGGAAGTTCGAAAAGGGAAACGATTCGCTGTTACGAGCAGTCAATTTTTGAACGGGCGATTCGGAAAAAATGTATGCGTCCTTTTCTTTATATATATATATATTTTTTTTTATATTTTTTATATACATATGTAATAAAATTTAGTATAATTAAAATACACACATAAAACAAATCTATAGCGCAAAAGAAAATTTTTAAGTTTAATTTGTTTTCAATTATCTTAAGATAAAAATATACATAAGAAAAAAAATATTGAACAAATAATACGCATTTTTCTTTTTATAAAAAGATATATATATATATATATATATATATATTTGCTACACCATTTACCATATTCATCTTTATAACAGAGATGTCGAGAGTGTTTTTCTGCCCTCTCTGAAAGTCCGTGTATATCCGTTGCATAAAATAGAGATACATACCTCGAGGGGATTGTTATCGCCTCCTCGTGCGAGGAGAGCTCGTAACAAGAAAGACTTCCTTCGGAAAAGTCCGTCGATAGATCGGATCGCGAGCCAGCGTGATACCTGAACGCGGTCGGTCTGGCCATACCATGTGCGCGCGCGAAGGTAAGACGTGATTTATGAGATATCTCGTATATACGACGAGGCCCGACGAAGTCTAGGCTTATCCGCAACGCGAGCCCATTCAGTTTGTTCTCCATTGAGGCGTGCCTTTTTCAAACCTTCTCTCGTTGCAATGTAAATGTTTGCTCCGCGGATTCGCGTCGGCAAAGAGAGAGAGAGAGAGAGAGAGAGAGAGAGAGAGAGAGAGAGAGAGAGAGGGAGGGAGAGAGAGAGAGAGACGTACCGTGAATTATTTAATCCCCTCTTCACCCCCCGGGGCTTATCGATACTATACGTACGTTAAACCCGAGACGCCGGATGCATATTTCGACAGAAGCACACACTCCGCTTTTTTCCACATAAATTTTATACACGTTGCATTTTCCCCGCGTTTATTATTTATTAATTACGTTGCGACAGGATATCGACAATCCGGATACGATTCTGACAGTTAAACGGTCGATGCCTTACGCGATGTATGATTCGCGTTGTTGCGACATTAATGTACGTGCGCTGGAAACAACATCCGAGTCGGTGGATGCTCGTGTATAGAAATAGCTCTTCCGCAGATCTTCATTGTGCGGTAACGAGACGTTTCGCCGCAGGCGATAGATATAGTCGTAAAACACAGAGTTACTTTGCTATAACTCCACGGCAGATAGTAAGACGCCGGTATTAACCTTATACCTCGGGTTAGTAATCGTAAGAGGTAATCGAATATGCCATTAATATAAACCACTTATATTACCATATTGTAACTTATCTATTACCTCGAGGGTCTTACGCGACCAACTGATTTACCTAACGCTTTACCGCGAGAAATCGAGTATTCGATATAAAAGAAAGAAACAATCGCAAATTTTTTTCTCACCGCATTTTCTAAAGTATACGCATCTGCGTGCGTATGTAAAGCGATACATAAATACAAACGCTTGTTTGATTATTCTCCTGTCCCGTTAAATTGCAACAGAAATCGAATTCGCTCCAAAAACGCTCCGAATCCGCAAAACTGTCCAACCTATATAGCACACAGACAATGCGTTGTGTTTCTATTTTGCATTTTCAATGGAACGCTTTCATTGTGCAACGGATATTTTCCAGTGCGACGCGACATTCTCGTACCGTTTCCGTTCGAAAGAAATTAAAGTCAACGGCAGAAAGTGTTGGAAGTCTTCGTTGAATGCCTTTTGCCGGACCGATCGCTTCTCGATAATATCGAGAAAGCACGTTGTTACAACTTACAACGCGTCCCCGTGATACACTTTTCACGTCGGGACCATTGTTAACGTCGCGAACCTGTTTCTGGAAGGAAATTAAATGTGTGTTGACGGAGAATTGCGAGTTCAATAAGATCTCGACACCGTTTTAACGCGAGAGAAATATTTTTTTTTAGCTCGCTCTCGCTCTCATTTTTCTACGGCGTATCTGGGAAACAAAAAAAAAATCATCGCGGCAAAATAAACTAAAGGAGCGATATAAGCGATAGGAGTTTATAAATGTAATTAACGATTTAAAAGGTCTTCACAGTCCGAGTCGCACAGTACGCGAATCGAAATGGCTGGAGTCGTCGTACGATTTCATTGAGCTTCCGGTTATAAAACGGGGCCTCAACGATCGATCGACGACGACGACGACGAGAGTCAAGTGACCCGAATAACCTGCCGATTGAATTTGGCTGTCATTATTTATTTAGGTGGGCCCCATCGGCCGAGCAATCTCGAGACACGACTCGAGAGGAGAAAAAGAGAGGATCTCGCCGAGATAGGGGCGAGCCAATGATCGATTTTAATTTCCGCCTGTTGGAGGAAATAAATTGCGCTCGCCTGTGTATAGAGAGATAAATCGTGTCCGGTGCGCGCGCGCGTGTGTATTTGTGTGTACGCGCTACTCTGCACTGTCACGCTAAATGCGCAAATTGGCGGGTACGTGAATGGTCAAATTACTCCAACGGCACGCGTTAGAACGACGATACGCAGACTCGGAAGCTGGATGAACACGTCGCTTATTATTGGTCCGCCAAAGTGTTGGCGGCGGTAAAGTTCGTTTGATAAACGAGCAACGTATCGACATTCTGATGAACGGCGATGTTTCTTCGTACGGCAGTTCACTACTTTAATTTACTCGTCATTTTATTTAAGATTAATTATATATGACGAAGTATCTCGAAAGAAAAATACGACACGACGATTATTATACGTTACGATATTTTCCATCAGTCTGAATCAATATATCATTGAATATAATAGTTATTAGATTTATTTGAAATCGCAATGATGCGATTTATTCGCTCGCTGATTGGCTTTACCGTCGCATAACGAGATTATTTTCGACAAAGTCTTCTCTCGTAATGGCTGATATTTTGCAGAGAGGGATGGAATATTTCCACTCGAAAAAGGGGCGCGCGCGCGTGCGACTGGAGGGTTGTTCCAAAGCGAAATCAGGACGGACGATCAGAATGGAGTCATCGGCGAAGGGTGGCCGGGAAGGCGAAGGGTACTTTATCACATGGAACAAGCCGCGGCGATCAATTTGATTTTTAATTTAATCTCAGCAGCGCATAAAAAGCGGGTTTGCCTCTGCTGTATAAATACATGACATTTCATCTTGCTGTACAACTAAATATCTTTTCTCGACTAATGAAAGTATATTATAGAGGGCGCACGGTGTGTCCTATATTTTTGGAGAATCAGATATTTCCTTTTTCACGAGCCATGAATTCAGCGTAATATGAAATAACGGTATTAATTGAAATTTCTATGAGAATAAAAGCGGAATTAAAATTCGAGATCCTATCAGAGTTTTATTTTTCTTTTCTTCATCATAAATCCCAATATCCCTTGTGTTGTTTGCATTATCATTTCCCGTGTTTCTAAAACTATTATATTTATTAAGCGCATCTCGAATAATTTGAAAAAAAAGAAAACAGCAGAGCTCTCTCTTTTATTTCGATGCAAAGCAAATATCTTTTGCGGAAAAACTCGGAGTGCGGCGATTGAAGCGGTTGCAAGAGAGATTGCTGAGACTGAAGATGAAAGAACGAGAGGGAGAGAGAAGGAGAGAACATCGAGAGGAAGTGGATAAAGAGAAAGGGAGCGAAAAGAAGAAGCTGTCGAGTAGACCGTCGCGATGTGACCGAATTAATTATCGGTTTTTGCCGCGACCTCGCCCAATCCGCATTTTTTTGCTGGCACGCGCATTTGTATATCTCTCCTTCCGTTACTCTTTCGTCTTTTGCGGCGAATGTACGAGTCGCGTTTAACCCAGAAAGACCACATCCGCAAACGAAGTGCTCGGTGCAACTTCCCTTCCCTTCTCATGCATCTTTCTTGTCTCTCGCGCTTCGATTTTTTCCGTCATCCTTTCTATATCATCGGAAAGTAAATGTATTTTTTTTTTACACCTGCATCAGATATCTCTTTGTCTTTCAGAGCTTAGTATAATTAATTTCTCTGACAATATCATATTTTACGTATTTTATACACTTTTAAGAATAAGAGCATTTATCAGATGAAAGGAAAATAAGGATAATATTTCAACGTTCCCTGTAACTTCTACGAGAAATAATGCCTGCGTACATAATTCAAGGCTATTTCAGGGACAGCGATTAATTTACTGAAAATAATGAAGCAATTAAGGATTACTAATAAGTCAGTCGTCACCGTGAGCAACCGACCTGCTGGAAGATAAAAAATTTTTCTTCTTAAGCATTATACAGAGAGGACCCCGCCGCTCGCTTCGCCGATAAATGCGAACGCGATCGATCATTACGCGCCCCTGTATTCGCCCACGGCGTTAATTCATCTGAGCCGTGGTTCTCGATTTTCCATCTTCGAAAATGCGTGCCGATAAACCGACGCGCATTCACTCGATTTATTCTCGCCGAGGATAAAAATATTTTTTGCCCGTTGCCGCGAGCTGCGCGAAGAGTGCTATAGTCGTTTTGACAACTAAATTAAAATGCGAGTACCTTCGAGGCCGCAAACAGCTCCGCGATCATCGACCTTCGAATTTCGACAAATTGTTCGGAATGCAAGTATATAAAGATCTCTCTAAATTCTTGAGAAGAAATTCTATGTGAGACTGCAAAGAAATAATCTAATCATTTAGCGCGTCTTCTTGCAAACAACATTTCAATCATTTATGATTTAATCATGTGGAGAGGATCTTTATTAATCTATTAATTCATGTAAGAATCTATCGAAAATATGTCACACGGAATTCATAGTCTTCGCGATATTTTATCCTGAAATTGCCAATCATTTACAATCTTTGAGCCCTCGCGAGAAACAGCGCGGCGACAGACTTCGAAAGCATTAGAAATCGTAAATTATTCGCGAAAATTGGGCAGCTCATTAATAAAAGGCCTTTACCGGGGCGTCCGCTACTGTGGTAGAAGCTCGAAACTGGCAAGGTACCAAGTCACGAACAATACTGCCAGAAATTCCAACACGTTCTCCATTCGAGCCAATCGAAGGGGGCTCTCTCGCCTGTCTGTCTTGTCTGAAAAATGTCGCGATCCTGTCGCCTGATCCGGACACGAGATCGCGATTAAAGCCGGCAAAATGATAACAAAGACTCGCGATTCGGAAAAGATTCAATGCCCGGATAACAATAGAGAATTATATTCCATCGGTGTTGAAAAGGACGTTACACCCGAACGATGCAACAAAGTGCCCTACGTGCGGCCTTCGTTTAAACTTTTAACGTTGTAAGAGAACGTCCATTCGACTCTCGAATGGATATTCGGATACGATTCTTTATGGCGAAAGAAGCGGCGGCCTGCGCTCGCGCTCCGTAGCGTAAAAATCACAACCTCGCGTGACGTCATAAACCAAACGCGAAATAATTAGCGGCGCGACCACTACAATGTTGTCCATCCGAAAGATCAAAGCCCCCTCATTTCCTTTAATGTGCCTACATGGCTTACGGCTACAATCTCACTGCGTGTATGCACGCATATATTTACATATGCATATGTTTACTAATGCACGCGTGCGCGCGTATGTTATCCATTCATAATAGCGGATTGCAAGCCAGATCAAGAGCTTTGTGGCAAACATAAAACAGACCACGCCGCTGCGAATATTCTCTGCGAATCTCCTCCCGCTCCCCCTGTACATTCATTCCTTCTCACATCATTCCGACAACTCGAATAAAAACGCTCAGAACGATCGAGATTGAGCGAAGGCCGTTTTCTCATCGCGGGACGCGACAAGTCTCAATTAAATCTTACTCGAAATTTAGGCAAAAAAAAATAGCACTGGATTTCTTTAAATAAATATAAATAACGATTGAAATTTGTGTATTCTCTATTAATTTTACTCTCTCTCTCTCTCTCTCTCTCTCTCTCTGTTTGAATTATTTCTATGTGATTTGACGAAACAATATTATTGTATTTGCACTAACACATCGCGAGAACTTGATTACTCCTTTGTCGTGGCTTTCATAAGAGCGACGCTGACGCGCTTACATAAGTGCATTTCTGTTAAATGCGACGACAATCTCCCAAGCTTGGCGAACCGATTCTTGCCGAGGGTGTGATTGCATCAGAGCGAACATTGGTGAAGCGGCTTTAGTTTCCGCTCAATGTGAACGTCGAGATTCAATCGATCGCTCTAACCAGCAGAATGTTTTAAGGGATTTCCGTAGTATTTACCGTAAAGTTACTACCGCGCGAGAGGTGTGGAACGCAACGCGCGAGATCAGTCTCGGTTACACTGTAAGCTGTTTGCATCTGCTTGATTGGATCTACGTCTGCATCCACACACGCGGATGCACTTAGATTAATTACCTACGTTACGTCAGTCGAGAATTAAAGCGTTGCATGCACTCGAGAGAAACTCGTGGAAACTGCAAATTTCTAGAATAACTTATTTTCGAATACCCTGCAGATAAAAAAAAAAAATAATAAAAGAGAATCAGGGGAGAATCTCTCAAGATGCATTAGCTACAAGAAAAATGCCGAGTACGTTTATAATTTCCGGGCATTAGACGCCCGATCATAAATATTGAGCTAATGCGATAATTATGGCACACAGGTAGAGACAAAAGGGGCTCTTTCTCTCTTTCTCTCTCTCTCTCTCTCTAAGCTCCGCCGTGATTGGTCAATTTGTCCAAATAGATGCTCGCCGTCGGACGTGAGCTTCTTATTTTCACACGAAACCGCCCCGGAGCGGAGGGTAAACCTCGGAATAGCGGCAATTAGAATTGTCGGACCTTTTTCGGAGAAGCCTCTCGATCCTCGCTCTCTCGGTGTGCATCCCACCGCCCACGGCGCGGTATGATTGAACACCGGTTCATTTAGGGGATTTAGGAATCAGACGGATCAAGAAAGGGAAGAACCTGTTCCCTCCGTCCGTGATGTTTTATTGAACTCGATAGAGCCGCGCGTATCGTATCCGAGATTAGACGAGATTATGTAAAACGATACGAAGGATTATACCTCTTTATACATATATATCTCTCTCTATGTGAGATTTCTATTAATATTTTATACCGAGATTACTTAGCGGAAATATTGTTGTTATATGTATCGCTTAATATAATTAAATTTGATTTGTGATACCCAAAGTAATTGTATATTTTATATATATGGATGAATATTATATAAAATATTATATAAATTATATAAAATTATAATATAATATTGTGATATATATATAATATTAATATTATATACGTAATATAAAATTATAATATTATATGATATTATATAATATTAATTTATTGTATGTCTTATAAAAATATATCATAATATAAAAAATATATCATATTATATTATAATTTATATATATATATATATATATATATATATATATAATATGTCTCATATTGATAAATCAGATGACTTTTGTATTGTGAATTCAAGTAAGAAACATCGCCTTTTATATAAGTTGCAGTGACAGAAATGTGAAAGTCGGTCGAATCGATGGTAGCCGTCTCGTTTATTTCGATGACGAAGCGTCAGCTGCACTTAACCAGATGAAAAATGTTGTAGCGCAAATTTTTCTAGTGGATATCGCGCGCACACGGAATATAATGCGATCGGTAGAGACACGCATTTGAGATATAATCCGGGAACGTATTTTTTCTTTTTTCTTTACAAAATATAAAGAGACGCACCCTTTTTCTACCCAATGTTTTCCTAAACTCCTTCGAAGAGTCACCGAAATGACAGATTTAGCGTTTGTACGTTGCAAGATATCTTTGATATTTATTTAGCTGCCTCCTCGCGGGAAACTAAGAGCTAATAAATTCAATGGAAAACTGGCGCGAGCTTATTTCGACCCTTCAGATAAGGGCGCATAATTTAAGACGAAAGAAATATATACGTGAGAACGAGCGAGAAAAAGGGAGGGAGGAATGGAAAGCATATTTTCGGTTGAGATATGCGTACTCTGACACGCGAAGCCAAAGGTCTTGAAGGTGAGATTTCACGGATTTCCTTATAAGCGCCTTATATCTTCGTCCATATCTTATCCGAGGTGCGTTTCTCGGTGCCGATTGTCGCCTGATATATTCGAGTAGTTCGGAGAAAAATCAGCCAGAATGAAAAATATTCTCTCATGGGTCTTTCACAGAGTCCGTTGCAGACCGGATCCGTAAAGCGAGCGAGAATAAGTTATTGCAAATACAAGATGCGCGCACAAAAATACGTAATTGCAAATTATATCAACGCATCGCGATACTGCTATATCTCATAATAAAATAGCTATTTATAGCTACATGTTCGGTAACTGATTTATACTATATTATAAAACTGATTATACTATTATATTTAAAATACCACAAGTTAATTGAAAATTTGATAAAAATAAAATAAAAGCAGAGAAGCTGAGAGAGGGATGCCGAGAGCATCGTTTCCGGTTGTATCGGCCTGGCGAGAATTTACGATTCGACAAAATAATCTCATAACTTCCTCATGCGTGGTGTGCGGTTTCTGTCAACGCGAGCGGATAATTTTCTCGTTTCGGAGCGCAGGAAGGCAGGAAATCGGCGGAAGGAGAACGCAAGCGAGCAGACAGGGTGGTCCAGAGTCTCGGATTATTGCGGACGCTGCGGCGCGAGCGCGTCTGGAGTGAAGACAAAGCACGAGCCCTTTTTCTTTTTCAACGAGATGCGACCTTCGAGTGTTCGTTGCGCACGCAGATTACGACCGGGCTCTATCCCTTCTTGTTTTACGTGGAAAATGTTTACGACTCTCCCACGCAATCGACACTTTTATTTCGTGTTTGACGTTGGGCAGACGTGCCCGAGCTTATCGCGTTCACAAAAGGATCCCTTTCCAAAATTCACGGCTGCTGCGCTCGTCCAAATCCTCGCAAGACTCTGCGCCTATTTCTTGGCACGAGTAACTCGGGCACGAGTTTGACGTGATAAGTTGATAGTTACATAACATGATAGTTAAGCATGAGAAATAGACGGTCTCGAGTCCCCTCCCCCCCCCCTCTCTCAAATATCAATTACTCGCAAGCGGTTCTCATTCCCGTGTCTTTCGTAGAAAAAATGTAAAGTCATTAAAAATCAGTCAAGTATTTCAAGATCAACGCAATAAAGATTTAAAAAAAAATTCTTCATATAACAATAAAATTATTTCTTACTGACAGATCCCGTTGCACAATATCCGAAAATTATGCGCTTATATTATTTTCAAAATGTTTTTAAATATATATTCAGAAATTCATAGATGCATGGTCGTTCGAATAAATGAGGAAGATTGCACGGGAACACAATTATCAGCGTTTATGTTCGATCCATCTACGTTTGTGTGTCGGCGAGTTAAATGCGTCAAGTAAAATATGCATTCGCGATTTGATTGTAACCGCATAAGGATCATTCGGGATGCGGCGGTTCTTGGACCTTAGTGGTCATCAAAAGTAAGCGCGCGAGTACTTTGCGCTCGCTGAATATTTATCAGACGCCTCTAATAAACCTTACGTAAGCGCGCGCGACGTCGTCGGTCGGCGCGTTTAGGAATCATCGGGAAAGCGGCGCGTTTAACGGTGGAACAAAAGCAGCTTCAAAGAGAATCGTTGACTTAATTGGCGTCATTTAGCATAATAGCTAACGGCGGATCGGACCCCGTAGTTGAATGAGCCTTCTTTCTCGCATTGTCGTCGTAACCAATTATTGTACGCACAATAGGTTCGTACTACAATATTCGCGACCGGACATGGGCGATAGGCGTGAAATATCGTGTAAAAGTTTCGATGTGTGTCCTCTCTTTGTCTCTCTCTCTCTTTCTCTTTTTCTGTTTTGCGACCCAACCCTACACTTTACGTTCTCGCTCGCTCGAAAACATGCGCAGCCGTTCATCCGTTGCATTATTTTTGGAACCACGGAGCATTCCTTTCTCATACGATGCAAAGCGATATCGTACATTCTAAAAAAATTATGGTATACAATAGAAAAATGTATAATTATATGTGTATAAGCCGAGTAAAAAAATTGTTAGTTTTTAGTAAATTTTTTGTCGCGAGAAAATAAAATAAAGAGACGCGGGAAAAAGACAAATTATAGCGCGATAATAGTGCGAGGAGATAAACGTGCCGCGAGACCGATTATGATCGACCTCCCAAGTGTTTCCGAATAATGTGGCATAAAAAATGGAAAAGACGAGAGGCCCCCGATCCTCGTCAAAGTCACGCACGGAACCTAAAGCGAGAGTTAATGGAAACGTTAACGTCGACACGAAATGCTGTCTTCTCCCCGAAAAGAGTCTCGGGCGTGATATCTTTTTTGTATGTACAAATTACACGGATGCTGCTACAGAACAGCAAGAACGAAATCCCGGAGTCCAACGTGCCACATGTAGAAGAGATTCTTCAATAATTGCCTCGTCAGGCATAAAACTTCGTATTCGATTTATTTAAATCTCTCTTTGATATTCTATAAAATATCTACGTGCAATGAGATTTGAGTCCATCAAGGTTTGGATTCAACGATATACATTTTCCCGGAATATATTCAGATCGCAGAATCTCATCAAAATTGTGACACCATTCTCTTTCAATCTCTCTTTCTCTCTCTCTCTCTGTATTCATGGGATTTCGTCGCAATAACTCGCGCGCGACAGAGTTTATTGACCGATCCCGAATCGAATTCTCGTCAAAACAATTCTACTTCAATATCATCGATGAAAATTCGCGCAGCAAGCTCATCAGTTTCACGTGTACACTTTTGCAAATACGTGCCAGGTCGTCGCGGACACGCCGCGTATGCACTTCGCTCGACGATTCGCATAGACGATTCATTGTTCTCTCGTTTAATTGATTTTCCCTCGCAGATCCTACAAAAATTGCCGCGCGAGCGTGTCAGTCTCGCGATTGATCCGGAAAAATAAAAAAAAAAAAAAAGATTTCGCTCACTCTCCCAGCGACGAACTCTATCTTGTCGCTGTACGAGGCATGCATTTTCGCAAGATTGCGATTTCCGCGCGAATCATCGCGACGAATAATTCCGGTATGCACGTGCAGGAGGGTAAAGATGTCGCATATGGGCGTCACACCGTCGCGTCTCCATAGATCATTCTACGCTCGAGATTATACGTATGTATGCATCGATACGAAAAAAAAGGGCACGAGACGACGCGACGAGTCTCGCGACGCCTGGATATTCTCAACATTCCGATAAGCGACAGCGTAACAGGACTTCGCAGATAATTCATCTGTCGCGACTCGACGCAGATGCGATATAAAAACTAATTGTCCGATTAAATCGGTTTTGCATATATCTCTCAATAAAGAATATATATTAATAGATAAATGTATCTTCTCGAGAGAAGTTTCCATTCTGCTAAAATTTCTACTCTTAATAATGCAACGTCTCAATATGTGCAGCGGTGTTCACTTTAATAATACCGTAAGGCAAATTCAATATTAACTATCCCGTAACTGAGCCAAACTTCCAAGGCTCCTCGGCGGGACCCTCCGTTTTCTCGAAATAGGCGTCTTTCATTAAGGACGAGTTATTCTGTAGCTTTGTTTCGCCGTCGACGAATTCGCGAATTCCAAGTACTCTCGGAACGGGTGTCATTTGCCCTGGCGCGCCTTTCTAGAGGAAAGTTTATTTTCGATCGTCGTGTCGCGCGGGACAATCGCCGCGGATATGCCCTCGGTAGCCGGATTTAATTAAAACTTTTACGACAATAGAGGTGAACTACGAAGATGAGGGGGAAGCATAAAAGAGAGCAAGATCTCATCCTCGACTAATCAATCGACATCGCGGTAATCGGGGAAAGAAAGAAGCGTGTCGGGATAGTTCTAATGAGTTAGCGAGAGCGCGAAAAACTGGGAGAACGGAAAAAGGAAGATGAAGGGCGAACGGGGAAAGAGAAATATAATGACGGAAGAGACCGAGATATCGAGCCGCTCTTCCGGTTCCACGTTCGAGACGAGCGGGAAAGTTTGCCTTTGCGCCGCCAACTACGACCGAAGTGCATCCGCGTGTGCACGTGTGCGTTGTTCGTGCGCGTGCAAGGCGGGCTGGGTTAACGAGCATAAAATTGGTGGCGATCGATCGCGAAAAAAGATCGAGCGGAAAGCTCTCCGGTGCGTTCTCCGCGACGGGATTTTTTTTTTTTTTCTTTTTATCCGGCCGGGTCGACGAACCGTCTCTCCTCCGTTCGCATCGCGAAATTGCGGTTCGCGCCGTCGACCCCGAGGAGGGGGTCAAGGGCTTGAATGTTTAACTGCGAGCTCTTAAACGGGCAGTAAAGTAGCGTAATGCGCGTCTGTCGGCCAGGAGTTGATCGATGATTCCTTGGGACAAAGGGCCATATCGATTTTATTGCCTAGAATATATCAACAGCTATGCCCAGGGTGGGAGAGACGTAGCACCGACAATCTTATATATTCTTTGCACCAGCTGGAAACGTCTGGCGCGGTCGGTTCTAAATGAGGCTCTCGAGAGAGAGAGAGAGAGAGAAAGAGAGAAAGAGAGAAAGAGAGAGAGAGAGAGAGACGGAGAGAAACAGTGTAAAATAAAATGACACCGGTGTGCGAGACACCAGACGCGGAATAGCCGCGGCCAGTCTCGTGCTCGCCGGGATGTTTCCTCGGCGATTTTATGTAGTTAAATCATCATTTAAACAGCGCATTACGTTTAACTGCTTTAAATATGTCGCAATAAAGCATAATTATTTAATTGAGGATAGATGGTCTCAGAGCGGCTGAATAAAAAAGAAATATTTCATAACATATCCATTAATTACGTGATCTATTTTTCTATTTTTCTATCTCAGAGAAAAAGGCACAAAACTTTATAAGAATATTATTTACTGAAGTTTATATACTATATATATTCTTTTTCTGTAATATAGCAATGTTAAAAATAATAAGAATGCATATTCTCGAGTCTTGGCTCAAGAAACTTTACGAAATAGCACATTACACGTTACAGAACGGATTCGTTATTGCGATATCGTTTTATGTCAACGTTTATTTCCTCGACTCGAGATGACTCGAGAGGATACGTAGATGTACGATTATCGGGGCGACGTACCAAAGCAAGTCTTTAGAAATCTCCGTAACAAATAATGCAATTTTGTCGCGCGCGGTCTGTAGCAAAGCGTCTGTAACTACTACGCGGACACGCGTCCTTAGACGCGGCGCGAGTTGCTTTGAAGTTTCGAAGAACTTTTCAAAATGTCCGATTATTCGTTTCGTTGGCAGGTTAGCTATTCGCTTTTAGATCTCTTCTAAAGAGCCAGAGACAATCGCGATCGAGAACGCGCACGTATCGGGACGTGACGATGCAAATAGATTTTCGAGCGAAGAAAAAAAATCGTCCCGCATCTTTTCAAATACAATAGTTCGACTCGACGTTGTCTAATATGTTTTTTCTTCTTTCCTTTGTCCTTTTCGGAACTCTATCTTAGTCCGATAGGGCGACGGATACCGATATCCGTTGGCCGGACGTAATTTTGGGTGGAGTTACGAAGTGCAAGTTTGAGCTTCCTAAGCGGGACGCGCGCGCAGTAATTAATATTCACCAGGCACGCGTTGCATAGTCACACTTTATAAACGTCACGTACATGGAAAACGTCTACACGCGAAAGGTATACTAAAACGACGAGGGAGAGAGGCCTTTCACCCCTGTCCTTTTTCGACTGCCGCACAATTTCAAACGGGCTCGTGTAACTCTCGGCGCCCCTTTATTGCGTTTCATTCAATCATCGCGGAAGCGGCGAGAGTTTCGACCTCGTTAAAATTTTATTGGATGCATAAACGATTCGTGAATGCCGCTTTCTAATCTTATCCATTCCTGAATTATATAAAAAAAAAAAGTTGATAATTTTATTTCATTTTATATTTTTTCATTTCTAAATTACGCACAAATCATATTCATCGACAAATTTCTTCCTAACTCCTATGTAGGAGAGCGAAATAAATCACGTGCACCGTAGTTTACGATGCATTGAGGCGGATATAACGCTATCCACTTAGGCTAAAGTTGTCCCGGAGGCCCGGAACAAGTTTAAGCGGGAACGAATTTGAAATCACGGACCTCTAGAGATTCTCTTTCTCTCTCTCTCTCTCTCTCTATCTCTCGTTTCATCGTGAAGATGTGTAGCGAGGAGAAAAAAAAAGGATCACAAATCCGTGAGGAATAGTATACATACGAATGTAAGTCAGCTGTGCGCGCCAGTCGTGATAAGACCCCTGTCGTGCTTCTTCCGAGTCACAAAATCAAATCAAACATCGCGAGTCGCGCATTTAAGGGCGCTGAAAGCGCTCCGGGAAGGGCCACCGCCGTCGATGGGGTCCTCGAGAGGTTAGTTCTTTAAACGGGCGTATAAGGAGCCCGTCGAGATGTTATTACGACAAATATTATCTTTATACGGGACGTCCCTATTCTCGGTTACGCTCGCGTGGAAGCGTAGTTTCCAAACACACTCTCTTGGTTCATAAGGACTTTCTTCCGCGGATGAACCTTTTACTTTTATCGGCCTTTCACTCCTTCGCAGGAAATCGTCTCTGGAGACGACAGCGTCATTTCATCATCCCGACCAATTACGTTAAAATCCTTCTCCGAGAAACAGATTGAATTAAATCTGACCCCTGAAAATTTACGCGGATGAAGCTCTTGGCATCATTTCTCGCGATGCATTTAAATCACACGAACAGCATCCATGACAAATATGTACGAATACAGAGACAGTTTTAACGTCCCTTTCTCCGTCGCTCTCGAACCGGTATTATACACCTTTCAACTGGTTATCGATCGAACTGATTTATCGCCCATAATCTATATCCAACTGTGTGTGTGTGTGTGTGTGTGTGTGTGTGTGTGAAACGCTCCTAATTTCCGTTTACAAATATAAACTGTACACATTTGTGAATATCGGGATTTTATGGATTCGCATTATTACGGTGTAGAAGATGATCGTATGACTTTAATAAATACGATTAATAAATCACGAGCGCAATTCACGTATTTTGCCGAGTAAGACGGATTAGCAGGCTTATATTTTCACAGTTATTACGCGCGAATCAATTTTACGCGAATTATTTTTTCCTCCCGACCTACTTTGTTTGTGCGAAATTATACATTTGCTTTATATGAAGATATCGTTTTATCGAAATACGAAGCTTCTACAGATTAATCGTATAAATCCGAAATTAATTTCAATATGTTATAAAATACAAAATACGTCGATGATGTATACGAAAATACCAGATATACATACATGTATGAATAATTTGAAAATTCATATATATCTGCAATATTTCGCTGTTCATATATCTACAAATATATCTGCATATCTCTTCATATATCTACAAATTTTCACTTGGCAACTGCATAACGTAAAAAATGGAAAAAAAAAACAAAAACTGAAGGAAAGAGCCGAAAGAAATTGCATTTATTTTTCCGACGTGCCGAAAGGTTTATTGGGCGGCTTATTAAAGGTTTAGATGGGCACCATATGTTTTTCTTTTCGGACATTCGCAAAATAGGCACAAAGGAAGCAATACTATCTTGCATGGACAGTTGTAAAATCCTATACAAACAAATATTTTTTTTATCTTCAATGCGCAAGATGTGTTAAAAATAGAAACGGGATTAGGACAAAGAATTAAATAATAAAGTCTCGGCAATAAAAATGTTCTCGCAATTTGCTTATAAAAAACAATCTTGCACTTCTTCTGAGTTTTTCCGGCCGAAATTGTCGAGTAATCTAAGAATATTTGTTAGACCGTGCATTTACGATACAGAGCAAAATAAGCAGTAACAGAAATTATGGAAGAGCACGAATTGATTGATCGCATAAAAAAGTCGTAAAAAAATCTTTAAAAGAACCCTTAACATTCGTTATGAAAGGGATCAAAGCAGTGTACTTAATTATATTACGTAATTGTTGAAACGATAAACGGGAGATTTAAATAGACGCGGGGAGTCTATTTTTGAAATTTTATCACGAAGAAACACAAGTCAGAGGAGCCCTTCTTGCATCTATAACGGCACGCTGCCAGGCGCTTAATGCGTATGCGAGTACTTGTCGATTTGCATTTATATTTGACCGACGGCGACGTGGACGCTACACTGTACGGCGCCGTACAAATGACCAGGCGCGTTTTTCCAATAATCGTCGCGAACGGCCTTAATATATCGGCCAGACCAGAAGTTTTACAGACGGCCGGAGGTCCGCCGAAAATAAAATCAAGTCGACGACGAGAGAAGCGGGAGAGATCAAAGTTGGCCTAAAAAATCTCAACCGCGAGATCGAATCGCGCAATGAAATTGTTCGCCCGCGAGTAGAAATTTCCCTCTTGTTTGCAATTATAGATTCGCATCTCCTAACAATTTGTAAAATATTTATAATCATAATCATATAAGTATAATATAAATATGAATAAAAATAAAATAGAAATATAATTATAATAGTATAAATATAAATAAAAATATAATATATATGTATATGATATAAATTAATCACAAAATCTTTTGGATTTCAATAAAAAAAATTTGACGAACTTCATGTGAGATTAAAATTTTTTTGTTTTCAGAAAATTTCGCCAGATAATTATAAAAATGGCAATCGATTTTTATTCGAAGAAGAAGTTCGTTGGATGAGGCTTAAATATTGTGTGAAAAATATTTTCTTTCTAAGAGAGAAGATTTTTGTACTTTGTCTGTGTATCCGCTCTCAACGTAATTCCGGCATTGGTAACGCGAACATATTTTCCTGCGTGATTCACTGCGGAGGCAGTCGCGTTCATAAATCGTCGTGTATATTTCTGGTATGACTTTTTAATCGATCCAAGTAATAATCAGTCGATTTATATTCCGGTACGTTTCGCGCCGCGCACACAACTGGCGAACGCTTTACGAATAAAGGAATCGAGGCGCGACTTTGTAATTGGCGAAACAACACGTGTGGATTGTGCGTGATATAAACAACGCGTGTATTTAATTTGGTAATACACAATTGACTCGTGAACAGGTTATCACGCAAAGTTGACTGCTTTTAACGCGACGCGAATCGAGTATGGGCGTCAACAACGATAAAGCGCTGCCGTGTGTACAAATTATTATCTTTGCTCGTTTAAGCATCCGTGTGCAGATTAATTCTGCGATCTAAATATAAATTTTTTTAATCATTTATCCCGTTCTTCTACGGCGGGAAAATCGCAAATGTGAATCACGCGGGATTCCGCGTTCATTGAACGCATCGCTGCATTTATTTCAAACGAGACGGTTTTGAGATTCAACGTTGACCAATTTTTCATGAAAATTTCCGACCACATAAAAGTGTTTTGATTTCGAGAGAATATTAAAGAATCCAATTTATCTCATCTTCAAACGAAAAAGCTACTCCCCACGATACTTTTTCATCTCTTTATCCTACTGCGGAAGATATGATTCTGAAATCTGACAGAAGAAACTTTTTATTCCACATAAAAACTCTGATTTTATGCTCGCCAAGCCATTCGCACGCTTTCCGATCTTTGAGATTCTTAACGCGCCGCGCGGCGAGAGATGTTTCTCATCCCGCGTTCTGAAAAGATTCCTCGCAAATTGTCGGCGTGAAAGCGCGAAATAAATTCGCCCGAAAGCCGGCTAATTGCGTGCCGCGCGGTCATTTTTTTTTTTTTTAACCTTTCGCCGCGCGAAGAAGACGCGTATGCTGTGCGTATCGCCACGTGCGTACACACGTGGACATTGACGGGACCAGTCGCGGATACAGCCTCCCCCCCCCCCACCCTCATCCCTTGGGGGAGAGAGAAAAAAAAGAAAGAAAGATTCGGGGAACGCACGAGGGAAGAGCTACGAGGGAGGGTGCGCGCGGGAGTCGGAGAGAGACCGAGACAGGTTCGATGAAGAGAGCGAGAGAGCGCGTGCCGTTCCGAAGCCCTATACTCGTCGGTCGAAAGAGAGCTCGGTGCTCAGTGCTACGATGGTCACCAAGCGGACAGGTCGTAGCCTCTCTCTCAGCTTCCTCCTCCGGTCCACACGTCGTTCCTCTCGTTCGTCGACCGACCGAGCGTATGTCTCGTTTAATCGCATCTAATTAAGACGAGTCTACTCGGGAGCTTTCGCGAGTGCACTATACGCGCATGCACTGTCATTGACCGTCTGCTCGCAGTAAATCATCGGAGATTCTCTTTCTCTCTCTCTCTCTCTCTCTCTCTCTCTCTCTCTTTTACGGCGGAGAGAGAATGCCGGATAATTGTGTCACGGTTGATGTACGGATTTATTTTCGTTCGCGGTAGACTCGCCGTCGTTTTCATCGTCGTCGTCATCGTCGGAATCATCGCTTCGTCACTCACCTATTCATATCGGGGTGATACCATTATCGGCCTGTTCGCAGGCCTGACGCGCGTGAAAGTGGTCGAGACGATAGGGCTCTCGAGATAGAAGCTAAGCTTTATCGAGGCGATCCCAGACGAGTGATGAGATCAAAGGACCGATAAACGCGGAGATAGAAGCGGATGCGAATGTGAAGAAATATCGCGGACGGGAGAGATGCTGTCGATGACACTTAATGATCTCTCGCGCGAGACGTCGTTGTCGTCACTGTGAAGGGATCGGCAGCGTGTGTATTATACTCTTCGTGGACGCCGGCTTCGGAAGGAAGGTTCGCACGTGCTTCTGCTGCAGCCTTCCACCTCTCGGTGCGAAGCACGTGGTAGCCGCCAGCAGACTTCTTTCCACTCGAACGTAAGATCGAAGACGCGAGATGTCTATCATACTATTGCGATTTTCACGATTTATTCGCGCATTTATCGAGAATACAGATGCGGGAAGGGCTTTAATGAAGAACAAGATTTTCGAGGTAACATATAGATTTTTCACTCTCTGAAAAGGATATCTGCGAACAATTTATTACATTTGTAAAATTGTGACATTAAATTGTGAAATAAAAATTACATTCATGCGCCGAAAAATTTTATCAAAAAGGGCCCTTCTCCGGCATCTGTGTTCTAAAGGCAAACAGTGTGAATGGCCTCGCCAGACTGCCTTGGTTAGCTGCTAGGTCAGCCGTGTAATTTCTGGGCCGTACGTAATTTAACGCAGTTGCACTTACGTCACGCGATTATACAGTTTCCGCGAATATCCACGCACCGCGTTGTTTGTCTGCTTTGATTGCCCGTTCCATTAAAGGGAGACGATCGTAATCTTTCCGCTTTCCGTATTATGAAAGCCAAAATCGGACGCTTAAGATATACAGACAGGCAACACGACTCGTTACTTTAGATATTTCGTATAAGCGGATAACGAGTTTCGGGCCAAGACATTTTTTACTTTAAATATTCTTTCCGATATGACTCGTTAAACGGTTTACGGTCACTAATCACGAGATAAGAATGTAAATAATAAATGCAAACCTTTTCTGTCATCGTTTGCTTTACATGCTAAACTATAACGCAGTGAAAGCAGCGAGAGCTTATTACAGATTAAAATTCCATTTTTTTCAATGTTCCGTTATTCGCGACTCCTGTCGTATTTTTACGGATATTATTGATATCCGAGAGAGGGTCATCAACCTCTCCACCGACCGAATCTTCCGGCCACTTGCGTCAACACTGATCGATTTCGTTCGAAGGCAGACATGCCTTTCACGATGCATACCATTCATGTTAGCCCTCACGTAGACATAGAAATTTTAAGTCTAGAGAATTTTGAGAAAATAAATTATTGCAACGCATTCGTAACGAATAAAAATTTTTTGCGCGTTTATTCCAAAAATAATATATACCCCAAATAAAAAGACGCGATACTATTTTCGTTACAAAAAAAAAACATATACGTAGAATAGCGTCAAAGTGAAATATAGCGTTTAGACTTTTGAATAAAAAATGATTACTTTTACAAATCAAATTTTACTACTACGGCAAATTATATATTTATATAATTATATTCGACCCGCCTAAGCTCACATCCGCTTTACTCCGTTTCATCTCCGGAAGCCGCGGAGAGAATTCCCGCGGCGATGAATGTCGGCGGGGCTCGAGTCTTCTTGCTTTATCGCTGACTTGCGCATAGATCGATTCGCGATGAAAAATTATACGCGATAAGGCACGCTCTCGTCTGTGAGGATATCGAGAAACGTGTGAGTATTCTTCACTCACGTACGCGCGCGGAGATGATACTCGTAGCAAGCCAAAGAGTGACGTGCGCTCAGTTACCCTGAAAGATCGTCATCCATTTTTCGTCAGTGGATTGCCTTGTCGGAAGTATCACTCAACGGGTACTTTCTATTGTGATAAAGGACACCTGCGTAAAGATCCGAGCTCATAAATTTACAAGTTTTTATCCTTCTGTCCGCAGAATTTGATCCGGAAATGGATTCCCACGCAACATCGTATTAATATTTACTCGGAATATTTGGTAAGCGGTGATCTGGTCCATGTAATAGATCGCGTTATAATTAATTGCCCTCGGCATCTGGAGCTAGAAATGTGTGTTTATCATGATATAATGTTACGGCATTATCTCTATCGCCGGTTTATTTATAGTTTATCATCAATCTAAAAATAGCGGAAATTTATTGTCTCTCGCAGTTCACAGTTCGATCATTTAATATTGTATATTCTGACGCTATATGTAAAGAATACTGTGAAATTTATGAATGCAATATTATTTTTCTTTTCTATGAATCATATCGACATCTTTATAAGTGTATTCTTAAGTGCGTAATTTCTTTGTTCGGCTAAATGCTCGTGTTACGTGAAATGAGCGATTTTAACGAAAACACACAACGGCATTGTTGCTTAATATTCCGGAATGGGCTCCCCCGACGGCTCTCCTTTTAGGTCCTAATAATGGAGTGATGTTTGCAAACTGGTTGCAGAAGAATAGAATGTTTCGCATAATTCGTCCCCTCTATCCGTGAAAAGTGGAGCACGTGCCTCTATGCATATTTTTGACAGTCGAACGAGGCAACACAATTTTTCCATAGTCATCCGGATAGCTCAGTCGAGTCACCCCTTGGCTTTTTATTTTTTTGTTGCTACCAATAATTCCTAACTGTCTACGTGTATTACATATATATGTGTATAAGTAAAAAATCTCGGAAAATTTTTATAAATATGAAAAAAAAGTTATATACTTATAATAGCTATTTATAAAAATTTTCAGAAATTTTTTACCGTCAAAATTCGTGAAAAAAACAGACGAGAATGGCTTGATGTTACGAGACGTCAGCAATCGCGAGGATTCGAGTCCCATTGTGCGAGAGGAGAACGCGAGGGTCGAAGAAACGCGCTTTTATTAATCGACGTGATCTTTGTCTCCGTAGTGCGACCACCGCGAAGAGACGACAGCTGTCATCAAGGCGATTGACTGTGCGCGCGCGCAAAGAGAGAAAAATTCTGCGCGTAGAGACTATGTACGGATCGACGCGGCGCAATTTGCCAATTTTATGCACACTTCGCGAATAATGATCGAAAGTAGAACACGTGACCGCGGCGCGGCATTGTTCGCGGCGTGACAATGGAATCGGATGTTTTGTTGGGGATAATAGAGCGCGTGGCCTACACGCTAATGAAAGGGTTGCACCTTTGAATACATCGAATGCATATATATATATATATATATATATATATATACACGCGCGTATATCTAGAGCTCAGCGGTGCTCAGATCGGGTATCCCGAGTCGATATAAATCGGGGATTCCGTGCCGAGTTTACGATCGATATGTGCGTTCGACTCTTCTCACCGCTGCTTTTTTTTCTATGGACGGTTTCATTTTATTTTATTTTATACTACACACGTATTTCCCGTCGTTGTTTTATTTTATACCACACACGCATTTCACCGTACGATAATATCGATGATAAATGTTTCATGTCACGCGGAAAGTTTTAAGTTGCCTATATACTTATATACTTATACGCCGCTCCTAATCTGTTTTCTTTTTTTTTATTATCATCTTATGAGGCATTTGATGCATAAAAAATCATCACTATTATGCATATCAGCCCTTGCGCATGCAAAGTGTAGCGATGCATGAAGGATTATCTTTACTATGCATATAAACGTCGATTACCCCGGACGACGGGGCTGCATGCAGGTCCGTGTGGTTCCTGTTTTGCAACAAGAAATATTCAAGGCTGCGCGGACTGTATACATCAAGGCTAACGTAATGCATATCAATGTCGAATGAGCACCGTCGTTCTATAAGACGCGCGCAGCGCGTGTCTGTTATAACACCCTCCGAGGCCAATGTCAGAGTTCGCATGTGTATTTTAAAATGCTCGTAGAACAATAGGAGAGGGGAGGAGGGAGAGTTCTCTTTGGTGTCCAAGCGCGTCTACGACCGAGAGTGCCACTGCACATTTGCAAGTCCCGATTGTGCTGCATACGCTATACATACGAATGGCGGCGCGCGATAGTCCCAATGTGTGTGCACGCACAATGCCGAATAGAAGAAACCAAAAGTGCGATTACCATTGAAGAGCAAGGACTGAAAACCTCTCTCTCTCTCTCTCTCTCTCTCTTTTCCCGCCCGCAACAGTTATCTCTCCCTGTCGCTATTACTCATTGTCGCCGCAACGTGTTGTAGGTCGAAGACGCATTCGCGCGTATTGAAAGCGAGCACATTGGAGGCGAGAAGGTCTAGTTGAATCGTTCCCCTGACCGAGTTAGATGTTGAAAGTGAAATCTTATCTCCGGACGTTAAATATCGCGATAAAAATAAAAATTGAATTTCCATCCGTCTTCGCGCGTCCCCGAGATTATGAATATTTATGATATATAGAAATGCACGAGGAAGCCGTTCTTCCCAAAATACGCGTTTCAAGAAAGATATTTTAATGAGAATGTACATATTATGTCTGCGTTTCGTTCATCTATCAAGAGCGTTTTGTTAACTCCGCGCGTACAGACGGTGGCGGATATTTTGTGTCGCACATATTATTTATTCACATCTTCTGTCGCGTATATTCCATGTTCCACATTTAGAATATCCCGTCTACGAAACTAGTGAATGACTTCCGTTGCCGCGTAAACGTCTGCGCCATAACAGTGCATTTTACTTTATCTCCGGTTTGATGTCGGAGATCAACGTGTAAAGCGAATAAGCGATTTAGCGCATATATACAAAAGATTGGTCCCGCTGAGTTTTCAAAAACAAAATATAATTCGAATGAAAAAAAAAAAAAATAGATAAATAAAATTTTATACTTTAATTTCTAATAATTATAATATTTTTTATGCTCTTTTTATAATACATAAGAAAAGATTCATATAAAAATTTAGCAGAGAATCGGAGTACAAAATCTCTTGTACGAAAATTGTTCTTAATATTTTCGTGGATCGTAAAAGCCAATCGTGTTACAAGAAAAAGGCACTGTTTGCGTATAAGATTTTCGTACTCCAATAAATCTGACCTGAAGAAACGGCTACAAGGGGAAGGTAGTAGGTGTGACCTGCAAATATTTGCTCGACAAGGGAAAAGGGGTGAATACACGGTGAATCCGATGTTCAGTATTTTTCAACAAGTGTAGGACAAATTAGCGGATATACGAATTATCGGCTTTTCATAAGATATTTGTGTTCACGATATATACGACTCATCTATTAATATTATATAAATAAATTAATAAGACGCGAATGTGTTTTATAAAGCCTTTACGAAATTCCGGAAACAATAGATTGCGGAATTAAATTAATTACAGTGGATTTCGCGTTGCTTGCATTTATATCGCTGAAAACAGCACGGATATCACACATTTATATAATTTTCGTATGTGACAATTTTGCAATAGATATATACCATATTATTGTTAATATTATCATTAGTCTTCTTTATTTCATAGTGTAGCACATTTCAAAGCAGCACGCAACACTCTTAAATATTTAAATTTCTATTTATTTTTTATATTTAACTGAATTCACGTGTTTATATCGTTTTATTCGGACATACGAGAATCTTCCTCGTAGGAAATACAATAGCCTCGCACCCAACGCAAATAGACGTCCTCTTTTCTAGCCCGGGTCTAGTTTCGAATTAACGTCACGGTACTCGAGACAGGCTTCTTGATAACTCGCGGTTCAATTCCGAACGGTTGTTTCGTATCTATGATCAGCGCGAGGCCTAAATTTATTTTTAAACGCTCCTGCGAACCGTCACGATCAAACTAAAATCTTCGGACATCATTGAAATTCCAAGTGATTCGCTTCTATTACAGTTTGCTCTCCGCACCATTAAATCGACGCTTAAATTGACTAGCTTCACTATTCTGATTATCTCAGTTTGGAGCATGTCTTACGTTAATAAAGAAGACTTTTCGGGACGCGCGCCTCTTAAAATCTTTGCAATATCACGACGCTTCTTCGTCTGCTTATAAATGCAAATAAAATGTGGAAAAGCGTATATTATATATCTTGATATCTGTTCTCGTATTGACCGAGTATTTTACTTGAGAAAGGTTATCCGATTTCACACACGGGAACAACGAAATTGGAACTTGAACAGCTGAGAATTCTACATATCATCCGTCCGTTTGGACATGCAAAGTCACGAGACGTCGGAATGGAACACCGATCCGTAAAGAGAGAGAGAAAGAGAAAGAGAGAGAGAGAGAGAGAGAGAGAAAGAGACGAGGGGTTGACAGGTCAGAAACGCCGTCCCTTACACACACGGATCGTAGAGCGGTTACCGTAGAAATGCAGCGAAAGGAAGGAGGAGCGTCCTCACTTCTACATTGACAAAGAAATTACATCGCGTTACATCGTATTACGTGCACGGTACTTCAAAGTATCGCGCCAGCAGAATGTGAAACGAGGGTGAGGGCCTGCTGCCGCGGTACGCGACGTAATTGGAGTAAATTCCAGAAAATTTTATTGGAATATTATACCGGGAGAGTAATTTAAATATGATTTATCGCGAGTTCTCGCGATAATCTCTTTTGACCGATATAACATAAAAAGAGAATTTATAAACACAGCAAATTCTAGAAACCGACTGCGTAGAAGGTGAATGAGGAAATGTCGCGATGGAGCGCTATCGCGCCAAATCGGAACGAGGTGTGGATGAAATACGGGTTGTGCATCCTTCGTACCGACTCGATTCCGATATCCGTCCCGATACACGTCCGATCCTGGCGTGAAATAGCGTTCGTCCTGTTACGTCTGGCGCGTACCTATAAGTCTCCAAACGCGCGATTAGTTATCAGCGGCGATTACCGAGGCACAAGAGAGAAAGGGAAAGAGAGAGAGAGAGAGAGAGAACCGGATCGAACCGGGTTTATTCATGGATCATGGATCACCATGTGCCACGTGAACGGATAATTCTCTCTCTCTCTCTCTCTCTCTCTCTCTCTCTCTCTCTCTCTCTCTCTCTCTCTCGTGTCCACCTCCTCCTTCTCTTCTCGCCGGCCGCGTCTTCCACGTGCTTTCTTTCGCTGTGAAACCAGTCGCGCGAGCAGACCAACATGTAACAGGGTCGAGTTAAATATTGCTGGCGAATAGCTGGCTGTGAGAGTAGGAAACGAGGATGCATCTCGAGAGACAAAGAGGGAGAGAGAGAGAGAGAGAGAGAGAGAGAGAGAGAGAGAGAGAGAGAGGAGATGCGCAATCGAATAATTGCCGACGAGGCGTCGTCGCGAGTTACAGCTATTTAGAAGCAACTGTTAAATGCAACGCGTGCACGGCACGTGGCATTTATTCTTAGCGCAGACTCCGAAAGTGCCACCTGAGATACCTCTCCAAAGGGAAACAAAACACAGACAATTGTCCCTACACTATTCGATCTGCTTAAGATAGCTGTTAAAGAAGATTTCACGATACTCAAAGCGAAAGAAAAAAAATATATATATCTAAGTGAAAATATATAATATATAAATCTCTTTAGTTTTAACTTTTAATTAGCATCAGTTTCAATAAATCGTAAATTTTATAATTTCGGTAATCTAAATTCTATAATATTCTCTTACGTAAAATTCTATTGTAAGTATTATTTGACAGTGTCATTTAAATTAGGAAAAATTATTATTTTGATCGTTGCACACATCTTGTTTTGAAGTAACGCTCGTGCTGTGTCAACCTCGACCCCTTAATGATCCTTATAACTGAATGACGAGAAGAAATAGAAGGGGGGAAAGGAGGGCTCGTGCTGAGAACGTGGAAGAGAGAGGCGAGGAGAGAGTTCACCCTGTAATACTGGAGATCGTGACTTACATCGAGTTCTGGTCATTATCCGCGAAGTTCAAGCCCAAATGCATCGTGCATCTCAGGGATTACGGGGTAAATGCACCTTAAGCGTCGAATCCGCCTTTGCTTCAATTCATAATTCCACGAGAATTTATTACCGAAGCGAAGAAGACGAGATGCCTCTTCTTTCTCTACTTTCGCATCTCTTAGCGCGCTCTTCTTTCTCTCTTTCTCTCTCTTTCGACATTTCTCCGCAAGATTCATGATTCGTCCGATTGTAAATACCTCAACGATTTTAATTGTCAGTGTCGGTGTCAATAAATCAACGTCGATTATAATGGAAATAAAGATTAACGATCAAGTAGTTTATATGAGAAAGATTTCACGGCGAAATTTCTCTTCCGTGCAGCGATTACAATCATCGTAAGTAAAGATATAACACGGAATCAAAAGGACTTATTTCTGACGACTAATCAATCCACTCTCGGTCCTCTGTGTTACAGATCAGTGTTCGATTCCATTTAGGATCAAACGCTAAGCTGTTTTAAGAAAAATCAGCATAATGGAGATCGGCATATAATATATAAGTAACGCGCATTTTATCGGAGCGACCGTTAAAACGCCAGCTGAGGCCAAGTGTTCGCGCTCAAGTTTATTATACCTCGTAAATGTTAGAAAAAAGCGTCGGACGCGCATAAGTTACTTTAAGTAGTTCAAGTCATCTTTTTCGCGCGAGCCCTTCGAGGTAATGTCGCGTGCGCGCTCGCGCGATAAACGGCTATTTCGGAAAAAGAGGAAGAGGCGGCGATGAAATATGATGGACAAATTGGGCCGGTTACTTTAGACGGCAGTTGGATATACGGTATTCATAGCCACTTGACCCGAATGCGCCCGAGAAGAACGGTACACGGAGTAGCCTAATAAAATGTAAAATACGGGATGTAAGTCGTATTTCACAGTCCTCCTCTCGTGCAAGTCTCCTCGGGATCGCCGAATGTACACATATTTGCCAGCTGTCTCTTGCTCGTACCTGCTTCCCTGCGCGAAACGGAAACGAGAATTGTCGCTGCGAGAATCACCCCCGAAACGGCTCACGCGAATGGAAATGGCGAGGAGTGTTGTATGTATATACATAGCGTCATCGTTTTCAGTTCTATTTTTTTCGACTGGGTCGACCGAGCTGGAATCGCTTTCGGCTGTGAAACATGAAAAAAATTCTCTCCGTCACGTCGCCGCTAAAGGAAATGAAAGCGAGAACGCGATAAAAGGAAACTGATGGGAAGCACGCGCTTTCCTTCGATGGTTTTAATTGTCTACGAATTTATTATCATTGTTACAATTTTTTTAAATTATAAGGCGACATTGGCACCTTAATAGTATTAGTACATTTCAAAAAGCATAGCAAACTTTAATAGAAATGTATGGTTTTTTGTATAAACAATTCTAAAACAAATACATTTAGAAAGATGATTAATTTCGATAAGATACTGGAACATAGAGAATGAAAAAGATTCGTAGACAGCTTTCAATTTCGTCGATTGTGTGAGCGTCGTCAGATTGATTGCCACATAAAAGTATCGGATCGCCAAATTTTCGTTTCAGAGAAAATGAACGATAAAGGATGAAAAATAGTACGGTTTTACGGAAACAGCAATGGAACAACGTTGCGAGAAACTGGAAGCTCGCGAGTTGGGATTAAACTTTCTAATGAATGAACCGTAGTCTTGGCTGAGTAATGTAACGCGCCGCAGAGTTGCGTATAATTAATGGCTACGAGTTTAAAGACAACTTTGCGCGATTAAGCAACGCGATATACATACTTGCTATTCGCGTGTGAAGAATGGCGGAATGTCACGAAGGCATTTTCAGGACTCTCATTGAGAGCCATTGAATTTCAACCCCGAACGAAAATAAAGCTGCTTTTCAAGATTTTTAATGAAATTCTCTCAAGTGCCGAACATTAAGTGCCTCCTCGAAGTTTTATTTCTTTTCTAAAGCATTTATTTTTTTTTTTCTAAAGCATTAACCACTCGCCTGCGACGGACGAAGGAATTGGTCCCTCGTTTATCGAAATTCCACAAAGTATTTTACGCGCATTTCATTTCAACGAACGAATACTTTTGCGAGCGGCACAACTCGAGTTTTGAGGATGAGAAACGTGGCCCAAAGTAACAAATGTTATATCTGATGTTCATTTCGCCGGTTTGTGTTTTCATACAAGGCAGGAACGCTTACGTTAATGAAATCCGTTCGTGGAAGATCCCCTCGTAAAAGCTAGTGAAGAACGCCTGAGGTAAAAAGTGCTGACGAAATTAAAAGCTGTTACTCCCGGATCTCTTGACGTTCGCTCGACGTATAACTTTCCTCCGTTTAAATATTTCCGCAAGCGTTTTTAGTTATTTAAATTTATAATTAAGACCAATAAAAAAATACATTTTCTCTCAAATGTTCATTAAATTTTATTAAAAGAATATTTTTTCTGATCGAAGAAAATTGTGTTTCATTAGAATATTAAAAATTCCATGCGCAGTACGACAAAGAATTGATCCGGAAAGATAATGATAATAATGCATTTGTTTATATTCCGGAAGAGATACGTGAGTGAAGTGAGAAATGCCGCAGCACAGCAGGGTTTAAACATGTGTTACGCAATTCCGTTGAAATTGTGTAGCGCATGAATTAGTGCAGTTAGGAGCGACTTAAGCATTGCGGATATATACATATTTCGGTAAGAAACGTTGAAACACGTGAGTACAAAACATTTTATATCCCATTTATATATGCGATTCGTGCGACACATAATACGCTCTCATGAACGTCGCACGCGAATTAATCACGCCTGATGTTTGCATTGTAAGTGATACGAGCTCTCGCTGGCACGATTCGTCACGCAAATGTAAACTGAGAATCACCGCGAATGCCGCTCTTATCCTTCGTTAAAAAATCGCGGCTCGCGCAGAGAGAATTTAATTATCCGGGATTATTAAATTCCGTACAGTTAGGAATTAATTACGTCAACTTGATAAGACTCAACTTTTGCGTAAGAATTTCCGCAGACAGGTTTAAAAGAATCTTCCCTCGTCGGGCGTGTATCTTTCGTCGTAGCGTGCAGCCCGTGTGTACACACATACACACACACACACATAAATATATATATATATATATATATATCGCGTCATTATTTTGCCGTCTCGTTCCCGGCGTAGTGATAAAATTCTAATAGCGCGGTTATACAGCTCGATTCTGTGTGCATTTCCTCACGTAGAGTTCGCTCTGCATGCTGCCTCTCCCCATTTATTTCCCCTCCGGAGAACTTCCCGTCTTATCGCAAAAATCAGTAATTAAGTTATGTTTCCCTCACCGAACAAACGCGCGATGGAACGATTTCGAAATGGCGGTGGCCAACCCCTCTTTTAGCTCGCGGCACGACCGTTCTTCGGCGGCGAGGAGCGAAGAGTGCAGGAGGGAGAGAAGCGCATCTCTTATTAAATCTCGGCGCGGAATTATTATTAAACGTCGCGCATTATCCGTTCGTAGAATCGTTCGAGGCGCACGTATTCAGAGGTTTACTCATGTTCAACGACCATGTGTTTCGCGCGACTTAGCTTCCCGCCAGGTAGTACGAGAGTTTAACGCGCGCGGGATTTATTAATTTCTGGAATTATATGTGGTCTTATATATATAATTCTCCCCGCTCGCGCCTTCTCGCCGTACAAACGAAACTTCAAAATTAATCAATATCGAACACAATTTCCTCCGTGTCGGGGGGGGGGGGGGGGGGCTAAACGGGGCGACCGGGCATCGAATTATAGATTCAGAAAATGCGCGCGAGTACACGGCGAGGGCTTTTCTCCCGCCGTGCTTTTACCGCCGTTCAATTAGCCGCGCAGGGGATGCCGACGCAAAAATGGCCGTTTTAGTCTCGTTATCTTTGGTCCTGCATTTAACAAAGAAAAAGAGCGATCAAAGCGGAATTTATAGTACGAAAGCGTTTCAACGACGTTTTTACGCCGCTCCCCGCTTTGGAAAGATAAATTGCGGAGCCGATGCTCGCGACTTCGGTTTTTATCGAATATATTCCGATATTCTATGGAAAATATTACTATCTCGAAATCTGTAACAACGAAAATATACCATATAAACATATAACCGTCATTATTGCGTGAAATTATTACTCACGCAAAACAGGTCTCGCGTTTCTGCGAAAATTACATCGCGCAATATTAATTGCACTCTCGTGTTTTTTTTTTTTTTTTTTACGGAGCACATTTTGGGAATATAAAGGAGAGACCCATCGTTCTTCCTCTTTCTCACTCTCGTTTCTTTATCTCGATGATACGGAAGTTAGTGCGACACGCCGCACAGTTCGAATTATCTGCAAACTCTATTCCGGCAGAATCGTCCTCGTGGAATTCCCTAGCGTATCTCGAGATATTGATTTTGCGACACGATTTGCCGGAGATGTCCACAGCGCCGCACACTCTCGGGAAATAAATCCGCGGGGACGCCTAGGCGAGAGGAAGGAAACGTGAGAAATCGCATTTGGTAAGTTCTACGGAACTTATCTGTCATTTTGTCGATTATGGAAAATCGGCCAGCTCATCTGTCACGTCGGCGAGTACGTAATCGAAGAGAAAAGCGGCGAGGAAAAAGGAACGTGTACGCGACAAAGTGAAACAGATTAATTGGAGACTCGACGCGCGGCGAGAGATGAAAAGAAAAAAAAACGCAAACTCTCTCGGGAGAGATCGGTAACTCGCATGAATAATCAAGAGACTCGCATTAACCGTAAAACATTCGCGCCATTCGCCGTCGTCTTATGCTACTGCTAATGCTATTGATTTTCGCTGATGTACTTCACTATCTGCTCGCTGTTTGATGCTAACCGAGACGATTATTTGCTCGTCAGATGATATTTTAAGATATATTAGTAAACGTATCAATAGTTTAGAGAAAAAGAAAGAGAATTCATACCTCGTATAATTATTTTCTTTTTCTATTTATAAATAAGGGAATATCTAAAAAATTTGAAACGGCTTAAGAATATTTTCTTCGGCTCGCGTTCTCTCTCGTAGATATGTGTATGTCTTCTTAGCTCGCCGAGAGACACCTTTGAGTGGCGGTTTGCTGACGGCGTGCAAAATTTTGTTCAGGCAAAACCAGTTCGTCGTAAATCACGAAAGGCGTGAACACAATGACGGTCGATATAATTCACGCGATCGCGCGATATCGGAAAATCTTCGAGAGCGCCGTCGGGTATATCTATAATGTCGTCTTAAATATAAAATAAATAAACAATGAAAGGACTATGCGCCGCCAAGGCGCCTAACAGATCCGATCTTAATGGAGAGAGCGTTCGACGATGATTTAGATAGGGTCATTTTACGGCGGCCTGAATTAACGACCGCGTGACGTTCGGCTTTATATACTTTTCGTTTTAAGTTCACTCGAGCGTGTGTTGCATTCCTGCCAACTAATCCCCGTCGTTGCATAATATATTCATATGAAACTTAATTATAATAATTAAATTAATAATTAATAATTAAATGATGATTAAACTGCATTGTGGAACTGTAATTAAATTAATCATTGTGAGTGATTCGGTTTAATCCGCGCGCGTTGATTAATCGTCGTAATTTGCAAAAAGCTGTGAGAGAAAAAAATCAATAAATGCAATATGACATCTTGCTCCGGTTTAATGAAAACGGAGCAATTTTAAAGCGAGTTAGTTTTTCAAGGGGGCGAGCGCTTTGACAGAGACTATGAGGGAAATTCGCGGGTATTAAGGTCGTCGTTCATATTGATGAAGGTCCTCGAACAATAACGGACCGATCGTTAAATCCGAACGAGCGTAATAAAGCGACCGGCTGATACGCGTAAAACCCGGGTTATCGCGCGTTTATTTCTACATCTTTCTCACTAATATTGATCTTAACATCGCGCTCGTCGCGTCGATCATCGTCGAGCGATTATCGGGACGCATAAAATGACGCAGATAATGACTTTAGGCTATTAGAATTACAACGCAACGTTGCGATCGCTCGTGCTTCCGCGTGTTTGACGGGCCGGTCTCTTATTTAAGTCACCGGCATCTCTTCGTTATTCGGCCCAACGAACTTGATACGATAACCTAGACGACAGCCCTCACACAAGTAGCATCTCTTAAGCCGCCCGGCTATTGCCTAAATAACTCGCGTCCAAGTCGGTAAGATAATACGAATGATTGACGGTCCACTCTCGGTCCCCTCTCGAAAGGGACAGAGCTAATGTTTCTGTAGTCAGCAGACTGGAAGAGAGAGGGCGAGAAAGCGTATTATCAGCGGAAAGAAAGTTACGTGATAAAAATATCACGACGAAACGAACTTTCTCGTCGAAGGGGAAAGAAAGAAACTATAAGACACTCTGTCGATTATAACAAAAAGTTTCAAAAAGTTAAAATGAAAAAAAAAAAAAAAATGAAAAAGCAGAGGAAACAATCGCGCACGTTAAAGAGTCAATTTCGTTACTGATTTGTTTGCGATTTGTTGCAGGTAACAACGATACCGGACGAGGGCGAGGATAATTTCAAAATGCCCAGGGCTTCCGTGGTACACATGGCATCAACGGCGACGAGACCGCAGCACATGTCACAGGTATCTACATGTTATCGTTTTAAAGGGTGTCATTAAGTTGTTAAGATAATAGTAAACGCGATTATTCTTATATCGTTGAGCGGAATTTAAGAACGAATATCTCGTATATCGAGCGAGTACCGCTTCGAGATTTGTATGGCGAAGACATGAGAGAATGGCAACAAATGGCCTGTCGAAGGGACGCGGCTTCGGCGTATCTAATCCTCGAATGGCCGTCGAATTTACGACGACCATGAGTATTTTTACTCGAGTATCCTCCAGCGATTTGTGCTCCTATATTGCGCGCGTATCCGTAGGATACGTACTTCTTAAATAATCCGACGCGATGAATCTTTTTCTCCTTGGCAAGGGGCCATACTGATATACAAACACCGAAGATAGCACTAGAGCGTAATTGAGTGGTCCGGTTTAAAATGGATATCGAGCACGCGGAAGGTCGGGAAGGGACACAGAGGCTTTCGGTAGGGAGAAGACCGCCGTCGTGTACAGCCACGTATACTCGGTGTGCACTTAACACGGTAACCCAGGCCAGACCGTCCTCATAATCGTGTAAGCGTCGGGACGACTTTTAAAGCCCGTTTTTTCCGTCTCCCTTTCTCACCTTCCGCCTTCCTTCCACCACCCATGGTCAGCTAATAGTCTTAAACTAATGGCTCCGCCGGCTAAGTTCGACCCGATGCACATCCCCGCGCTTGCGGAATCACCCCACCCCGAATATTCGCACGGCTCGATGCAAACGAGCTTTTAACGTCGCATCCGCGCGAGAGGAAGAGAAACGCGCAGAAGAAGCGTAATCGAAAGAAATATGCCGAAAAATCATATCGCCAGATGCGATAGATGCGGAAGCGAAATTTCTTACGTTCGGAAAAGAGGGATACGTTGCCCCACCTGCATAAAAATTTCCCAAGATTTTTCCAGATAGCATAGATTTCAAATTTGCCCCAAATAAGTATATCGTATTACGATACCGATTAGAAATTCCGTTTCTATTTCAAATATGAGTTTTCGATCTAGAATCGAAACGGGTGCGGAAATTCGCATTTTTTTTCTTTTTTCTTAAGCAGATCTGGTTAAGTAAAATTGACATAGTTTTATAGAATTGGATAAGAAATCTCATTTTTATATCAGCTATTGAATTTTTTCAATAGAATAAAAAATAATAAAGTATATTAGTTTATCGCTAAGCGACGTATCGACTCTCTCGCGTTTAAATTTTCGATTGGAAGCTTGCAAAAGCGCGGTTACTAATCGATAAAAATTTTAGTATCTGTTCAACTTCAAATCTGATTCTATCAAAGAATACAAAATATTTAATTGATTTCTTGCCTCGATTTGATTAATCCAGAGCCTCGACAAAAATTAAATATCGATCTAATTAGGCCGTTGTAAATTTCTATCTGAGCAAAAGATCTTAAATATTCTGCTTAATCATAATAAAATTATGAGAAAACATTAGAAAAAGCAAATGGCATTTGCTTGGATTTTTTCGTTTAGAATCGCATTTCTAAAATATTACACCTTTTATCTGAATCTTTATCGGAATACATGATGATATTTTGAGAGAGGAAAATCTGATTAGATTGCAATTAGATTCCAGAAGCTTTTCTAAAACGGATACTCTCGTCGCGCGCATCGTACATTTTTCTTCAGCTCGTTAAGATTCCTCGCTCGCGTCATTAATAGAAACCGTTTGCCTCGTCTCGCGAACGGTGCAAATACCGCGGCTCGTATACAGATAAATGCCGCTCGTAAACCATAATTAATATTCCAAATTCTCCGCCACCGCTCTATATATAAAACAAACGGGAAACTTATTGGCGCTCATTACCGTTGCCCAACGTTTTCCTGAATGCGCCATTCATCGCGCGGCGCGTCTCGATAATTAGTCGAAGAAAGCGACTCGGGCACTCGTAAACTTATGTCCATTATCCGCCGTTGCACGTCGCGTTATACGCGAATAATTAAGACCGACAGCATCCGACGCATGTTCTCCGGCAGTTTTGCTTCAGACGACTCGCGCGCGATCAATCACGTTACTTAAAATAAAAGTTACTAGAGAAATTATTATAGGAAAAGATGAATAAACGAATAATAACAAGATGATTAATAACAACGAATTAAAAAATTGCGCAAAGTGTGAGGTTTACTTTTAATTGTAATTGGCGATTCGAATTCTCTCTCGCGTCCATCTCGTGGATAAATTTATAGCTCTGTGTATTATCGCGAATCTCGATAGCATCAAATAAAAAGTGAAGATGCGAGCAATTAAAATAAATTGGTCTTCTCTGCCGAAATCAAGCGTAGTCTTTATAATCGCGTGCCAATTAATCGGTAAGAACCGTGCAGAGTTACATCTCTGATTGTGTTATAATTTTCACACGATAGCGTGTAGAGGAAGGAAAAAAGAGTCAAAGAAGGTCTAATTGCAAAGCGGTGCTTGAGGCAACCCACGCATTATTGTCCGGAAGAGATAACGATATCGTACGTCTCTCTCGCAAGACGACAGAAAGGTTACACGTCTAATCGCATATTACGAACTCGCTTCTAATGGGCGAGCGAGATAATTGAAAGTGCATGCAAATTTATGTGGGATCGGCGTTTGAAATTCCTTATCGAACATGCGTTTCCTGCGAATATAAGTCAGCGGGTCATCGCACCATTGATACTTTTGTCGCGCATATTTGTCGCTGAACTTTACGTCTACATCTATCGAGTTTAATACGAAATATCGGTGAATTTTTATCACGAATATCGCGCGAGTAACGCGACTTTATGGGTCAGCGTGCTGCGCTTTGTAGGACGAGATAAACGATACTAAATCAACATTCACTTGAACCAGTAGAGATCGAATAATTAATAATATACGGGGTGTCGCGTAATATGAGGGATATGAGGGATTCACTTCAGGAATGGTTTAATATATTTAAAAAAAAATTCATATTAACATATATCCGATTCGATCTTGTTTACGAATTATAGCGAATTTTGTATTTTAATAAATCTGTATCTGCTTAAGATAAGACGAGATATCCGAAAGAAATATCCGTCGAACTTAGCGAAAAGGGTTGCGAATTTATAGAATATAGTATCTCTCGTTATCATTAGATATTTTTATCGCTAAATAAAAAGATACTGATTTCATACTCGAACGTAACTCTCGAACTTTCCCCCGCATCTTCTCGCGTGAATTCATTCCTCCGTACGAAATTATACCGTTGTTTACCCAGGAAAACGATACGCAGAATGCACACGAGAGACAAACTTACATGCGTTCACCATTGTCGCGCGAAGGATGCATATAGAGCGTCGATGTACGTGGCATCGCGGTACTTTGAAATAGCTTTTGCACGTGTGTCCGTACGTATACGTACATAAGGGCGGGCCACGCGAAATGTTTAGTATTCCTCGCGAGGGGCCAAGCCCAGCTTTCAATTTGCGGCTAGCAATTTGTTCGCCGGTTGGCAGTGCGAATTCGCAGCGATGCGAGCTCCAGATATACGTATATATCACCGGAGCATCATAAAGCACGGCGGATAAATTTATACCTAGCGTCGCTATTTTCCGCAATTCAGAACTCTCTAACTATGTTTCACGATTATTACATATGTCGGTAGATAGAATAGGAAGTTAGTTAAGATAGAAAATTGATGGAGAAAGAAACTTAGCTCCATACTTCTATATCGATACTTTCGGGAATTTAAATATAAAATCGAGATAGAAAAGAGGATATTTTAATATTGAAAATGCGCGAATACAACACGGATAGAAATATTAAGCAGTGACGTTCGATCATTGTGGGAGTTACAGATTCCTTTCGACACCATGGAACTTTCTGATCTTTATAGAGCGATATACGCGGCTACAAAGAATCAAGTAAAAGGAAACATGCGCGTAAATTTCACATACGCGGCGACGTAAATAAAGCAAGTTGACGCGCATACGTCGCATGCCTACGTAAATTCTTTAGCATCAGCGTAAAAAGACGGCGGATAATTCACGCTTGAGTTCATCAAAATTATCCCGTTTATCTCGTTAGGTACTGGCGACTCTGGCATTATCTATGGGAACTCTTTCCTCCGGTTTGGCCAAGGGTTACACCTCGCCGGCGTTGGACTCGATTTTGGATAATCAGCGACCGCATCTTTATCAATCGTCCAACAATGACACGTGGTAAGAATTTTCGTAAAATCATTTGACAACGAGAATAAAAAAGTTTGAATAATATAAAACGTTGTAGTCGATGAAAATGTGTATCGCGTCAAGTTTCGGATTTCAATTCGAAATACCGACAGACACGAACGATTAAGTTTACGCTGCCTTTGATAGCTTACGCTCCTGGGGGCTAATTTCGGGATGGGCCTATTTGCGAGAACAACACGCAAGCTCATTCTCTCTCTCTCTCTCTCTCTCTCTCTCTCTCTCTCTCTCTCTCTCTCTCTCTCTCTCTCTCTCTTTTCTACTCGGAAGCTGTTCGCAAATAATACTCGACAGCCGAGACGCCGCTGCCAAGAGCGATTACGCTTACACCTGACGTTTGCCGATACTCCGGGCAACAACAATAATACCGAGGGTGTCTTCCTGGACGCGTCTGGATTACGCCGTTAGTGGCGACGATTAATGCAATAATATGTACCATCGCGCGATCGTAATCGCGCTTTCGATTTGTCGTAGGTCGGCTTTCTCGGTTACGCAACAGGAAGCTTCATGGGTCGCGTCGCTGTCAATGCTGGGCGCGTGGTTCGGCGCTATGATAGGCGATTGGATAATGCGACGAGGTCGACGGTTGGCCCTACGTGCTACATCTCTGCCCTTAGCGGCGGCCTGGATCTTGACAGGTGTCGCGCCGTGCGTGGAATTGGTCTTCGTCACCAGTTTTATCGGCGGTCTTTGCTGCTCGGTCATCACCATGGTAGCTCAGGTAAAGAAAGAAAGAAAGAAAGAAAGAAAAAAAAAAGTAGACTCGATCGATCCTCGACACTTGCCGATTGACGTATCGTATACGACGAGCGTGTTTCGTTCATGGTACAGGTGTACATATCGGAAATCTCGATGGCGGGCATCCGTGGCTGTTTGTCGGCGATGTTGAAGGTGCTCGGTCACGTCGGTGTCCTGCTGTCGTACATAGCCGGTACATATCTGAATTGGCGGCAAAGCGCGCTACTGGTCGCCGTCGCGCCGTCGATGCTCTTTCTGGGGACCCTCTTCATACCCGAGACACCGTCGTACCTCGTGCTGAACGGCAAAGACGACGAGGCCGCGCACAGTTTGCAGTGGCTGCGCGGGGAACACGTCGATATACGACACGAGCTGCAGGTGATTCCGAATCTCGCTGATGGAGCGACACGAATAAATATATCCGCTTATAGTTTCTCCCGAACGCGAATCGAGATATATCGCGGACGCGAATTATTCTCAATTCCCTGACGATTAAATGTACGTCTCCAGATCATAAAAACGAACATTCTGGCTTCGAGGGCGAAGCAGTACGAGCTGAGTTTCAAGAACAGCGTGTTTACGCCGAGGCTGTACAAACCCATCGCTATCACGTGCGGCCTGATGTTCTTCCAGCGATTCTCCGGCGCGAATGCGTTTAATTACTACGCGGTAATCATCTTTCGTCAGACTCTGGGCGGGATGAATCCTCACGGAGCGACCATAGCGATCGGATTTGTACAGCTATTGGCCGCTTTACTGTCAGGTACTTTGTCATGTAGTACTGATAATACTCGGTAAAAAAAAATTAAATATTTTAAATTATATCAGAAAGATTGTCATTTCCTGCATTAAGTAAACTATAATGACAAATATGCAGAGAGTGAGATAAAATAGTGCCACTCTCGTTAGAGATAGATATTGCTTGCATCTTGTTCTCTGCTTAGAGAGATCGTATCGTTATTCGCAGGATTTTTGATCGACATCGTCGGCAGGCTGCCGCTTCTGATAGCCAGCACCGTCTTCATGTCTCTCGCGCTCGCCGGTTTCGGCAGTTACGCGTATTACGTGTCGAAAACGCCAAATCTGGGATACGTGGACTCGGCCGTGGTCGGCCAGCACGACTGGATACCGCTGCTCTGCGTCCTCGTATTTACGACCGCCCTTGCCCTGGGCATATCGCCAATTTCTTGGCTATTGATTGGCGAACTATTTCCCCTGGAGTATCGCGGTCTCGGCTCCAGCATTAGCACGAGCTTCAGCTACTTCTGCGCGTTTTTCGGAATTAAGCTCTTCATGGACTTTCAGCAGGTAAGCGTTTACATTCTACGTTCTCTGTTTAAGGCAAGTCGTCCGGATTGTACGAACTAAATTTTAGATTACGATTAGTGTATAAGATTCCAACGAGAAGATCCATAAGAACGTAAAATATACATTTTCCCTATATGCGCAGCGGATATTTAAGATTAAAGACTTTACTTGCATGCAAGTCTAATATCGCCTTCCATCAATAATATAATAATGATAATGAATTTCTGCGATCCCTTCCGTTAGTAATTAAAATCGTAAGAAAAAAAAATCTCAAAAAAAAAAAACCGCAAATTTGTTTCAGAGTCTCGGTCTACACGGGGCCTTCTGGTTTTACGCCGGCGTGGCAATCTGCGGATTGTGCTTCGTGGTCTGCTGCGTACCCGAGACGAAGGGTAAGCAGCTGGACGAGATGAATCCGGATTACGCGCAAGCACGGTAGTATAAGGCTTCGCTGACGGGGGGCCTCTCGAATCTAGAAAAGGCGAACAAGCCTTTACCGGGAGGCGCTTATCCGAACGAGCACGATCCGCGCGATCTCTACCGCGGCGATCCGCCAATCGCGACTTCCGCCAGCATCGCGATGCCGTCGTCCGCGCGCGCCGCGCATCGCAAGCTGTCGGATTACTGCGGCATCTTCGCCGAGAAGACCAACAGGATCGGCAGAAACGTGGGCAGCTTCATGCAATCGCGCGGTCTGTTGCCGATTCGTCGTTCGGTCGACGAGACGGCAGCGGCGCGTCGCGATGCTTCCGGAATCAACGGCGACGCGATCAGAAACGATCCTTCGATACTACAAATAGATCGTGAAACGAGAGAGAACCGTCGTCGACGTGACGAGAGTCGCGATTACGAGCGAGATATCCCGAGAGCGCCGAAGAAACGCGTGGCGTATCCGAACAGCACTTATCCGCGGAACGCGCGAACCAACGCGAGTTACGTTCATCGTGCCAACGAGACGGAGCCCCGTCGCTCCAGGAGGCGCGAGTACGCCGAGGCGTATTACGACGCGACGGACGAGGCTTGGGGGCGAAATCCGGGGGCGACGAGGGAAGGTCCGAGCGTCTTCAAGCCGATTCTGAGAAACGGCATCAATCACAGCGGAGACGAGAGGCCGTATTACTCGACCCTGCCGCGACGCAGCAGGACCATCAACTTCAAGGATCAAGCGCGCGACTCCCCGGAGGGACGACGACGCGCGTATCCCAAGAGCCTGCAGGATCTAACGGATTTGGAGCTCGACGACGTCACGTATCTTCCGTCCTCGCGCGGAGGGCGACGGGAGGAGAGACCCGAGGACGATTATCGTCGACGGTTACGCGTTCGGGATCGTCGAGAGGAGGACGAGTTCGTCGCCTTCGACGACGATTATCTCAAACTCTGCCGGAATCTGTCGAGATTGGACGGGTATCCGCGAGACGGCAGATACGAACCGGGTCAGGTGCACTACGAGAGAGAATGCAGGACTTTCGGCAAGGATACGGTCGCCTTCATCTACTACAAGACGTGCTACTTGTGATCAAGAGAGAAACGCGATACGAATGAGCGATCGGGAGCTCTCTCGTCGATAGACCGTCCAACGATACGCACGGTTCACGATCTCACGCAGAAATCCGAATGGTCGGTCGAATCTTTCTTCTCGGACGTATTTAACGAATGGCGAATACGTTTTTCATTCGATAAATCGGGCTGGATTTTTGTGAGACGGAATAAGTTAGCAAATCTATCGACAGTAGACAGAACGTACCACAAAAATTCCCTTCCTCGTCAGATTCATATCTTCTTGACAGTAACATATCCTTCAATCACGGTATAAAACAGATACTCGTGGAGAAAAAGAAAAAAAAAAGATCTGTACACAGAGAGAGAAAAATGATCGAGTAAATAACCGAGTCACAAATTGCCTTCGTATCTGGCTTTAATAATTAAATCATTTCTCGACTGATAATAAAGTTATATCATCGAGCTTCATATATATATATATATATCGTTGCTCCTATATAACTTCTCTAAAAAAGCGTAATATCTCTTTAGAAAATATCCTATATAGGTAATTTATTTTTTTTTTACGCGGTATAAATTGTTGTCTCAAAATATCTCACTTAGCATTCTATCTCCTCGAAATATTCTTAAACACTTTTAAATGGCAATTTTAAGAAATAATATTCAAAAACGGTATCAAGAAATACTTGTGTGTACTAGCGTTAGATTAACCACATAAAATCGCGTGCTTTATATTTGCTTTATATTATATTAGTTCTCAGAGGTGTCAAGGTTTTTTTCATCAGTAAATTATATTATTTGTTAATAAGTTTCCGACAAATATTCAAAGCTCATTCATACTCAAATCAAGAAGCGACATTTTCGTACTCTCACGAAAGTACGGTATAATATGTTATGCGAAGAGAAATGTGCATATATATTGTATATAACGCGAGTAAACGATATTAACAGAGTCCTTAGAATAGGATCAATAGACTGCTCGTAGACTGCCAAGCTGATCTTTTTGCAAAGTAGTCAATATCTAATGAATTTGCAATGATTTCCGCTACTACGTTTTCAGGCTATTAATGGTGCTCGCACACATATATTTCTTTCGAGAAAATCGCGCGCGATGAGCCTTGAAAAAAAAAGAAAATTATTAACGCTGAAGATGATGTTTATATAGCCACACATTGTGCTACAATATGTTATCAATAGTATATTCTTGGCGAACAAAGGCAGACTATATCTTTCGCTAAATCAGAATATCAGAGTATTCCGGGGCCTCTTCGTAGTACAGGCGCCAATGACTTAACTATGACAATATCGATTTGTAGATACGTCTACATATCGACTACTATATATACTATGTTTCGTATAAAATGCGTATATATTGCGTATATATTGATTATTGTATGTATATTATATACATAGGAGACTCTATCGTATTCGTAATACTTATCGCCGTTAATTGCGACGATACAGATAAACAAATTCTCGACAATACCACAATTTGCCAATTTCGCCAAACCGCTAGAGCGAGAAAGAAATTTGGTACTATTAGCTTATTAAGAGAGATCATATATATATATATGTGTGTACTTTGTATAACGTTGGAAAGCAATTATACTAAATATTTACAGATACGAGGGCGAGTCCTTCCTATATCTGTAACTGATTTTCACTATTTCTCGAGGTCTTCTGCTTTCGACCATTTCCTGCATTTCTCTAAAATATAGCCATTCGTACACTCGAATGGTGAAGTCGCGATTAGACGAAAATCTCCGTAATGATGTATGTGTATTTTGTATTTTTATATAGTTTGTAGAACGAGATTGAGAGTGAGAGAGAAAAAAGGAGCGAGAGAGATATATTCACGACGAAGCATTTGTTAAAAGTTGACTACACTTTGTGGATAACAATTTGCATCTATGACAGAGTGATAATTCTCACGGAGAAAGATTTCTTTGAAATATCTTTGACGCTAAAACTGTGACGTAAGAAAATTCCAGACGCAGAATTGAATTTATAATGAATTGAATTTGATGGACCGAAAACATGTGATATAAAGAGGAAATCTTTCTTCGCGCGGATCGCAAAGCGGAACTTTTCTCATATCTGTAATTATTCACTACACCCGTGAGTCATATCCCTGCCATATCCGATATTATAACGAAGCGTATGAAAGTCTCGGAAGCGTTGTACTTAAAATACAATTTTCGCGTGTTTTTGTAGACAGTGATCGATCGATGCGGGGGAGGAAGAAGTTGCGTTTGCGCGAACTATCGATTCGTAAAATACATTCCACTTTTTATACACGCACGACGCGAGAAAAATATATATGATAAGCGAGAAAAATAATATTATCACAGCGTCGAAATATTGTATAAATTCGGAGGGCAACATATCATTTAAAGAGAATATCTTAAAACGATGGTTATCGTACATTACTGTCTACAAGAAGAAAGCACATATTACCTTCCCTCAAACATAAATATCTAATTCTATGTTATATAAAGTGCTCTGATATATATATATATATATACCAGCGTTAATGAAATTCTAATTAATATTTTATTGCAAGGAAATTTTTTTTCAATACTATATATATATTATTTTTTCGTTTTTTATATATGTATATTAAGTACTTTGGTAATCAAATCATATATTTTATAGAAAATACAATTGCGTTATTCCTTGTACTTTGAAAACTTAATCTGCTAAATTTATTTAATTAACATTTAAAAAATTCATCTAAGTAACATCTAATTAATATTTAAAAATATTCCAATCAAAAAATGATATTTTAGTGGAATATATATTTTCAAAACACTGTATACTCTTTACGATGCTCAAGGGCTTGGATACAGTATTGGGTAACTGTTTAGTCTGTAATTAGTTTTAACGCGATGTAACACGCTCGTGAAACGAGCGGCGTGTACGTAGGATAAACAATCAACTTCCAGATTTTACATTATAGACTAATGACTCTCGAATTGCGATGAAATTATCTCTCGTTCTTACGTATATACCGCGCCGAATAAGCGAGCTTTACTATTGCCGAATGGCATAATGAATATATTTGCGACCACACATTGCGTTAGATCTTCCATGTAAACGAAAATAAGAAGAAACGATATATATCCCCTCTCCTTTCCCCCCGTAGATACGTTATAAACTACGTAAAAAAACAAAATCTGCACTGTGCACTTTCGTGAATTGAAAATTTGTCGTAAAATACGTAGCGGTAATAGTGGAATTTTCAGAAGAATTTTCAGAGATTTCGCATTACTGCACGTTTAGTCTTCACGATAAACCCGATAAATGGATATCTGTATTGTATACGCGAGTGTGTGCATGTGCATGCTGAGACGAGAACAATCGTGTGTGAGTGAGTGTGCGTGTAATTATAATTATATAAAATAATGCGAACGTGATCGACAACCGCTTTTAGATATACCGCGCGATATACTTTACCCCTTTACGCGGAACACGAACAAAATGTTAGAAGATCGCCGAAGACCGAAATTGAAATATTAATTAGTGAATTCAAAACGCGAGTAATTAGTGAATTCAAAACGCACACTTAGTACGTTGCAATCAAATTACGAGTAAATAGGGATTCAATCTAGAAAAAATCAAAATATATTACAAGCGATATATTATATCCAGACGTGAGAAAATGACTTTCCCTCTGGAAAGAGAACCGCAAATAACGTATAATTCTACTTAACGACAATAAAACCACTATATGCAATTTATTGACAATAAATATATAATATTCAAATGAGAATTATAGCGCTGGCCGTCGCTAAGAAGATGATTATAAATCTTATATGTCATGTTATATACTGTCACGGATAATCAAATTACGAAACGTATTTTCAATGAAGGGAAAGAAACAGAGAAAGAGATGGAGAATATAAATCAAGAAATATATATATAAATCAATAAATATTACACCGAATTTATCTGTAATGGGCCACGTTTAGCTTCGCTTGCTAGATTTAATATTTTTGTAATGATGCCTAGAGATATAGCTGTATTTGTATCTTTGTAGAGTTAATACTTGCACTTTACTCTGCGTCTCCACGCGATGCGACGCGAAAACAACGCGAATAAATTGCGCGGAGCGTTTAATATATTAGAATTATTTCTGTGCGAAATAATAAGAAGACTGTGCGTCGATATCTCGAGAATACGCGCGCGCGATTCTATCATCGAATAGAAGATTTTAATGGAAAAACTCTTTTACTCTTTTCTTGCGATAACACAAGAACACCAAGTAAGAGATGTGATTTCGTTAATTGAATTAATTTTAAAACCGGCCATCGTATTCGTTAATTAAAGTAATAATACGAGTAGCACAAATCTGTCAATACGACGACGGCAGACTTGCTTTAGAAGAGATATGCACTCAATATTCTGTGGTGCAATATTGTATATTTACGTTACGTATAAGTATGTACTTAAGTGATTTTGTTAGCGTCCGCGTTTACACTTCTCTCTAGAAATAACGAAAGATGTATTGGATGTACACGATCGCTATGACACTTTCGGCGGAACTAATGAGTCGCGTGTTTGTATATACAGACCTATATACACATGTATAAACGCGAAAAGAAGAGACAAGTAATGAGAGAAAAATATGTGTATCTATTTAATACGCATTGCCCCAAAAAACTATCGATAAATAATAAGACAATATTAGAAGGACATGATTCTATGAAACTTAATTTATGGAAAATTAAATTTGTATTAGAAATGCAAAAGCTCTTTTTCATAAAAACTTAGATACATTAATCTCTATGATATATTATTAAATATTTCTTTTAAATATTTCTTTAAAACATCTTTTCATAATTCTATAAAAATTCTATAAAATTCTATAAAGTTTTTCCTTGAAGATATTTATTTTTCACAAATAGATTTTTCGGCAATAATAGAGTTTTTAAAGTTACATATATTATTTTTGAAGTACTACTATTTATTAATTTTATTATTCCAATTAATACTTTAATATATTAACTTTAATATATTTTCTCTCTTATGTCATAATGCTTTCTATATTATTTTCATTAGAAATATGTATTCATTTCTGAAACTGATAATGATACAAATTTTTAGAGATATCAAAATTTATTTATTCATTTTATTATTCCAATTAATTATTTAATATTTTAAATTTACTATATTTTCTCTTTTACGTCATAATATGTGTGTGTGTGTGTGTGTGTGTGTGTGTGTGTGTGTGTGTGTGTGTGTGTGTGTGTGTGTGCCTTCTATAATCTTTTCACATTAGAAATACATATAATTTATTTCTGAAACTGATGATACAGATTTTTCGAGATATCAAAATTCCTCTGTATTTGATGTATTTGATATGAAAAAAAAATTTAAAGGCGAATATTGAAATTCAAAAACAAGTATCAGTTTATATGTAATCAAATTAGTCGATATAAGAAATATTAAAAGGATTATGGATTTCCATGGCCATGCAACGGCCATCTATGCCAAATACCGCGTACTATCCGGTATAGCAGCAGCACAGCACGATACGAAACTTCCGAGAGACGCGAAACGCAGACGCTAAATCGCAAAAAAGGAAAGCGTACTTACCAAGCTGCGGCACCGACATGTATGTTTCGCAGTCCACCAGGAATTGTCCCACCTGTACCGCTCCAAGAGCGACGACTCTCTTTGTGAGAAACTCGATCGTCTGCGGTCCGGTCCGGTTCTCGGTCATCGGAAACTGCTGCAGCCTGTCAATCACATGCGCAAATTACTCTGACAAACGTTCGACAAACATTCTCGAATCGTTAAATGCTACGCACGATAATAGAGATGAGCTATATGAGAATCGAAGTAGCACATGCTCGACATAACCTTCGTAAAAGACGCGGCGACGCGCATTAATACGGCGAGTCGAGGCACTTGTCGATCGAACGACGAAAAGCTTTTGAGAACTTGTTACACAACAATGTATCGAAGGAAGAGAATTACTTACACGGTCACGCCCATCGTACGCGTTCCACCGTAACGTAAACACAGAGAAAACGTTGCAAAACAGACCCGGCACACACTTGTTTACACTTGCGTTCACTTGTGTTATTGAGAGACCCGCGCGATTCGAAACGCCGGTGAGCGATTTGGTCACGAATGAAGTATAGTAAAGACACGCGAGCCTGTGTTTAAAAGTTACTCACTAGTCAAAGAAGAGCGCTGCTTACCGATAGTCTTCGGCCACACGGGCTGCGTTCGTCTTGATTTGACACTGCTAATGCTGAAAGCGTTTGATTAATTAATCAAAATAAAGAAATATTTTTCTTGATCGATCAATCAAACGCTTTCAATATTTGTGGCTTCAAAGCTAGAGATCTTCAAATAATGAGAGACTTGACATTGCTGGTGATTTTGGCTAAAAATGGTGGTCAGATAATTGTTCCCTAAGAATAGTACCTTTCTTACGCAAATCCCGCATCGTAGAATAGACTTCGTCTCTATATATTTTATATGTCTATGTTCAATATTAGAAAGTTCACTTATAGATGGAGGAACGACAGAGAAGGAGAGACTATTCCAGCCTATCTTTTTCTAATGCTATACTAGACAGACAAAAAATAAACCATATAGATAAATAGTAATGATAGATAGATAGAGAAGAAGCGCACCTATTGCTACCTATCTCTTTTTTTTCTCACACGTGTGTGTGTGTATATATATATTTAAAATAGAAGTAACAAGTTTTAAATATATTTTTATTTTATTTATTATAATTTATACACAAAAAGTTTTACAGACATCTTTGGTTCCGAAAAAATTTTTAAATCTTAAAACAAAAGCTAAGTCGTTCTCAAGTATAATTTTGGAATTTACAATTTGTAAAAAATATCAAACATTCTAATTTTTGTCCTTATATACCTATTAAATTGCTATATTTTAATATTTTATTATTTGTAACTCAGAGATTCTTTTATTGAATAAAAATTTATAAGTTTATTTCCAAAGATAAATTACAGTAAAAAATTGAATATACATAATCTTTATATACAATATATATATATATATATATATATATATATATATATGTATGTATATATACATAATCTTTCTGTACTTTAATACAACACACACATTCAAGTAATATAAAAATAGTTATACAAATTTTCAAGTTGTAATTCAAACCATTCTTTTGCAAAGCTTAATAGTCCAGTTATAGGATTAACTTTTGTTCTGCACTATTGTTCATCCTTCTTTGAAAGATTTTGTTTTCAATTGTATATCATACAAAAAATTCTATATTCTTTGAATAAATGTGTTCTTGTTTCGTTTTATTGCAGATCTCGTTTGTCAATTTTAATTTTTATAGGTTCAACATTATGTAGTGCTATGTCTATATTTAATTTAATTTTATCTATCTGAGTGCTTTGATCTACTTTGAATACAAATGTTCTTATCAAAGTTGCTAGGATAACTTTCATTGATATCATCGCATATTTCATACCTGCAAAAACTTGTTAGTTATATGCAAATCAATTTTATCGTAAAACATGTTTTGTGATTTGTTCATATCTACCTATACAATTTCTGAGTCCCATACTAAACGGCATGTAATAATTCGAATACGTTCCTATTTTTTCAGGAAGAAATCTGTCAGGATCAAATACCAATGGATTAGGCCAATACTTTCCGTTTCGGTATAACGTCATTAATTCTATGACAATATTAGCCCCTTTTGGTAAGATAAACTCTCCTGAAACATATATTTTTATACATAAATGTTATTATAATAGAAGCATAATAATATATAATGGAGGCTTAATAAATAGCTTATAAATAAGACAATGGAAAAAGGTCAAAAATCTTACTTACGTTTTAGTTTACAGACAGGTGTATATTTGATTTATAAAACAATATTTCTTTTCAAAACTTAAAATGGTTTCTTTTTAATCAAATCGAAGTATAAAAATGGCAATAAAAGTCAAGCGCAATAAGTAGGATGCATACACTTTATTGTGAATTTAAAATATGACTCATGAATATAGTGAATGTTTCGGTCCTCTTTTTGAGCCATCTTCAGCGCAGTTATAAGGTAATTATAAACAAAGGTTGAATAAATAAATTCGTAACGCAGTCAAACGAATAAAAAGAAAAGAACATAATTATCTAAAGTTAAATAAAAAATATTTTGCTGTCTATCTCTTTAAATTTCCAAAATTTGTTCATATTTACAAAAAAAATAAATTTCAAAAAAATTAAAGAGAAAGAAAATATAGCTTCTATAAATTGTATACTTATTAGATATTTTCGTTTGCTTATTTTAATTTGACCACGAAAAATCCTTAAATAATAATTATATATTTGTAATTATATATAGTAGTTATTTTTTAAGATTTATATTTTTTTGTGTTTAAACTCTATACAATAATAACATATATATAATAATTACATATTTGTATTTGTAATAAATATTTGCAATAAATAGTTGTACTCATACCTATATATATATATATATATATATATATATATATATATATATATATATCGTCATACATACCCATTTTTAAATCCGCTGTTAGTTGTCGCGAAAATATCGGAATAGTAGGAAATATTCTCAAAGTTTCCTTAATAACACGATCCAAGTAATTCATATGTTGTAAATGTTCGTATTTTATTAGAGTAGATTGTGGCGTTCTCGTTCCATAAATTTCCCATAATTCTGTATATACTTTTTTCTATCACAATATTAAGTGAAATGTTTAGTAAAATATAAATATATGCAATATATATATATATATATATATATGTTATATATAAAATGTAATATATATATATATATATATATATATATATATATATATATATATCTATATGTAATATCTTATTACTTATACTTATAAATTCGTATCAGTCTGATATCGAATTGTTGATAATGATAAGGATCAATATAGTAATTTCTGTATGGTTTATTAGAATTTTTATCTTAATTAGAATTACACACAAAATTATTATTTGAATGAATAAGTTTTGTATACAAAAAAGCGAAAAAAACTTCTCGCTTTTTCGTCTGTTATAAGTGTACTTATTTTGAAAATGAGAAACATTTATACAAATTCAAGTTACGATTTCAATAAAATTTGTAACAATATAATAGTTTTATTAAGATTGTGTTAAAAATTATTATTGCATAATTTATATAAAGTCGACAGATTAACTTGAAATAATAATTTATATATTTGAATAATAAAATTTATCGAGAGAGAATTTTCTTAATTATTGCTTATAAAAAATATTTTCTGTATTTTCTGTATCATAGAACTATATCATTCTCAATGCTTCGTTTTTTAAAGGAGCGAATAAATTATTTCCGAATTAATTTAATATGTACATACTTGTATATCTGGGAAGTTTGCTAACATAAAGATCACAAAATTTGTCGTAATAGCGGTTGTATCGGTGCCCTAATAAACAAAAATTTTATTTACTTCTTTGTTTATATAATTATATGTAAAAAACTTTACATACCGCTATTAGCATAGTAATTATGTTGTCGTGTATCATCTCTTGCGTCAACATGTTGTTATGAGATGCCTCTATTAGAGTGTGAAGAAGTGTCTTATCTATATTATTTTAAAAAATGTAAGCTATTGTGAGTGCGTGCGTATGTACGTGAATGTATATGTATGTATATAAGTGTGTTCAAACATTATTTTCTCAATTTTATGATGAGGATTCTATATGCTACCTTGAAAATTAAATTGAAGTAGAGCTAAAGAAAGAAAAAATGACTCTTTATCAACGCAAACAGAATTAGGCATTTCAATAATGTTTTAACGATTAAAAACAATGCACACTTTAATAATATTTTATTTAAAGCTAAGAAAAAAAAACTTATTTTGCTGTCTATGCAACATTATAAAATCCAGAGATTAAAACATACAAATAAAACGTCAACTAACTTACGACTTGTTTTACTTTGGATTTTGGTATTCATTTCATTTAATGCACATGTCTGCTGCTGTATTATCTGTGTAATAATATGTATAGATTATGTTGTAAGTGCCGTGAAAGTTGGAATAGTAATATTCGCATTATTTACCTTATCTGTAAAAGAATGTAAGAAATTTACACTCTTTCGCTGTTCTCGCCCCAGTGCAGTGAGATTAAATATAAAATTAGGATATAAGAATACATTTCTTCCTCTTAATCTTAAAGTTTTTCTGAAGCTGAAATATCTTTCTGTTAAAATAATATTCTATAAGATATAAAAGTATATTTAACTAATCATAATTATTAGTTCTATATATACGAATAAAACTAAGAAAAATGTATTATTCTTTTAATTATATATTAACAAATCAATTTATGACAAAGATTTGATTTGGAATATAATTGCTATATTTATCAAAATGCTTTTAAAAGTGCGATTTCTCAAGAAAATTTAAAAGTTATTTTTAAATAGACTTAATCTTGCAATTTCTGTACATGAATGTTATAAGAAATGTTCTGTACATGAATGTTATAAGAATGTTGTAAGAAAAGTTAGGATTAAAAATTAGTTTACCTTATCATTGCTTTATAATATTGACTGGTTTCGTTTGATAAGAATTCCATTTTGATGTCTGTCATTGTGCCTTTATAACGTCACATAAAAAACGAACTTATTATTCGACATATTAACTAATAACTAATTATTTGAGTAACTAATTACTTAACCTAGTAACTAATTATTTGAGTGATTGTATGAATTATTCGAGTGATAGATATATTATACATTTCTTAGACAAATGTAATTTAAAAATTGATAATAAATATCTCGATATCAAATATTTAAAACTAAATCAACCGTGCAAGACTGTATTAATTTTATTACTTTTATCGTTTGTTTTATTAACATTCGCGACAGTAATTTACTCTTTTACATCATATTTTGCATATTTTGTTATGTTCCAGAAAGTGAAAACATAAAAACTTAAAAATATACATTGACATTTTCATATTATAAGTTTGAGTTTGCGAGCTTATGATTACAATTAATCCGAATAAAATAAATCTGATTCTGCTATTGTTAAATTATTATACAAACACATTATTTGATACTTTCTGAACTCTTATCTTTAAGTTGATAGCATTTGATATTATTCAATTTATACTGTATACTGTGTAATTACTTTTGTATCGTAAGCGTTTTTTCCGTCTCTTACAAAATTATTGATTTCTTTTTACATTTTTACAATAACAAATATATGTAAATGCTTTACAAATATATATTATTATTTGGCCTCACCACACGCAATATTGAGAGTACACTTTGATACATGTTCAAGAAAGATGATTTCATTTTCGGTTAGTGCAACTTTTTCTAATTCTTTCGTAAATATTAAAGATTGTTCGACAAATATATCAAAAAATCTTCGTAACGTGTTTGCATTAAAGCTCGGCGCTATCATTTTTCGATTTTCAGTCCATATAGATCCTGAAATAAATATTAGAAGAAGATAATAAAGAAAAAATATATATATACACACATACAAACTATTATGTTACAAAAATATTAATAAAAAGTTTGAAAATTGAAAGGTTTTTAAGAAGCAATGACAGCCAGCGCATTAGTTGACGCGCGATACAAATTTATTATAAATTATAGAAGACAAAAGTGAAAACATTCATATAAATTTAAATAATAAGTTCTTTTAACCGCCTATTCTATTTATTTGTTAATCAAATTTTATTCTTCAAAAGATATACCTTACCAGGAGCTGTGACTAATCCTTTGCCAAATAATGGTTCAAATAGTTCATATGATATACTTTTATTCAAGCAATCGTTACTTAGTAAAATTTTCTACAATATTATATAAAATATTTTTAATATTTTCAATGTATATCTGCTTCCGTCATTTAGACAATTAATATATATTTTAGAAAATTACTTTAGTTAGATCAGTTATCAGTTATTATAGCCGTTATAAAAATATAAACAGTTATTATTTTTATACAATATTTTAGATACCTATTTTGTATATAAATAAAGATATGTCGCTTCGTTAATAACCTGAGCATAGATAATGATAGGATCAACACCACCTCCTTCATCTCATTATCATATGTAGAAAGCTTGGGCAATATTGATAGAATTTTTAAAAACATTGGGTTTAACGTTGTACATAACATACCAAATAAACTAAATAATGTAATTAAACTTGGGAAGGACAGATTGCCCACCGATAACAAGACCGAGATAGTTTACCAAATCAACTGTAAAAATTGTAAGTCTTCATACATTGGACAAACGAAGAGACATTTGACGACTCGCGTTAAAGAACACTTTAATAATATTAAAATGCATTCTAGCAATCTTTCGGTCATCAGTAAACATAAAATTGAATTTAACCATGACTTTGACTGGATAAATACCAAGATTTTACATAATGAAAAACATGTTAGAAAAAGAGAGATTGCTGAAATGTTCTTCATCAAGAAAAACAATAACACTTTAAATTTACAAAAGGACACAGACAATTTAAATAACATATACGACTTAATAATAAAGGTTGTTTAGTCCTCTCAGTTCGTCTAATGTATTTGACGTGTTTGTCTATCTGACACAATGAATTTTCTATCTTTTGACATCTATAAAGTTTAATTATATTTCGCATATCTATTTTTCATTATCTTATCTTTATCATTCGTTACTACTATTTGTAATATTAATTGTTCTTCGTTCTTTTTCATATGATTTATAGATCACTTGATAAGGACCTAAAATTAAGGTCGAAACGTTGTGATGTGTACTTAACAATAAATAGAATTTGCCAGTACGGTCGAGAGAATTGTGTTCATTATTTTTTAATAAATAAAGATAGTTATTCATATATAGTAAAATATAAGCCCTGTTTCTTTACCTTTATTTGATCTGGTTTATTTATTCCAATGAATAACTTGTTACCCATCCAAAATTGTAATGGGGACGAATATTTTTCTGCCAGCTCAATTAAAGTATCCAAAATTTCTAAAAAAATTTTTGACTTATTACTTTATATTATTTATCTAGATTTTAAATTGAATTAATGCAAGGATAATGAATGCATAGAGAATAATAAACTTTTATTCTTAAACACTAAAGTTTTAAAATTATGTTGCTACTTTTTTTATTATTTTTCTGCAAATTAAGTATATTATTATTTTGTTACCGTCAGGACCTCGCTGAAGAAGACAATAGGCAGTCCCAATAAGTGGCAATGTTTTCGGACCAGGCAGAATATTTATTGTTTTATTAGACGATTGTTGACGATAATTCAAGAAGTAATAACAAATAAGAACACATATACTAATTAATACAATAGTTACGAATGGCATTGTATTGAGCAATGATAACAGTGAAATTGTAATTTGATTTCACATTTACTATCGTATTGTGAATGTCATTTACTTTCGAGTGGTTTTATATTATGTCTTCCCCACTCACTTAATAAGATTATTTTTGCCTGCTTTAATAAGATAAATCGCGTACTTGAAATAATTTTTTTATCTTCTACAGGGTTATCTCGTGACCCCAAGAAGTAAAGTTACAAGCAGTTTTTCAGCCTTGTGCCAGATAAACAACAGACTACATAACAGCATCACACATCATGACTCCGAATTATAACCGAAAAAAAGAAAATAAAAGGCCCGTCGCAAGCGGGCGCCGGGCAGAGGCAAAAAATGTAACAACAAGCAAAGTCGCTATCAATAGGATCAAGGGAGTCACTAATTGTAAGTCCGGGCCAGTTAACAAATCGCTAATCAATTCGGAACAGCCGCTAAATAGAGCCGCTATAAAAATATTAATAAGTATGACTACCGAGATCAAGAATCAAGTGTAAATTGCACCATTTATAGGAATAAAATAGTGGACATTTTTATAAAAGTGAATATAAAGTTTAACGAGGCGCCCCTTGGCGCTCCGGAATCCTAATTCCAAATCCGGCAACGAATCCCCAAAAATATCCAGTATCTCCGCATGAGGCACAACAAGGAAAAGGGAAGAGGAAGAAGTAAATAAATTTGTAATTGAATTGATTGTAAATTGAAAGTTCTAGTTAATGTTAAGAAATGTGATTCTAAAGAGTAAAATTATTCCTTATACTATATAATTTTCGACTTTTCTCGATATATCTTGAAAATTATTCGAGATATCAAAAAATGTATTATGCTTTATCGTAAAAATACTTCTCGTCTCAATCACGCTAATTAAAATTTTGGAAATTATTTCTTAAATTTTATTTATGCGATAAAACGATAAAACTTGAACTTCCGATGAAACTTTTATATGAATAAAATTTTTTTATATCACATATGATTACTCGAAAAAAAATTCATTTTTTCTGTATATACAGGTTGTCTATAAAGTCTATTCCCACTCCCTATATATCGGAAACGGTTAAAAATTATAAAAAACCGCGAAATACGTGTTCGATCATTTCGAGAAGCTACTCTTTTAAGAGAGTTGGAAGGTTGTTCCTACAAGGGGGTGCCCCAGAAGGAACCCAACTAAAAAATTATAAATGGAACCCTCCCCCCATATTGTAGAGGAAAGGAAGCAAATTTGGAATACTAGTTTGAAAAAAAATTATAAAAAACCATGTGTGAGGAGCTGAATAATGAACACTACTTCTAAGCGTAAGAAAACTAATATATTATCAATCAAAAAATAATCAACAGTATTTGAAATCAAAAAGTGCCTGAAACTTTGGCTTGATTGAAAAATCACAGAAAAGGGTGATTTAGTTAATGTGCTGGTAATTTGAAATAGGGTACTTCGAATTACATTCACATTTTCTAAATCGTTTTTCTTCGTCTTATATAATCATCTCTTCTTTTATAAACTATTGTTCTCTTATAAATTCTTATAAATCTTTCTTTTTCTTCTTATGTATAAAATCTTCTCTTATAAACTACTAGGTACTTATGATTTTATCTATTAACAATAAATATATAAGTTCTGGAGTCAGCGCATTTGCTGTGTACCCATATCTCACATACATTATGAAACATTGCACCCATTGATCTCCCGTCACATCATTAGATTTTTTGATTCTTTGCGATATAAATCATCTAACCTAACAGATCTAACTCATCACAATAAAATATAGCTCAAAGGAGACTATGTTGAAAAATAAATATTATTTTGCCCCAAAAAATTGTGTTTCCTTTCTCGTTCTATGAACTTTCCGATCTACCCTCGTACCATATTATAAAATAATATTTTATTTAAATCTCAGTATTAATGCATATCAGATTTAATAAATATCAAATATCGAATAAACTAAAATTGCAATTATGTATTCGCTTAAAATATAATTATTTCAATTATGGAACGTTATTTTAAGAAATGTATACGATATGAAAAATATATATAAACAAAAAGTATATATTATATTTAATCAAGTCTCTCTCTAATTTTAAAAAGTTAGTTTATTATTTTCTTTTGGAACGTAATTTTAAGAAATGTATACGATATGAAAAATATATATAAACAAAATGTATATATTATATTTAATCAAGTTTCTCTCTAATTTTAAAAAGTTACAATTTATCGTTTTCTTTTTTTACAGCATGAATTATCTCTATGCAAAATCAACTTTATCGACATGTCGCGTTCTTGATAGTACTGCGACCCGCGAGATGGCGACACGTGAGCCATGCCGTGTGCGTACCATAGACACATAGCATTGTAAGAACCGCCATGTAATGGCGGCGGCGTGTACTAGCATTGTGACTGACGTCGTGCGTCGTGCGTCGTGCCGGTCTATATTTCGCCTTGTTCATCGACGTTATGGCATGGCGGGTGAGAGAGTGGCAGTCGGGTGAAGAGAGCGACAACAATTGGACAACGACTGATCGTTGATTTTCGTCCCATGAACACCTTTGAGATCAGGTAAGTGCACGATCGTCAATATGTATCACGCGGGGATTGAAAATACAGCCTTATTTCGGCGAGTTCGCGATGTCTGTAAAAGTCTCTGATAGAATGTATCTCGCAACAATTGTGTTTCTTTTATCACAGATATATGTATATATATACACGTAGAGACCATTTTCGCGTGACAATGACATTGAAATCTGAGCTGGAAAATTCTGTTCAAGTCCCCGCACTTGTCAGATATTCATCCGTATTTGAGTATCGGATGTTATTTGTAGATTTTATTTCAACGCATTGCGCGCGATTGTTGCTGCTCGCGCGATGTTTACAAACGAGCCTTGGAATCGAGTCTCGCACATCTGAATTAAATAATTTATTAATATATATTTGTGTGAAAATTTTTTTTCGTAGAATTTTTAACATTAATATATTAAAATACAGTTCAACAAAAAATAATTTTTTTTTTAACACAACAAAGAAAGTAATCATTCGCGGTAATTTTTTTTATGCTGAATATAATTCCGGCTTTAAAATCCCATCACACGCCAGAATATTGAAAAATTTGCAATTAAAGTTGCAAAAGAGCGATTTTAATATATTTTATTTTATTATATATTATACCTACGGTGTGTGAGGTGTTGGAATTTTGTTACAATCTAAATTATGTTTTTAAATCTTGCAGTCCTCAAAAGTCCTCAAAAGAATTTGTTGTCGATTATAATTAAGGATATTAATGATTAAATATTATAGGTATTATGGATTAATATTAAGGATATTTTTGGTTAAATATTATGGTTCGGTAAAAATATTTATGATTAAATATAGGATGTATTACGGAAAAATTGCGAATTAGATCATTGAGGATCTATCAAACAATTTTTAATTATCAAATAATTTTCAAATTATTTAAACTTAAAAGTTTTTTTAAATCGCTGAATACGAATCTGATATTAAAATTGACAAATTAAAAATTTTTGCATGTATATATAAATTTTTGTAAAAATCTGAATATTTTTTAATTTTAATATTTGCCATATTAATTCCGTTACTTTTAATTTGTCAATTTTAACAAATCAAATTTATATTCAACGACTTAAAAAATCTTTAAGTTTGAATAAACATAATTGAAAATTATTTGTGGCAGATTTGATAGATTTGATTCTTAACGATCTAAATCGCAACTTTTCTGCAATAGACCCCGTGTTTAATCATAAATATCTTATTAATCGTAATCGACACAACAAATTTCTTTTAAAGGCTGAAAGGCTTAACATCATATTAACTTTGATTGCAACAAAATTTCACCAACGCATTTTACTTACTGTAGCTCTATAACATGCTAAAATACATTTAAAAATAGCTTATTTTTTGCAACACTTATTTTTTATAACACAAATTTCTCAAAATTGTGATGTCATGGAATAATTTGACTGCCGGAATCGTATTTAGTATCAAAACAATTACGGGAAATGATTATTTTCTTTCTTGTATTTTTTTTGTTGAACAGTGTAATATGTAATTGTTTATTAATTCTATTGAAATCAGATATTAAATGAATGTTAATTAAAGGCTGTGTACCTTTCTGAGGGAAATTTGATATGTATTTTTGTGGAATAAGTTACGATTTAATTAAGCTCCAATTTCATTCGGATTAATAATGCATTTACTCGTATATATACATACATCAAGAGAATCGCTCTCTTCGTGAAAATAGCTTATTGGGAATGAGATTTTGCGCTTAATATTCGAGAAGGCGTAAAGCATCAAAAATAGATAGTATTAGCATAAATAGCATTTCCTGAAATGTTATCTGTAATGCGATTATCAAAGGCAAAAGTCAGTTCTGCACTGCAGGATGACGTAGAAACGTTAAAATTTCGTGGCAATAATAAGACTCTCATCAACAAACGCAGAAGCGGAAATACGAAATTATACGAGAGCGCTTCTACAGTACGCGATGCTGTTATCGCTTACTTGTCGTTTACTTGGCAAATGCACGATATAATATGAATGCAACTCGGCGAACGAAAGGACTTCACAAAATGTCGTGAATGAAATCCGCGATGAATTCGTCGAAAGAGTGAAAGACGCGAGAAATAAACCGGGTCAACTGCAGAGTTTAATCGGAATGTATTTTCTGGGACGAATAAAAAAAATAATCTTTATTGTACGCGATCGTGTCGTTCACGGATAATATGGATGTTTTAATGACACATTGCGCTATATCTGCGGCGCGATAAATTAGATTCTGCGAAGAAAGATGCGTGAAGCGCGGACCAATTCCGTCTTAATCAAAACGCGGCTGAGAATCGTCCGATTAATTGCTATATTACCGATTCCGTGTCACGGATAAATGTAATCAGTGACGACGAGGCTATATTTGATCGTAATGGATTCTTGATTACAATTAGCGAAAATGGAAACGCAGTTCTAATTACAGAGTTATTATTGAATAGATTGAATATTGGCGGATCTCTTTTTCAAATTAAGCTTTAAGAGGTTAGATTGGTTAGATTGGTACGAAATGTGAGTTTTAGCATATTTTAAGCTCATATTACTTTGATGGAAATTTTAGTATAGTTTGATTATTATCCAGTTATTGAGAAAATATTAATTTGGTGAAGATTACGCGATCGTCTTATCGCTACATTCGTTTTCAATAAATAGATGTCATTAAAATTCAGTTGGCACACTTCGATTAGCGCTTGTCCGTTCGTTATCAACACTTGAATAATGCTCGTATTTCCATGGTTATCAATCGGCGAACAAGACTGTTCGTCAATTTTCCTCATATTGCATACCTTCGTGTCTTCGCGACGATTCGGAAATCTAAGTTCAAGTTTCGAAGAGATGCTTTATTAGTTTCGAAATATTCCGGCGCAATGTATATATATTTATCTTGCTAAGAATAATGGAAATTCCTTCGCGAAAAAATCTCGGAGAAATTAGAAATATATTTTTCCATTTGTAGTACGATTATATGTATAATAAATGAAAGAAGCCAGTGAATGCGATAAAACGTATCGATTTATCGAAGTAGAGATAAAGAAAAGTCGGTGCAAATCGTTTCGTTGAAGTGTTCATTGACCGGAAACTATGACCGGATATACGTAACTACGTGAGTTAAATACTGAATCCGCCCGTTTTTCAGTGGACTAAAACAAACACAGCGTTGTTAAAGCGTTGTTCGGTCGATACTTAAAACGGGGAAATAACCGGAAACTTAAATGTCACTGTTAAAATCGAACAAACTTGATTTGTCGTAAATCAATTCTCTCGCGATAAATATATTTTCGATATATTTGATATTAATTAAGATTTGTTAATAAAAAAAAAAAATAACGATTGAAAGTGACGAGACAAGATGCGAGATCGCTGTTATTGTGTTTTACACATACGCACGCATAGTGCAAATTTTTTTTCGAAAAGAATTTTAAGTTTCTTTTAACGTTTTCTCTTTTAATACGATTTATTTTCATCGCAAAATCGAGAGAAAATTTCGAAGCCTCGCGCATCAGTCTTTCCGGATCAGAGCTAACGTATCTTTTGATGTCTCGTGAAACTTTTGATCTGCATTAAAAATAGATCACGTGTATTCTAGCGAGGTAGTCTATCGAACGAATGAGGAGAACTTTATATAAAAATCGAGATTGAGTCTTCTTTGACGCAGGTTTAATCACGAAAGGCAGGATATGTCGCAGAAACGAATGCAAAGCGATAATGCTGCAAATGAATGCTCGTACTGTAATCTTCTCCGTTCTTGTGATAAATATTCGCGTGAATAAAAAGTGATATATAGAGGGCAGTCATGAAAGAGAGGCAGAACGTCAGACGGCGGCGTTCTTTGCGTTCACGTTGCAAAGCGGTTATGCAACTATCGTTCTTCCTTCACGAAGTCGAGTAAATCCGGTTATATTTAATGTGCGTTCGCTTAAAAAGCGGAAACTTTGTGCGTCGAAAAATTATTTTAATTTCTCTTTTATTTTTTTTTTTTTATTTTTCTTTTGCGGAAACAGTCTTCTTTTCCCTTTACATAACTTAGCGGGCGTTAGCAGACTTAGCGGATAATCTCGCGTTTAAACTCTCGGGGCTCGAGAATTAAAAATTTCGCGTTTCTCGCTTCTGAGAATCTTTATCCCCTTGAACTCTTTCCGCTCGTAAAGATCTCTTGCGATTCGAGTCCCGGACGAGTCCTTCGATCAGAACCATTCTTCTTCCTCGCTGCTCGTAAAAACCAGTTTGCTCCGGATCCGGTCGGGGTGAATACCATCGAATAGAATAATCATAGTATTCTACGTCCGTTCTCTAAGATGAGCAAACAGCCGACGCTCTAATCGAGCGACAAATCAACCCCCCGTTTGAAACGATCGTCATAAATTCCACCGGTAAATCTATTTGTACCCAATGAAATATTCGTCGCGGCAGACGCGGAATAATTTTGGCTCGGTGAAAAAATATTTTCACGAACGGGATGGCACACGCTCTAAAATTAGGCTCGCCCCGCGAAATAAATAAATCTATGTCAGCCGAGGTCGTTTTCGAAATTCGACGAAAGTCGAAAAATATACTCGGAAATCTTCGGTGCGATTCTCCGTTGTCGTCGATTCAATTCCGCCAATAACGGGCGTGTTCGAAGCGTTGTCGTTTGACAGGCGAGTCACATCGCGGATGTAGATGAGAGTATGTGCGCTGATGATCGCTGTAAATCCATCGCACAGTTGCGGCGCGGCCGTATTGCAACGATCGCAGTTTGAACAGTTTTCACACCCGATGTGTGATCCCTTTCCTTCCTCTCTGTTCCTTTCTCCCTATCACGCGTCCCTTCGCGCCAATGAAATTCCTCGGAACGAGCTTCTCGTTTCTATTTCCAGTCCCGGTGCCTTTCCTCGCGCAATCTTCCCTGTGTCTCTCGCTCTCCTTGTTCTCTCCACCGCGCCACTTCCGTCGCCGGAGCGTATCCTCCACTCTCCGATCTCTCTCTCGTCGAGTTCTCGAGTCCGTTCGCGAGGAAACTCGGACGATATTCGCTCTCGGGAAGGACTGCTCAAACCGTCGTTTCGCCCGGCATTCGGTTGGAAATTGCGCGAAACTTGGTCCGAATGTTTCTCAAGGATTATCTCGTCTGGCAACGTCTCACACACAAGATTTCTGTCGGCATTACGGAAACGAAAATATTTCCCCTTTCAATTTTACCGTCGTTATATTTCAAAATAAATGTTAGCTTCAAAACTTTTCTCCCTCAGAAAAATATTTTTAAAATTTATAATTTTTCAATATAATATTTATGTTATTTATGAATATGAGAATTGCCTTCGTACTGGAAAAATCTAAATTTTGGTGGACTATTTTTTATATTGGCATAAATTAATCTTCTGCGTCATTTATTCGCCGCACGATGGAACTATCTTACACGTTTCCTGCAGCTAGTATATACGAGCTACAACCGGAATGTTATTGCAGGACCTGAATGCAAGCTCCGGACCGAATTCCAAACATAATGTAGCGGCCAGTCGTCTCCCTAGGGGCATCTGTTCGCATTACACGCGAGTTGAGTGTAAACGTATACGCGAATATTATACGGAGCATAATTAGCGTATACGCGTTCCTAATTTTAATGGGGAGAACATTCCTTACCGCGCGGAAGATAGGAGCTCTTTGAATCGAAACCAATCTCGCTGTTCGTCCCAATTCGAATTCTCTAACGTAGTGAGATGTATTATCTTTCGAGTACGGATTACAAATCCCATACACGACGAGCATCGAAGTACTTTAGTCATTTACAACGTAACGTAATATCGATAGATCTTGAAATAGAATTCGTCACGCGTTTTTGCGTAATTCCTCATTTCATTGGGCATCGCGTGACAGGTGAACCGATGAAAAGTGCATATTTACCGTCATAATTTCCTCATCACGGTTGGCCCGTCCAACGTCGAGTATTTTTTTCTCCCGATGGAATCGGGAATCTCTCCGTAAAAAAGCGATGCGTCAATGCCATAGCGAGACATCTGGCAGGATCATAAAGATTCTCGGCAAGTTTACCAGTGCATGGAGAGCAAGGGTAAGACAGAGAGAGAGAGAGAGAGAGAGAGAGAGAGGTGCCGATATAAAGTGAGAAGAGTAAAGAGCGGTAGCAAAATAAACATAAAAAGAAAACGGGGAGGAATGGAGCGGAGAGAGAGAGAGAGAGAGAGAGAGAGAGAGAGAGAGAGAGAGAGAGAGAGAGAGAGAGAGAGAGAGAAAGAAAGGAAAAGACTTGTAGACGGATAAGAAGGATGTGAGGTAGCACTTAACCACGGCAAAATGAGTCCCTCGAGTTGAACCAATTCTCATCCGGTGACGTCACCGTTCTAGTGAACTCGGAATTAGCTAAAGAATAAGGCAATATTTGTAACAATTAATATGATGCATAATGAGCTATCCATATCATTAAATTCTTTGTGTTCGAGCCGACATAAGTTAAAGTAAGTCTATTTAAGCTTAAAAATTAATTAAGGAAAATAATTGTAATCTTGTGTCTGTGAATCGTTACTTTGATCGTACCACAGAAAAGATCTTGTACTGCGCGTTTGCCTTGCAGAATAAAATCGTGGTACTTAATCATTTCGCCGTGTAGCAAAAAGGTACGTTTACCACTCGACGAGCGCGTAAAGAAAGAAGCGACACAAGAAAGAAAAGGGGAGACTATCTCTTTGTGTTCTCTACAGAGTAAAGAAGGATATATATAGAGTGGCTTTTAAAGCAAAATTTTCTTAGTATTTTTCTAATAAAGTTTCCTTATATATTAAATGAACTTATCTAATCGCATAAATTTAAATGCCACATGTATAAATTTTTGTTTTACCGAGTGTGTGTGTGTATATATATATATATATATGTGTGTGTGTGTGTGTGTGTGTGCGTGAATTTTTTTATCTTAACTCGCAAAGAACTCATTCTCGATAATTTCTGTGAGCCGCTGCTTATTATTTTATTTTTGCGAAGTTAAATGTAAGCGCCCATGATGGATTAAAAATATCACAATACGTTTTTCATGAGTTACCATATGTTTCGGTATGACATTTAACGAAGAACGAGCTTCTATATGAACTTAGCACTCTATTTTTAATAAACTAAGTTTTCATATGGAAAACGACAATATTTCGTTTACTTGTAGTAACAATAATTTCATTCGTAATCGAATAAAAAAATACAGTATTTTGAAAAAAATAACAAAAATTTTTAATAGCATTAAAATTTAATACATTTAAAAAAATAAATAAATTATCCGACTTTAAGATAATCGCTGATATACAATAATAAAATTTTTTTTTCAAAATACTGTATTTTTTATTCGATTACGAACGAAATTATTATTACTAATACAAATAAAACTATAAACAAAATATTATCGTCTTCTATATTGAAAACTTAGTTTATTAAAAAAGTGCTAAATTCATATAGATACGAGCTTCAGTTGTTAAATCACGTACAGAATGTATAAGCATAACGCACAATTTAATGAAGGAATTTTCGTAGAGTGTCGAGTTTTAATTACATCTTGTGTGTGTGTACGCTCTACATTCTTCCAAAATAATTATCCACTTTAATATAAATGTGTAAAATTTGTATTCGTAATTTCTAAATTAAGCATACAATATAGGTATATCCGATAGATGGCATATGGATATATCTTTATGAATTAAATTTATAAATTTCATCCGTATTAGCTCGTTCTTCATGATAATTTGATTTCGTTAGAACGCACGACGAGCGCGGACCTTTATAATCATAAGGACGCATAAACGGCGCACAAAGCGGTCTAAATGAATACGCCGGGCTGCAAAGGGAAATGCGGCGGATGCGACGATCCTTAGTATTCAACTTGCGACCGACGCAAACGTTTAAGAATCTCGTGATGGGAGGAGAGACGCGAAACAACGGACGAAACTTTTCGCGAGACGCGAATCGGTGAGACGTTGTTACGTTGTCGGACGAAGCAAGCAAACCGGATAAAGTCGGGCATATACTCTCGGATGGCGACCCAATTTCGCTTATTCCCATATCAGCTTAAGATTTCGACTCCGTCGTTTCGCGTCGGAGAAGCGACATAGTTACGCGAGTACAGAGATACATTTACATTATACGACTCGGTCGAACGAACGAGTTTTCTGCACTAGCAGTGGTCATTTGCAAAAATTAAATATCCGGATCGTACATAGTTATGACGGACTTTTATTTATGCTATATACATGTAAACTTTTAGTTATCAGCCGAATTTAATTAGATCGGAGAATAACCGAACATGCAGATCCATATCGATAGAATAATCACCATTAAATCAATATTAAATATTTAATTTAATAGGAAAATTTAATGTCGATTATATAATCCGGATATAATTCTAGAATTCGCAAATTTTGCGGCTTTTTTTTTATCTTCGTGTAGAATTATAGATGGAGCTTAAAATGTTTGTGAGTCACCGCAGATTCCTTCCGGCATGATGTGCGTGTAACATGTCATAGAGTGCTTAATACCTAGCGCTTATGCACTAATTATATTTAACATTCTGCGCCTTAAGTGAGTTAACACGCTGCAGTGGGCTGAATTCTAAAGCGTCTGTCACTCTTATCGCCGCTAATGACGTAATTGTAAGCGAATTGCGACCGCATTAGAGACTAAGCGTATTTTCTTTGGCGCTGATGTCATTTGCGGATCTGCAATTCGTGAAAGCCATCTCTCCTGATATGGTATGCTTAGAACTGTGACTCTTTGTTTCTAAAAAAAAAAAAAAATCTAAATTACAACTCAGTACAATCGAGGCATTTAACGTTTTAAATTAAATGCTTATATTAAATAATAAAGTTCGCTACAAAATTCTAAATTTTAAAGCCATGAAAGAAGGATGCGAAGATTTACGACAGAATAATATATAATAATTGCTCACGTCACAAGAATTATACGAAAAGTGAATCCTGCTTGTGTGAATACAGTTTGAAGAATAGATTGTCAATCTTTCTCTTCGCGCTAGTGTATTCATGTACGTGTTGAAAGCACTTCCACGAAGCAGTTACCAGGTTTTCCTAGATACCATTGTAAATGGTCAAAGGCACGTATTTTTATCTTCCTGAACCTACCTTATATAGCGCAGCAACGACAGAGTTTCCTATTAGTCGCACGCACAAGTGTCTTAATACGATAATTCGGTATCGAGGCTTTTTAACGATTAATAAGTGTCCGACGAATGACGTATGTAAATGTGCCAATTAAATTACAGACGGTGCCGGACGCGTATCACATCTCTTTGCCTACAGCTCTCGCCTTCTTTACATATAATTCGCTCTTTATTTCTCGCAGAAGATGAAACGATCTACGGATTTGGCAACAAAAATCAATCGAAACATTACATGTAATCAAAAGCGTTTAATTTCGCATCTCTTTTTCACGGGGCTTTACAATTTAAAACTTTATAGCGGATTTTATTATAGTGGTATATATACTCGGCTTTAATTTAATTTTTAATTAGAATTTGAGGGAAGTTGATTGAAATTTATAACTCATAAAACTTATTCATCGTGATATTAAATTTTTACCGGGATTTTGCGAAGAACCTGTCGAAATCCGCGACGGTATTCGTACCGCGTTAGAACCGAATCTTCTTCCCCTTCGGGGATAGAGAGACGAGTATATTTGCGGAAATCTCGCGAGTTGATGCTCATTCAGTTTTCGCGAGCACAGGTGTCTTACGAAAATACGAACCGCATAACTCTCGCCACACGTCCCGGCGAAATACGTTACGAGCGTTATCCTTCCTCCTCGTGGAGAAGACGTCAGACGGCGCGGAGAAAAATGTTAAACACGGCCACGTCCGATACGAGATACGAGGAGGACTGCACGTGTCTGGATTTCCGATTTTTCATCGTTTCATCGGGGATCACCGATGCGTTTTGACGGCATCGCCCGCCGCGAATAATGTACCAGACGTTTCCCACGTTTCAGTGCCTCTCATCCTCGTGCTTTTGATGATGCTTCCGCTCTTTTTTTTCTCTCTTTTTGCACGCGACGCGCGACAACGATGTGCTATCGATAGGTTCCGACAGCAGCCCCAGAGACTATTTCGATACGTGTACTGTGCCGAACTGTGTTCGCGGTAGTGGCTCATCCAGACGTAAGATTTCGCGAGATTCTCAACTTAGCTTTTTCCCGGGAAGCTTTCGTCGCGTTCGCGCGACAGGTTCGAATGCGTTCCGTGTAACAGTCTACCCACACGATATTCAGCGATGCTCAACCTGCTCAATTCTACGGTCTTACGCGGTAGATAAAACTATTCGCGGTCCAGACACTCGGAATGTCGGCTCCGAAGGTGTTTTCTATAATATTCCAGCGCCTCGCAGAGGTGCTCATTCTGCTTTACCGTCGAAATAGCGTAATTTTCGAGATATCGTTACGTAATCGATTGTGTACGAAGGAAAATGTTGCAACAGGTATCCGTCGTCCATTACATCTTTCTTCTTGGAAAGACGGCTATAAAATTTGTCGAGACGTCATCTTTTATTTTATTTATTTTATTTATGCGAGGAAGTCGCCCAGGTGTCAACAGAGGTCTCTGTATTTTTAGGATAAAACAAGAAAGAGAGAAAGAGAGAAAGGGTGCGGCTGATTATTTAACGCGAGCTATCTAAATTTTAAATCTATGAAGTGAATATATCTTATTGCTCAATATCTCGTAAAGATCGCGATTCTATAACGTTCTATCTTATTTTCCTTTCGGATCCTAAGGCGCAGGTGAAGTCGTGTAAGCGTCCAATGACCGCGGAAAAGATGTAATTCTCTCAGTGTGTTTTGTATGTCCCGTATTTCTGAAATTGACGTGACTATAACAGCCGTTCTACTTTACGACTCGCTCGTCGTATACGGAAAGAAGTCGGTGGTGTCACATAACTTATATGCACATTGGTTGTATATAATGTGCACTGATTCGCGTTTACATAACGCAGGCGACGTCTCTTCCATCGCGTTACGCTTCAAAAATTTTCACGATCAGAGTCGCGTATCGGATCCATTTACCGTTTATAAGTATATCGCATAGCAGAATCTCGCGTCTCGTTATCGAAAAGTCGCACGCCTTTATTATTACATGTGCCACAGAGTGGCACTTGTAGCTCGAACGCGATTTCGATATCGATATCGTCGAGAATCCCGTCACTTCTCGAGTGTCAATTTGATGCCTTCTCAGGATCGGTTTGCAGTACCGAAATAAACTAATAACAAATAATGCTCGTGACAGACTCGTTTGACGATGCCGTTTCGCTATCAGTGATTCTCAGCGCGGGAATCTTGTTCCGTCGTAATCTTATCAAGAGGATGGATATAGATTTGCTCGCGTGCAAATCAATCTGTCAATTTATCTAGATTCCACTTACTCTTCTTACGATATCGAGAGGTATTAACGATATTCTCATTCGTGAACGATATTTTTGAACTGTATGAGCGAAGAGATCGGCATCCGCGTCTCTTTAAACTCCGGCATACTGCGGCGGACTCTCTCTCTCTCGCGTAATTTCCCGAATATTCAAACGAGGCGCGATATCGAAGCGCTTCGTGCTTGCGGTTTCGTGAACTTACCTCGACGTATAATTTCGCCTGTGCGCCACTGTCTGCTTAGTCGGGACAAATAGGTATGCAGTTATTCTGAGACTGCCGGGGTGAATGCCCACGAATGTTCACGTGGCCGCGTTGCAGCCTCTCCCTGTGTGTTCGCGAAAGCTCCAGTCAAATATCACCGGACAGCTCCGGAGCGCCTTAATAATGCGTTGCAATAATGCGTTGATTATTTCGGCGCGTTTGCACGCTACGGTAGACCCGATCCTCGATTGGATCTTCGAGGAGATCGAACTGTATTTACAATTAATATTACACGGATTTCTAATCGAATTAAATTGCTTAATATAATAATCTAACGGTGTAATATAATTAAAGGTGTATAAGGTTTCACTGACATAGTACGGCGATAGGCGTAATGTAGGGTAGCTTAAGTTAGTTGGAGCTTCGAGCTGTTACGTCAAGATGAAATTAATGTTATTTATAACCATCGTACAAGTTTAATCTCGCGCATTAGCTTGACGTTTATCCGTGTTTCTCGTTAACCCCCCCCCCCCTCCCCCCGGTGCGGACTAATTATAATGAGCTTAGAGTAACGCGAAGTGAACTTATAATGAAACGTCACGTGCATGCTCACCTGGAGCAAATGAGATAAACGATAGATACCGCTAATTACGTGCGGCCGCGCTTTCAGTTTTCAAACTTGTTTCGCGGAACCTTCGCGATATTGTTCCTTTTCTTTGCGAAATTCTGTGGGATTTACACATATGCGCACATTTTGGCGGTTTATACGAATCTCACGGGACAATATAATTTGTGCAAGTATATACGCATGGTAGAAGATTATCTTACATTGGAATTCTTGAAATAGGATCTATTTGGAGTTAGCCGGAAAAGAATTAGATACTGTTATTATTCGTTTAGCGTTCCGCGAACTCAATTGTCGCTTTGCATTATCATAATTGAATCATTTCATTGATTCTCCGATGTTAGAGGAACCGAGATCGGATCTTACAGTCTTACTGCGAATCAATTCGTGTTGCCTCATAGCGTTCAAGCATTCAAAAATAGGAGATGAATCAATATCACGCAATGGTTGAATGATTAAGCCAGAAGACTCGGCGGTGGAGTGGGAAAGTAAACGATGGTCGCTTTAATATAATCATTTGTCCACTGTTCCACGAATAGAATTTCGTTATCTCGCGGCTGGGGCCTAAATTCTTGCAATTCAATACAATTTATGCGCGAAGCGTCGATCTAGCGCGCGCTTCGCGATATTTTCTTAGCGTAAAATCAATAAAGATCCGCTGGCATCCTGACGGTGGGAAAATATTTGCTGATTTATTCCCACTATCTCAAGTTCGGAATGTTTCTAATGACAGATCGGGAGAGTTAATTCGTCGAATGCACTTGGTGCATCCCGGTTTTGTTGGGTATTCACGTGCGTAAATAAACAATAATCCACATCTTCTTTATGTTTGTTAACGGTATCAATTATTTTCCACGTTTAATATAACTAACGATTATAATTTTTTAAGTAAATAGTTTAGAAAAATTAAATTAAATTTATAATAATTTATTTAAGAGAATTAAATGTGTGTGTATTTTCTTACTATGCTACTATTATATTATCAGAATTAATACTTACTTCAATGTTATTATTATACAATTACTTTTTGTTATAACGATATTATTACTATTGCAGCGATAATAAATTTCATCTCATGTTTTTCGTATTCGGAGAATATCGTATCGCAAGAATATTATCACATATTATTCACAGGGATTGCACATATGACCATTAGCGATAAGGACACAGCAGTCTTATCAACAACCATTTTACGATCATTAGGAGATGATTAGAGTGGAGAAAACATTTTCCTGCAGCAACGAGGATCGCGGGCGCAATGCATCACCGAGTATTCTCCCTTTTTTCCGCCTCTCCGAGTCGGTCGGTTTCGCAACGCGGAGTCTGTAGACTATTTTTAGTAGTTTCGCCTCTCTCGCGTAGCAACGCGGCGCAAGCAGGGTCAATTCCGCTGTAGTCAGGTCAGGGAAGCTGCAGGCACTTACGTTGTTTCCAAACCGCCCAGAAGGCGTAGTTTTTTCTCTTTCGAATCGCCGCCGGTGGTCGTGCTTTTGCAGCAACTTTCGCATTCGCCAGTCCGGAATCGTTCCGCTCGCTTCTTCCTCCCCGACTATAATTGTACCTTTGCAAAGAAACTTTTAGAGACTAATCTTTAAATGTTTGCGCAGCGCGGAATAAATTGATTTTTTTTGAGAAGCGCGATGTAGAGAAGAGCGATGTGTCGTCCTATTATATATTTGACTTTGAAACAATTTATATTTGATCTCTATTGAGATTGTTAACACATTCGTGTACAATGTTTAAATGTCTTCGAATTGCTTTGTAAAAAACTTTGGGTCAAAATTTTCCTCTTTTATTGTCAACATTAATTTTCTTATTTTATTCTAAAGAATTTTAATAGGTTTAATTGATATAGGAATTAAGCTCTTACTTTGTACTTCAAATAAGTAGCAAACAAATAATTTTCCAGAGGTTAAAGGAGTAACTTTCAAAAAACTATAGGTTTAATAATTTCAAAAGAGGATGGTCCGATTGTGCTTAAAGTAAATGTTACATTGAAAATTGTGGAAAGTAGGAAAGAAAATTCGACTCGGGTTTTGCAAATTATTTCAAATCCCATCGACAGTAATTTGAACGAAAGATATACGAGCTCGATGTTACAATGTAAATAGGACACGAAGTTCTCATTGGTGAAAATGATCTCGACGGTATGAGGAGTACATACACAATGCGCGTTTCTCTTTAGAGAAACTACTACATGCGCGTCGTCTCGATTCCGGAATTTCGTATCGCGCAAACGTCTGTCTGTGTACGCGATTGTGCCTTTCGGCGGTGCAAATGCCTTAAATCAAGATGGAAAGCGTGACCTAATTGATTCTAGCCCCGTAACTTATATAGCGTCATACTATTGGGGCGTCACGACGCGGAGATACGCATCGGGATGCAAATACGGGGATCAAATATTTGTCCCGTTGCTGCAGTTGGGCGCAGGTGTTATCTTACTTGGCATCACCGGGAACGATTTCCAGATTCTGCCTGCGGGGAAACCAAATATTTATGCCGCTATTCGTACGACGGACGAATAAATGTGCGGTAAATACCAGTAATAACACGAATATCCCTGATTAATTTCCTTGAGCGAATATCCACGAAAGGGGTTCTAAATTTTTATCAAATCGAGAGGAGAGATATATGACAGATTTTTATTATTCGCTCATGTATTTTGTACAGAACTTTTATAAATTTAGGACGCGCGCTCTTTGTCTTTGTAAAAGGGCGATGAGTTATTCTCATTGATGTAACGATTCGTCGTACGGTCATTGGAAAATAATACGTGGACAGAGGTGAGGCATCGATATTTAAGGCTTCCGCAGAGCCAAGACCGGATGCGCCGACATGCGCAATTGATTTCGTAAACGCACGTGAAAATATGAGGACTGCGTGACTCACGTCAGTGCTATATGGATTCCTCTACACGCCCGAGTCGAAATTTGGTTCCTATTTTTAATCTCAATTTTCTCACGTTTATGGATTCTAAAAGATTTCGATAAGTTCAATCTATACGAGGTGCTACTCAATAGTTCCCGAAATATGTTAATAAAATAAACTTACCTTGGATCTTATTTACCATCGTCACTTTCAAAATAGTCCCCTTGAGAGCGTATAGATCGATCCAAACGCTTCTGCCATGATTTGAATGCGTCCTGAAAATCCTTCGTCAGAGTGTTCAACATCACCCGCGATTCGATTTGTGTGCGAGTTGTATCCTCGACGCTGTCAAATCTTCGATCCTTTACCTTGATTTGACGATGAATATTTATTTAATTTTATTAACATATTTCGGGAACTTTTGGGTAGCACCTCGTATATTATAGAAATTGAGCTCTCACTTTATATCTTATATATAAGCAGTAAATAAACAGTTTCCTATTTAAAGATTTAAAGAGGATCTTTCAGCAAAACCATAGATTGATAAGTTTCAAAAGAAAGTGATATGACTGCTTAAAGTATCAAAGTAGATGTTAGATTGAAAATTGAGATGGAAAGTAGGAGAAAAATTTCGTGCACGAACCTCATTTCTGACAGGACGCAGAGCGAAAAGGATTTCTAGGACGAGAGGAATTTCGCTGCTATGTAAGTCTGCTGAGTCGCGAGCTCAAAAGGAATCTCCTTGCGCTTTAAATCTTCCACTAGGAAATTTTCGTGCAAGGAAAATTTGAAAAAATTGATTCCTTCCCAAGAGAAATCGAGTAGCCGTCGCATCCATGCGCCGAAAAAATCGACCGGAAGGGGGATGAACGACGCGAGACTGGAATTCCGGCAGACCGGAATTAGTATAAGGAAACAATCGGCATAGAAATTGGTAGTTGCCGCCGGAGGGAGAGATGGCGACGAAAGTGAGTTAGCATGCAAATTGCGGCGAGAGCGCGGTTAGTTCGACAGTCCTTGAAGTTACATCGCGTTTTTCGCAACGCACGGTTAGCGTGCGAATACAGTATCGCAAAGAAATCGCAATAGATGTGCGCGCGCGTATGTCCTGTAAATTCGATATTTCAGACAATTCGCGAAACAAGACATAAAAAAAAAAACGGAAACACGCGGTATCATACGACATTTTACGTTATCGATTTTACTATTTTAATCCCGCTCTTTCACTTCGTCTTTATTTTTGTCTCTCTTACGCGTCTATTTACAGCAGCATCGTCGACAATGGACAGATTGATGAAATCGAGCGATTCGTCGACCGGTATAGTAATGCTGGATGCACATCACCGTCACGTCAAATATATATTCTTACATTGATTGAATGTCAGTGACAATCCGATTCTGTGATGGTCAGTGTGTATTGCTCCATTTGAGACTCATATAAGAATATTTTACACATAGTGTGCATTCAACTGAACAAACAAAGCGCGATGCGCAATTAAGCGCGCAAAGACGCCGAATGCGCGGAGGGAAACGTTGAACCCGATCCGATCGCAGAGATTGCCTTTTGCGATTGAGCAAAAGTGGGTTAATACTGCGCGTCGGGATCCACGTGCATCCGTAATGACGTTGACATCCGGAATCCCGCACCCCCCCCCTCCCCCCTCGTTTCCCCCGACCATTACGCGAGAACAATAGTGTTATGTGCTATACATTGTTCCTTAACGCCGTTTTATGTTCCTTTTTTCCGGATGCTCGTTGGCGCCGCACGACGAGCAATCGAGAGCTTAGGTGCAGCCTCTCTTAATTGCACACGCATACGGGGGAATCATGAGGCGCGCCTTTTTCGGCCTAATGACCATAATTAATAAACGAATCGTACTAGTTAATTAGCTAACTAGTTCACGGTACGGTTCGCAAGCGAATAATGGAACGCATGCTTCTTTTTTTGATTAAATTAGAAATAGAGCAACGCACGCACCGTATGTTTTTCTAAGTAACTTTGTTTTTGCGAAAGGTGTAGGGGGGGGGGTTCGGGAGGGAAGAGGGAGAGGAAAACTCTTGTTACGCCCCGCATACGGCGCGCCTTTTCCGTCCTGCGGAAAAGTGCTCGATGCGTGCGCGAGATGCACGTCCGCTTTCCTCCAGTGGAAATGTTCCGCGACGCGAACAATTCGGTCAAGGAACATTCATCGCGCGAGGAACTTTGTTCATAACGATGCATACATCTATTTGAATGTATAACGACCTGGCGCAAAACGGCGCTTTCACGTTATCACGTTCCCTCCCTCTCTCCCTCCCCCTCCCCCTCCCCCCGTCAACTTTGTGCTATTTTCCATTTTTACATCTCCACGTTCGTAATTTATAGTTTTCGCCATTTTTACCGCCGACTAACAATGGTCCAACAGTGCCTTCATTTTAATGCGAGGCGAGGGTCGTAAAATATTATACAGGACGTAACCAGAGGGAAATAAGGCTGATTTACGTTATTCCTTAATATATCAGGCCGCGCGTGTAAAATCTCGAAAAAATAGGACTTCTGCTATTTTAGGTACTCCGCGTGAGAACGGAGTTTGGCCGTGTTTCCGTGCGAAACCGCGAATATAAAATTCCCGCAGCAACGGACGCTGTACCGATAATAGCGATACACGATGTAAATCGCATCCAGCAATTAAGGTTTACACATTAAACGCGACATTAAAGCGATATTAACGACGATGGTAATTTCGATAAAATTGCCGCCCAGCCTCATCGCCCCGAGCGCATAATTGATGCAAATTTTTATTGTTGTTACATCATCGTTTTATTTTAAGCCGCTCTTCGAATCGCGGGTTTTTTTTGTCTCTGCTCTTGCAGCTAACAAAATCGTTTGCAAACTTCGATATTTTATTTTGCCGTTACAAATATAATTCTTATAAAGATGTATATTATAATATATTGCATATATAAAGTTGACAATTTGCTGTAACAAATGGGTAAAATTGAAAAAACCAAACTGTTTTGAATACAAGAAACCTGTCGATTTTATTAGCATATGTAGTACAAAAATTATATAAATGGGGAGAATACAATTTGATAATTAAATTTTACATTTAAAGAAAAGAATGTAAAAACGATGATGGACAAAATTTGATTATCATATAGTTTTATATAATTTTTTGTACTATATGCTAATAAAATTGACAAGCTTCTTATACTCAAAATCTGTTAGTTTTATGACAGATTTTTAATTTAAGTTTTTCAAATTGATTTTTCAATTCTACCTTTATGTTTCCAAATAACAGCCGTATAGTGGGTGAAACAATTAGAAAATTGCTGAAACTATTCGGTTGTAAGCTGCTGTAAGCAATACTATAAAATTTTACGTACACAGACAAGAAGATAAATGTGTAATAATAGTATACAGTACTAATAGTAATAATTTTGATTACAAAAAGTTCAATATTAGGATGAAATTCCGGGGTTTTTTTTTTTTTTTTTTTTTTGGCAGAGCGCTTCTCGTTGATAAAAAATTTTTGCTGGAAATAAATCGAAACATCAACCAAGGAACGTCGACCAACGAATTTCGTCGGATGTTCATTCCACGTTTCTTACATCTTACATCGCACGAAATAAGATCGCCGCGCCGATCGTCGGGAGCAACTTTGATAAGGGGAGCGGTGGGGTTTCGTGGGTGCCCCAGATGAGAGGAGTCGAGTGTCAGTCAGCCGGTCAACAACCCGTCTCCTTATGAAGTGTCGTAGTATCGCGTGCCTTCGTCCATTAACCCGGTTAATCGCACGCTCGTTAATTCCCATTTCGCGCGGCACTTCTGATCCATTCTTAACTCGCTCGCGTTTGCCTCCCCCTCCACCTCCCCCAACCTCCCCCAATCTCCTTCCTCGATTAATCGTTTTGGAGTCTGGATGCGCGACGATAATATCAGAGTTATTCGCGCGAAGCGATATCGCCGTTTAGATGGAGCTTTTGCGAAAATTATATTAATCCGGCGATCGGCGATCTAAAGAATTTGATATTAAATTGCGACACACATGAGGGGATTCGTATTATTTTATCTGACACGCGTTACGCGAGATGAGATTTATAGCGACGATTGTCAGAGGCAATTACTGCGTTAAATTGAATATTCTTGCCGTTGGGGACGTAAGTGTGTCGAGGTATAAGTCAGAAATATTTCAGCGATATATAGTATCACACCTATTTATATGTGTATATAAATCATTATTTGTGAATTTAGTCCGCGCCAACATGACAGAATATACTCTCGTGTAACGACTCGTTTATTTTGACGGTCACTCGCGTACAAACTTGTGTTTTAAGATTGATATAATATTCTATTAAAACTTTAAAAGAGAGAGAGAGAGAGATTTACCTAGTTCTCGTATTTGGATCCTCAATAATGATGGCATAGTTATCCCAAAATCAATTTAAACCAAAGAAACTTTCGACGGAACTTTATCGATAGGAGAACAAGCGTAATACAAGGCGCTATCGATTTTACGCCTTCGTTATTCTGTTTGTATATCTCGGACAACGTGTCGGATCGAATTCGAACGCGATTAAATCGTTTTTCGCGCCCCGAGAGTCGTGTTCTCGCTTCCTCCCGACCGGACGCATTCTCTCGAACCATATTCCGGTATAAATAACTCACAGAGAGCCGTGTAAGAGAGAGCCGGAGCGGAGCTCGAAACTTCACCATCGCGCTGGTGTACACGAACACATTCGCGTGCATATCAACATTCGCGCGTGTACGTGAGTTGACTTACACATACTTACTGGCCCCGGGCCAGGGGATTAGTCATCCGGGACGCGGATACTCGCCGAGGATTCGGCCCGTTGTTTGATTTCCGAATTTCGGACAGCGATAGGGATGTTTAGGGATCCGTTCGGGGATTCCGTTAATACGGACTTGGATATGTGAGATACGCGTGAAAATAAACAAAACTCGCTGCAATCTGAAACAAGTGTACCGGAAACGTAACTTCCTAGTATGTAAAAAGAAATAATCTTCGCGATCTTTAGAGATCTTCTCTGTTCAATTTACGAAGACGTATTATTCTTAAATAAAATTTATGTATATATATTCGGAGAAAGATTTTTTTTTTTTTTCGAAGATTTTTTTTCTTGAGAGATATATTGAGGGACCAGACTGCTACCAATTTTCTTCTCGTGCTGACATCAAGGCAACATTGTAAGAATTTACATGCTAAACCTACACACACAATGCGCTAGATACGTTAGATAAGAGAGCAAAGGCATGCATTAGTAAACGAGGGTCAAGTATCACGGTAAAGGTATTTTCCAACGCTTTGTTCGGTTCCGATATTTGATTAAAATTCATCAACATGTTTGATTTTTTGGCAAACGATTTTCTATTCTTCGTGCGCCCTCGTCCTTCGCAGAGAGCAAGCATCCTCCTCCTCCGGTCTCTCTCATCCGGAGAACGAAGCACTCAAACGTAGACGAGTGCTCCTTCTCCCGTAACAGACAACGCGTAACGAGACGGGTCTTGTTATATTATACGTTTCCTTCTCTACCTAGTGTTAGTTGGTTTCCCTCTGCTGATGATCGGCGACTTACTCTTCCCCACCTATATCCGGTGCATCGAAATTACCGCCGCGGCACTCCACGAGATTTAAAGACATACCATTGAAAAGAATTATTACCGAGAACACAGTTCTCATGTTATTATTATGCCCGTTGGAAGGGCTTTATTATTACAGGAGAATCTCACGATTGTGAATTAGAGCACGATGTGTAGAACTTATGGAATTAAGCGGAAAATGTTAAACTATTTTTCTTATATTATACGTTATTTTATTTATTATTTATAATATAGTGTTGTGATAAAATATTCCTCGTGTCGAAAGATTTAAAAATGGAAAATTGTCCGAGAATTAATGTTAATTTCCATTATTATTATAATTATATTAAGGATATTGTCATAAAGATAAAATATGTATTATCATTATGATAAGGATAAAATGTTTTTCATTCCGAACATTCGAAAGTGATGTCCAAATTACCGGATGATGACCACTTTCCATTATCATTCTCATCTTGTCCGTCCCGTTCTCCTTAATTTTCCCCTCGTTTACGTCCGGGTTTCCCTCCGCAACGACGTTTCCTCTGTATGAACGAGAACGAAATGTCGTTTACTGTGGATGGGATTCGATCAAGGATTGGATCAGGAAATTGGACAGCGAATCTCCAGTGTGCTAACGAAACAGATGAATCTGCACGTATTATATATAGATATCGTTCCGGATAATAATCGGTCATATATGACATTCGCAATAATATAAATGCCGATAATAGAGTTATTTAGATATCACTGTGTGCATTCTGTAAAGATTGCGATTCTCGTTTAAATGAATCGTTAAACGCAAATAAAAAGAGCTCGTCGCGAATTTTCGCGTTAACCTGGCGCATTCGTTACGATCTAACGAGCACATACGAGGAACATGACGATACATACATACAGTCTGAATCTACAACGTTCGCACTCGGCTTCGTTATCCGCTTCCGGGGTGTTTGCATACAACTGTCTGAATATTGACACACGCGACCTGGCGCGATCGCGCGCGATTGCGATCCGCGAAACAAATTCGATACTGCAAATGCCCGGCATGTTACTCGCGCGTAAAACGCAATCAATAATTAAGTCGTTAACGCCTTTCACTCATCGCCGGTCACGCATCGAATATGCGTGATCGCGGGATCTCGGCTGAAATATATAATGATTTGCAAATGTGTATTGTATCACGAGATTCTTTGAGATTCTCCCGAGAATCGAGTCGAATGCAAAAAGAAAAAAAAATGCTTCGAAATTTCATATCGGCGGATAAGTGAAACGTTGAATGGAAATCCTTCGCGTGCTCTCGATACGTATATACTCGTTTTTACACGCGCGTGTACATACATATTATACATATGCATCGGATTTTAACGGAGAAGGCGAGGGGAGGGAGATGAGGGGGAGGAGAGGATTGGACTGAAAAATCGGGCGAACCGTATTCGGCGGATTTGATCGAAATCCCGTTTTTCCTCTTGGACTTTTTTTTATTACGCTACGTTCTCCATTCCACGAGGGAACTCGAGCGGCGAAAACAGAATGCGAAACATATGCAAAAGGTCCGTTTAACGGCTAATGTAATGCTTCCCATAGACTATGTATGATCGCTTACAATGCCGAGTGCATCCCTATTACACCGAGTATATATGCAGGGATGTTCGTAACCGCAAGTAATTTTCACGGACGGCGGAGCGCGATTATCCCGTGTAAAGGGATACCGCTGGAAGCGCGCGCTGTATAGCCAATGAGCGCTTATGGTTATACGCCACGGTCGGAAAAAAAGTCGACATTCACATTTCGCTTCATTCGAGTAGATATCATAACAGAAAATGCAATTGCGGTTGTAACGGGAATACGAATTTTTTTTATTCTCTCTCTCTCTCTCTCTCTCTCTCTCTCTCTCTCTCTCTCTCTCACAAGCTTGAATGCATTAGCTTGCTTCTCTGCGTTTCATTCAATCTTTCGAAATCTTTCCATTCAAGTTACCGACCTTGTCTACACCAGATACATCCTGTACGTGTGCGCGGCACACATTGTTTCTAATATGCGTTACGCACGAATGCTACGGTAGGCGTTCAAACAAGAGCAATACGTCGCCCGAAGGCTAATAGGAGCATATTTAGCGAAGGACGGAGAGCCGGGCGGATTCCATGTAATTACGAGGTCAGACCTGTCAAGGTTGAGGATCACTGCGGGTTTGAATCATCTATGAAGATGAAAGGAGATTGGCTGTGGCAAGTCAAAGCATCCCCCGTGGAGCGTCTCTCGTTTCGCTCGTTCCTTTCGATTAACCGCAACTTTGACTCTCCTTTTCCAATGTTATAATATATTCTGCCTTAAAGAATGTGGATGTGCAGCTGCGAAATCATATGACAAAACTATTCATCTTTATGTTTCTTTTCCTCAACGCGCTTAACATCCAAATAATTTATTTTTCACTTTCTTTCTTATAGCTACATGTTAATCGATGTCTTTTGCTAAATATAAGCTCCTTTCGAATCTTAATTATAGTTTGAGTAAAGTCAACTTTTTTGACAAATATGTAATCGTTCATAATTTTTGATAAAATTACAATTTCTTGAAATTGAGCGATCAAATCATAGTTTATTTATTTTTGAATAGATAAAAAAAATGATAAAACATTTGGACTAGTAGTTTAAAGAAAAAAAAATACATAAAAAGATCGAAAAACAGGAGAGCGTTTTGACGTCATTCTTATACGTTCAAAATCTTTTTTAGGCATTTAAACATATTCAACAATTATTTTATATAGTTCGAAATTATAGATTTTTTAAATAAAATAAGATTTGATATTTTAGTTATTTCCAAATGTATCCGCTTCTTTAATTTAATTAATTCCAAAGGAATAACCATATTCTCAAGAAAAGGTTAATCGATCGCACACACTTTGTTCTTGCTTCTCTCTATATATAATATCTATGTCTATATTGAAAAATGTAGAGCTTTTTTTTATTAAAGATATATGATGTTAAGTTTGATATTCGACGGAATATTTGGGCGAGAGAAGAATACATCTCGAATTTCTATTCTCGCCGGCTTCTGCAGCGGAATCAATATTCCGACGGAAAATGCACCGCTGTGAGAAATATCGAGTGAGCAAAATCGAGCGTAAGATTGCACGCGTGACTTTACGAGCCACTTTATTAAGGATATATCATCCTTCGTGGAGAAAATCGATAAAAGGTCGGAGTTAACGGCCTCCGATGGTGCGCTATCGACCACGATCGACGTTTAATCTGCCAATAATGAAGTTACTCGGTAAAGTGAGTGGTATGCGATATAAATAATTAACGGGGGGATGATTGGATGACGGGGATGGCTAATGTCTATTAAAACGACGACGATCTCTCTTCGTCCCAGATGAGGTAGGCAGTTACATATATATACTTTCGGCAAGTCTTTCGCGTCCCCTAATTAGAGTCGAAAAATTTCTTCCCCTTTCGATCTCAATTTTCAATCTAACATTTCGATACTTTAAGCAGTCAAATCGCTTTTTCTTAACTTAATTTATAATTTAGTTTTGGCGAAAGCTCTTCTTTTAAATCTCTAAGTGGGAAATTGTTCGTTTGATGTTTACTTGAGGTACAAAGTAGAAGTTCAATTTCTATATAAATTAAGCTTATCGAAATCTTCTAGGATAAACGTGAAGAAAATTGCGTTGAAAATAGGAATAAAATTTCGATTCGAATAGAAAACTAAGAGGAAACGAAGGATCATGTCGATTCTCTTAGAGCGAAGTCATCGGTGTTCACGGCACGCGGGATGGACTTTACGTTCGCTTCGCGTGAACATCGCATTAAGCGTCGCGAAAAACTTATCTGGGAACTTATATCGAAGAAGTTGCGGAGCAAGCCGAGGAGCGACGTTTTTCCACCGCATAAAACCGCGAAACTTTATCCCCTTTATTCGCGGACTTTACCGCGAACACGAATGTATTGTGCGTGTGTATGTGTGTTATGCCGACTATATTTATTATACGCGGCTCTACGTACAAAAGCGGAGCGGCTAATATTTTCGCTTAATGCTTCTCATCGTGTAAAGTGCGTTAAACTAATCGCGCGCCGCGTTATCATCGCTCGCCTCTCGCGGATGGCGCTCATCGAGAAACTCGTTTACATCATTCACCTCTCGCGCAGCATCACTTCAAGTCTGAGGGGGGAGGTGAAAAAGCGCGAATTTATATTTGGAATGTGCATCTGAGCGTCGCGGTGCATTGTGCGATAGCGAATATTCGTGTGGCCGAGAGATCAGTGTCGAGGGGATGATTTAAGTCACATTGGCCGTAATCTGCAATTTTGCGCAAAATGTTGCGAAAATTCTATCGGATTACACATTTATGCGTCTCGTTGAAATTTATAATGTGACAAATTTTGGTCGCGTTATCGTCGCGTTTTCAAAATACGTCGCGCATTTATCTCTCGCTCTTGTGGTGAACGCATCGGAAAATATAAAATGCTCGCGCGCGGAAACTCGCTCGAGTTAATTTAACGTTAATGTCGTTTCCCGTTCGTTTCATCGATGCATTTTCGCGCGTTGCATATCTCTCGCCTCGCAGAAACGGCGAACGGTGCGTTTTATTGATGAAGAGTCAGGGCACGTTGGAAATTTATAGTAATAATTTCGACGCGAAAGCGCTGTGTTGAACTCGACGCGGACAATGTAAACGCGCGGGGGTTGAAGATCTTATTAGAAAAGTTGATAAACCGATTAAGAGCTCTTTAAAGTTCATTCCGAAAGCGGCATTCAACAGAAATGTTAAATTGTGGCATCGAGTTTATATATAATAGCGCGTGGAATTTACGGAGCGAAGGCAAAGTAACGCGAGAGGAAGAGAAATGTTCCTCCAGTGAGAGAAATGTATCTTCCGGATTTATATGAAATCCAGAGTTTCACGATACGTTTATATATTTAAGATCGCGATGTAACTTTAATCTCTTCGCGTCGCGTTTTCTCGGGGAAACTTTTTCGCGTGAACACCACGTCGCGTTCATCTCCCGAGAGGGATGCGACATTTATTTTGTCAACGCAGAAATAAAAACGTCGCTCTCGTCAAGAACTGGACATCCCTGAGGTATGATAGCGAATGTCATCCGCTTACGACGATAGATACATTATCGCGTTAACTGAAAAGCGTGCTATGCGTCTCTGATAAAATTGCACGAAAATTCGCGTCGAAGAAAGGGGTCGATCGCGACCTTTTTTTTTAGCGTACTTTGCGTAATTAATTTTGTTCGGCGTTGGAGAAACTGCGTTTAATTTTAGGAATGCGTTTCGCGCGAGGGATTCCTAGTCGCGAATTATTTTTTCTCTTATTTTCGATCTCAGTTTTTAATCCAACATCCACTTTAATCAGATCTTTCTTGAAACTATTTATTTAATTTTACAGTTTAGCCGAATGTTCCTTTTTTAAACCTCTGAGTGGGAAACTGTTCGTTTACCGATTTGAGATACAAGGTAGAAGCTCATTTCTTATATAAATTAATTATTGAAATCCTCTAAAATCTCCATAAACGTGAGAATATCCAGGTTGGAAATAGGAGCAAAATTTCGACTCGGGACATCACACGGCACGTTTCTATTTAAACGTAGCATATCGGGGATCCGCGTGAAAATTTATACTTATCGACGATTTGTCGGTTTGCACTCTGGCGAAATGTTAAAAAAAAAAAAATATATATATATATATATATATATATAATTTATCTGCGCGAAATCCCGCCGACCCGGTATACCGCGATGACAGTGGTTGTTGCACTCGTGGCCGACAATAAATAGCGCCGCGCTCACGACAGAGAGATGTTATTAACGACAATCGATCTAATATTAATCTCGCCCACGTTTTCGGCGGGGAGGGAAAGCGGAGGTGAGCACACGTCTGGTCGTGCGACCTCACCGGGGACAGTGCACCGACCACATGCCGATTGGCCCGTCAACGACGGCGCCAACGGAAAGTATCGTCCGTCGTTGTCAGTCGAGATGCGCATACACATGTGCACACGCACACGGTCAATGTAGAATTTTCTCCTCTATCCCCGCGATCGAGACAGAGTAGAGGTTGGCGCGGACTGAATTGTGAACGAGAGAGAAAGGGAGAAACATACCGTCATCGATAGCGAGAGAAAAGCGGAGAGAAAGAGATGCATCGCAGGGGAAGAAGGAAAAAAAGAGAGAGAGAGAGAGAGAGAGAGAGAGAGAGAGAGAGAGCGCTCAAATAGAAAAGGATGCAATGCACCGGCATTGGCGGCGAGTCAGGTGGAATCTCTTCCACCTGAAGAACGTGCGGTTTGTCGTGCATTGAAGGGAGACTAGTGGATCGAAACGGAGAGAGGAGCCTACGACGATGGTATCAGTAGAGATAGAGCTACAACCGAAGAGAGAGACAGAGAGGGACAGAGGGAGATAGACTGCGACAGCTGAGATCGAGTTAGTACGAGAGAGGAAAAGGCTGGCTTCAAACAGCGAAGGATAAAGAAAGACGACGCTACGCGATGGCAACTGGTATGTGTGTGTGTGTGTGTGTGAAAGAGAGAGAAAGAGCAAGCGAGCGTCGCTGCGCAGCGTACAACGAATTGAAGCGAGACGGCGCATTACGATGCAGGAGTGGGGAGAGTGGGGGTAATTGTAGGCAAGCGGGGAAGAGGGAGGGGGAGGGCGAGTGGACGGGCAGGAAAGCCGCCGGGCGCCATACTGCCGTCGTCGATTCCGTACAGTACGCGCCCAGCGGCTCCGTCGCGGTGTCGCCGTCGCCGCTGTCGTCGTGCGATCCTCTGATCGTCTCTTCGTTGCGTCGGTAGTGTGCGCGTAGAGTGTGTATACACATATATATAGAAATTTCTTTTTACGTATCGTGCGCCGACGCGTCGTAACGCGTTCCGGAGCGTCGCCGTCTCGCCCGGCATTTTTTTCTCGCCGTCGCGCCTCTCCTCGTCTCTCTGCGTTTCCGCGAAGGATACGCGAAGATCGGAGTGTGGAAGAGTCGCAAGAGGAATTTCTCTCCTTCTTTTCCTGTACGGCTGAGAGGACTCGTTACATCGTTACTGCCGTCGTCGACCGTTGTCCTCCCCCCCCCCTTCTTTCCCCGGCTGCGAGAAACACCTGTGAAATACACCGATACGAGGTGAGTGCGAGACACCTGACGATGAGTGATACGCCGGCTGATTGTAGCGTGCGGCGGAGAGGAGAGAGAGAGAGAGAGAGCGCACGACGACGGAACCGCGTTAAGGTTAGGTGACTCCGGTCGTGGCTCGGATTGCGAGCCAGATTTTGCAGACGAGGCAGCGCGTTTCGTTCTGCGAGACTTGCCGTGCGTCGCTTTTACTTTCGTTTCCGCCGACGCGCTCTCCGAATGGGAGGAGGATCGAACCCTAATATGGGACCGAACTTGTTTCCGTTTCGGGAAACAAAGAAAAATCTCAAGGGCCCATTTCTTAGCGATCCGAAGAGAAGTCTTAGGGGGGAAAGATAGTAATCTTCCTCGCTTCAGAGAAAATAAGCCAAAGTGTTTCAATGTCATTCTACACGTGCCAAAAATGTAGCCGCGTAGATTCGTCGGAGGATATAATTTCGGCAGAGATATTTAATCCCTCGTTATCGCGAATTTTTACCCGGAAATAACGGACGAATCGAATTCTATTTTTATTTTTTCGATAAGCATTAAGTTAGTCTCCGATTACGAGCTCTAATAGCTTTAATAACTCCGATCAATTAACTAATTATCTCTAAATTTATCTGTCTCTTTTGAAATTGTACGATCGTAATTATAACGAAGTCGGGAAGCGTATTTATTTTCCCGAAAACAAATAGAGAGAAGACTGCGTAGACTGCTTTTGACGGGAGGAACGCTTTTGGGGTGCAGATGTTTCGCGGAGGCTAATTCTGTCGACGGTGAATCTCGCGTGATCGAACGCGTGGGGGATTTCGCGGAACGAAGGGAAGGAAGAAAGTGAGAGCTCTCGCTAGGAGGGGTGAGGGGGAGGAAAGAGTGAGTCGAGGAGTTTAGGTCGGTCGGGACGAATCTCGGGCGTTAAGAGAAGAAAGGAGGGATTCTGATATAATGCGAGAGCAGAGAGACCAGGGAGAAACTTCTTGCGCACCGCGGGCTCGTCGCCACGATTGGTGGCGAAGTTTATGCATAAGTTTAACCTTTTGCGACTTTTTTCTTTCGACAAAATTAAAAGCGCGAGGAGGAAAAGCCGCTACAGTCAACGTTCTTTAACGAGCTTCCTCTTGACCGAATTAATTCTCGCGTTCCTCGGCTGATTTAATCTGAAAACTTACCGATGCTAATAAATATCGCTCGATATAAATTTCGAAAGAAATGAGGGTAGAATTACGAGAGGCATTTTATTTATGCGCATGATAAGTACATTTCCAATGACAACCGCTAGTTTTCAGTAAATTGCCATTTTTATTAATAACTGTATTTAATTATTAAAATCTCGTATATTTCCATTGCAAAAATGCGAAAGTATACATATGTGTCTCTCACAGTTTTACGAGACATTGTTGGCGGAAATTGTCGAGAGGGGGGGGGGGGGAAATTATATTATTTACTGCAGACTTTCAAATTTGTAGCAGAGCCTGAAATTGACGTTTCATCGAGAGAGAAAATTGTTGGAATTTCTACCTCCTTTCACGATTATAAAAATAAGCATATAAAGATGTCGCGCGACCGTTCACCGGGATGTCATTTTTGAAGTTCGGCGGGGACCATTTTACGTTTATGCCTCATCGATGATGCATAGCCGTAGACGGTTCCCAGCATCGCTAGGACAGGCGAGACGCACGAGTCGGTCGCTCGTTTTACATTACGATCGTTTCCCGCCCGCGGCATAAATTTCGAGTTCTGAACTGTATTATGCATGCCCCGCGCGATGCACGAAATATTACCATAAGTGGCGGTGCGCTGCCGCCGTCGCGTATTCGTACAAAGACGAATCGCTTTTCCGCGTCAGACGCGTCGGCGTCGACTGGCGAAGAGAACGCAGAAATTTTTAATCGCGATCGCGGAAATTGTGTCGCGATCGAGCGCGTCCCGAATATTGCACTCGTCGCGTGTCCGATTCGCCTTAGAATTCGTAAACTGAACACATTTCCATGATGTTTGAAAGTTTAAACATCTGCTTAGCTGTTTTTTTTTTTTTTTTTTTTTTTTTTTTTTTTTTTTTTTTTCCGAGTATCTATCCTTCCAGAAAAAAATTGCGAAAGGTGAAAATGTGACAAAGGAGACAATGGACGTTGGACCTATCCGGGCTGACGCGCGACGCTCTCCTTTTTACTCCCGTTTCTCGGCTGGTGAAATCGAACTCTTTGTCCGGTCGAAGAAAGAAGTTAGTCGAGATCTCTCTCTCTCTCGGTTCGCCAGCTGTCAAACTCTTCTCTTGCGTCCGCCAATAGCGGTCAGCGACGCATAGTCCGCGCGATGTGACATAAAGCCGACGCATTTCCGCGGCAAAATCCATTATTCTCCCATTTCCCGACGAGACGATATCGCGTTCCGAACGAAAAATTCACGGACATTTCTGTCGATCAAAACTTTGAAAATTGCGACGCCAATCGAAATTCTGCCGCTGACGTAAACCGTTTGCGCGAGGGCGTTTAGAGAATAGAAAAAAAATAGCAAAAATTATTACGTAATATACGCTCAAAGATCGACTAGCCATAATTGGTATAGAAATTTCTAATCGACTCTTTACACGATTTATACGTATGCGCGTGCGAGCGACCGCGCAGCGGTCTGACACAGCACACAGCATCCATCGCGTAACTTGATCGGCTCGAGCCCGCATGAGACGTCCGACATCGATATATAGCCTCTTCTTCACCGACAATGAGCCCATCGGTTGATTCATTCTAATACCGAGCCCTGATGCTCATCCTCCTACGCTTCATTCACGATATAAACGCGATCCTCAATCTGCTCACTCTTCTGCTTATTTGAATTCCGCGATAAGATAAGCGCCTAAGTGCGTCTATTGTTTCAAACGCATTTTTTTCTTTTTTTTATATTAAACTATAAGCATTCTTATTTATGGACTTCGGGATAGCGTTGTCCGTCGTAACGGCGGCGGAATCTTGTTAAGAGATCGTTAGATTTTCTGGAGAAAAATATCACGAGTACTCAAAGGGAGGGAAATTCAGCTACTCGACGAATTACAAATTAATCGGTATGTTTGCGTCCTCTCTCTCTCTCTTTTTCTTTCTTTCTTTCTTTCTTTCTTTTTCTCGTGCTTGCCTCGTTAATTTCGCTTTAGTTGAGATGATTTTTCGCCTTCCACGGAAACACCCTCCGGGTAATATTCTTATCTCCCGCGCAATTAACATTAATGAAAAGCCATCGACATGCAGCCAGCTCTCTCACGCTCGTTCATTAAGACTCATTAGAGACATTACTGGCCTCACCCGATCCACCACTGGCTACATGGCTCGGATCGACTTCTCTTCGCACATGCTCCTTCGCTTTGGTGCCATAATATATCATGTCAGATTGGAGATTCGATCCATAAGAACTTCTCTAATCACGCGCTTGCGGTTAACACATGTTCCTTGTGACATATTGTAAGATATACGATAATTATTCTTATTTCTATTTTTATAGAAGAAACAAATCGTTACAAAAAGAATTTATTTTATAATTATTTACTTAAATTATATATATAATATACATGAGTATTTTTTTCCTAATATATAAATTAAAGACACGTATGTGCCAATTATTAAAGAATATTAATGAGATTTGTTAATATCGCTGCGCATATAAATAACATTTCGATTACAGCGGCACCAGCTGATGCATTTTGTGTAATGTATGTATAACGTTACGAAATTGCGCGTTACACGAGTAGCGAAGTAGCTTTTTATTAAAAGCGGTCGTTTAATTTTCCGCGAGAAATTATGTTCCTGCTCCGAAAATTTTCGTTGCGTCATATTCTTTCCACAGCCTGCAGCAACTTTCGACCAGCTCGGTAGACTAATGGCATTTCGGCGACATTTACCGCCAACGGTGGCCTCTTGATAATACCGGCCGCCCTAACGTTTTACGAAGCGACATGGAAATTTATCGCTTTCTTCGAGATACCGAGCAGTGATATCGAGAGCCTTCTTTGAGCTATACATATATTACAGCATCGCGCAGTGATTGATGTATTGTTTCAGCGAAGAGCATTTGCGTGGCATTCTTTCGCAGTATTTTATCGGGAAATTTCAGCGCGCGAATTTTTACTCGGCGGATATATTCACGCGCCTCTTCTCTCCCTCTCCTACCTACGTGCATACGCAATAATCAAAATTATTGTTGTATTAATAAAACGCGAATACTCCGCACAGGCGGTAAATATATTTTCCTCCGCGCGTAATCTCTACGCAACGATGGTTATCGGCAAATATCTTTCCGTCCGGTTGTGGAACGAATCTCCGCGAATATTTTTCTCCACGTCGCGATAAAATAACGCGTTCCATATATTGCTTCTCTCTCTCTCTCTCTCTCCGCTATTCGGGAAAGCTTCGCGATCGCCATAAAGAGGGTAAAGAGCGAGGGGAAGGAAGGACATATTTTTTTCGCACAGTGTCCGCATCCTGGACACGATTAATTAAGCCAGCCTGGCGGTCGAGCGTGTCCCATTTACGGGCTTAAATGGAAAATAGAACGGATATTCGTCTCGCGCTGTCGGGCGCGATAACTTGACGGAAAAAGGGATTTTCGACAAATAGAAGCTGCATGGAGCGGATGCACGCGTCCGCGCGCGAGCGAAAGTCATCGGAAATTAAAGGCACCGAAACTCAATCGCTCCGTTCTCGAATCACAATGCATATTCGTCGCTTCCACGACAGCCAGTGTAAGATCGATCTTTGCCAGAAAAATGTTAAAAACACGGAGGTATAAGGAAGGTATAAGTCTCCATATATATTCCGAAATCGTTTCCTCGAGGTCGTCAAATTTTAGCCAGCGATCCCCTTCTTCTCGTTTTCTCTCTTTCTCCGAAAAGTATTGATTTTCGTTTCTGACGAGCTGCAGCCGCGGATATTGACTAATTAACGAACAGAATATTCTTCCAGATGAGGTAGTAATAAATATAACGCGTGTGTACGCTTTATATATCTCTATAATCCATTTATCATATAAATAACATATTAAATTACGTATAATAATATGCAGATTAATTAATTAATTAATTAATTTAAATGTATATTGTTGTTTACTTTGTGTGTTTATATTATTATATACGTGTGCAAATAATGTAACTTCAACGATTGCGCGTTAATCTATTGCTTTATTAAAATACTACTTTAAAATTCCAATTTTCTTGTACTGTCACTTGTCGGACGTGACCATTGTATTCATTTCTTGGTAAATAAGATTCCATCGTTTATGTTTTAAATTTTCCCGATCTGCTTGGTAAACTTTTGTTCATTGATGTACTTGAGGAGCAAACGATTCCCGTGGTCTCATTACGATAACGTATACTTATCGCGTTGAGGAACATACACAAGGGAGATACAGCGTAAAACACGATGGGCTTACGCGATATTACGTGAGATAAAGATTTGAATAGTCGCCCGAAGGTATATTAAAGCTGGCAACATTAACTCAAGGAGTAGGTTTTGCGATATTTTCAGATATGGAATAAAGTAGCGCTATGAAAAGAAATAATTGAGCGAATAATTAAGAAATACAGAGGAACACGGTAATTTGCTGCAGCGTTTGTGTCATCTCGTGTCCAGTATCTAGAGATCGACAAGGGTTTCGAGGGAAGTCGCGTCCAGCCGTCCCTCGTTTCGACTTCCGCTCGCACAAAGGCAACCTTGTTTTTCTTCATGATGCGTCCGAAAGAGCGTGCATGCATCTCCCACTCGCGTTAAATGAAGGCCATTTTTCGTTTCTCCGAGTAGTCCCGTCAAACTGGATCACGAATCTTCTTACGGATGTATCCTCCTCGTTGACAGCCGGTGTCGAGAGACGACATTTCATTAAAATGGCAAGAGTTGACACAACGGATAACATTTTATTATAATATTCTCGTAACAAAATTTTTCAAATAAGATCGCAGCGAACGGTATTATGAGGTGAGATTGCTATCCCATTTACTCGTACGTATTTAGTACCAGTTACTTTATAAATGACACGAATTATATGAAAAATATATTGCGCGCGCGAAAAACAATTTCGGTGGATCTTTATATCCAATGATGTTATAAATACGCGTGGCATTAAAGAAAAAAAAGGACACAGATATAAGACGCTATAGACGTCTTTCTCTCTCTCTTTCTCATCTTATTTTCTCTCTTATTCGAAAATTCGTCACGTCGAACGTAGTCTTCGCTCGTATTTACGTCCCCCCCCCCCACCCCCCCCCCCCGAATAAATCACGAACGAGCTGCGTATGTAATGTAACGCAATTGCACTGCTATGCACTTTTCGAGGAAAGCAAAGATGTGCCTGTAAGGAGCGATTACGCGCGCGCGCGATCGGATTTCGACGGATAAAATTCCTTAGCGGGATCGCTCTCTCGATCCGCCGAATCACTGGGATTATTACGAGTCCTCGTTGGAACTTGTCCCCGACAAACCGGGGAGAATCGAGGAGCTCGAGGAATTTCAATGAGCCACCGATTCCGTGAATCGATCCTCCCCTTCGTTTCAAATTAACATGACACTCGTCAAGTGAGAGGTAATTTCCGCTTTTGTTTGAATCTTTAATCCCGACGTTTCAACAAGTCCGCGCGATTAGTATAATATTCGCTATTAATTCGTCACGGATAATCACTGAAAAAGTGAAATGAAATGGACGGAGCACGTATTGCGGATATCAGAGTCAATTATCGCTGCGCTTAAAAATCCATTTTTCTTGCTCCGCAACAGCGAGCCGCGGTGCGGCAATAATTCTCGCGCGAAGATCGATAAATATATCTCACGACCTCGTCGGTCGTAAATCTTTCCGCAAAGAAAATATTGGCATTGCTTGTTAAAACCTACTCTATCGGTCCGCGATCCTAGCGTGATATGTACGGTTAATTAATTTCTATAATTAGGTATGCGTGTAGATGTAGATGTAGCAGATTTCTTATCGCGCTTGCGCAATCTCGACGCGTTTGAACGAGAGATAAAAGAAAAATAAATTCGTTTTTCAATTATATTATTAATTGCTGAATTTGTCGCGTTTTATTTGCCAATATTTTCGGTAGAAGGGGAGGATAACGTTTTATTATTAATGAATTTACGTATCAAACATTGAAAATTGATTGTTAAAAAGTTTTCGAACCGCGATTGAGACAATTGACAATCGCTTTGTGATCGTTTTCTGGAAAATGGTTTTAATAAAGCTATATGCAGAAAGCGAACGTATATCGATTCGCGCTAAAATCAAAAGAAAATGCAATATCGTGCGCACCGAAAGCAGTGAATGGACTTTTGCGGTTTGCGAAGTTATGAATGAACTTAGATACTGAATGCGTGCGAACACGTGTTAAAGCAGCAATTTTACAACATATATACATATATACATGTATATATACATATGTGCATATACGTGGTAAACGTGACTCTATTAACGTAATTCCAACTCATACTGATAGATTAATAAAGACCGCTCCGTTTAAATATACTAGTGACATATTTACGCGAATTTAAACACGAACGAAATCTTATCGCATGGGAGATAATAGTCTAAACACGTAAAGGAAGGTAAACTCACGGATAAATGACTCACTCGCGCGCTTTAATGATCTATGTGTCTAGTGTTACTTACGAGAGACGTAAAAAAATATAAAAAAAATAAAATGAAAAATTGGAACAATATATTTTCCGACATCCGACGTGTTTTACGGAGAAATGATTTCGAAAGATTTATATGGTTATAAGTTAATTTTTCGACATTTCGGAAAGAAATGTAGATCCGAGACCTTTATAAAATGTCTACTTGCATCAATATTTGCATTTCTGTCCCGACGAGACGTGGGTGAAAGTGGTGGGTATCGACATTTTGACGAAGCCGGCCCACACGTTAATGAAGAAATTCCTGAGGTGGTGTCGCTCAATCTCTTTGACAGTAACTGACAATGCGGCTGATATACATTCCGCTTGGCGATGAAAGTGGAAATTGCCTTTCCTCTATCATCATTTCCGGAGAAGTTATTTCGCCGCGTGTAGGTTGGCTGGCACACAACGAAAGGCGAAAGGTAAATACGTTATGTTCGACAATATCGAGAACGTTATTGCGTTGGAATCGAAAGCTCGCCGGTATTAATTTTATTTTACGTTTCATCATTTAATTCGACGGGCATCAATAACTGTCTCAATAACGCGTATTGAATTTTTTCCTCCCCTTTCCCCTCCCCCGATACGTTTGTTCTCTAATATAAACATTCTACGCGCTTTACGCACGTCCGGCAACGTTCTACGTCGATATTTCACCTACACGCGTGCACAATCACAAAGAAATAACTAATATGGTGTGTATTCGCGTATTGTATCGGGCTGAAATTTTTCCGCCGCTTTTCACGTCGATTGCGTATCCGAGCGCAAAATGCCACGGGAAACAAAGGTGGTTTAACGTTTCCGAGCCGGTCGATTTTATGTGTCGAAAATACGGGAAGGGTCGGCTCGATTTGTTAGTGCGTAAGCTTGATTCTCTCTCGGTTCACCGCCGATGATTAAATATCGTCAGTTAGAACGATCCTCAGCCTGATGCTCCGTGCATTTATTGGATTTCTCTGACGTTACGCTTCTCGAATGGCGATATCGATTTACATCGAGTTTAATCGGCTGCGAATGCTGCGTAAGCCGCATCGTGAAATCTGCCGAAAAAATATTCCGCGAGATTCTGCGCAGAATTATATTTGCATCTACGTAAGATCGAAGAAATGAGTGCAATATGATTTTTAGAAAATCGTTGGATGTTTGCTTGAAAATTAGATTGTTTTCGGGGCGTCTTTATTAGATTGTCTTCAGATCGTTTTCGTCGCGAATATGAATTTATTTTTAGTATTTTGTGCCAATCGATAAATAAGTACTGCACGTCGATTTTTTTTTCAAGTGGGCAATGGCTTCTGTAACGTGATTCCTACATGGCACAATCTATAGCTCGCGACCGCCATCACGCTTCTCAATTTCACATCGGAAAAGGCAATAGAGAGAGAGAGAGAGAGAGAGAGAGAGAGAGAGAGAGAGAGAGAGAGAGAGAGAGAGAGAGAGAGAGAGAGAACGACGAGTTAGCTGGAAGGAATATAGCCCCCGTGAAATGTTTCTTTCTTTCCCGCTTCTCCGATTTCTCACCATCAGAGTTTATAAATTTCGCGTCGCTTCTCGCTCCGCAGTGACACTCTTGGTTCCGCAAAACGTGTTCGACATTAACAAAATAATATCTTATCTATTTACCACGAGAGCAGAATCTATTTTCTTAAAAGTAGGACGGTAGTCTAGAAAGAAAGAAATTTTTCCGAGGTATCCAGGGAATACATATATTTACGAATAGAAGTAGACTCGACAATATCGAGAGCTTCGTCTTTTCTATAATTCAACGTACAATGATACGCTGCTCAACGGAGGGACGCTGCACATCTCCCGTAACAATGATACCGTACGATCGGTGTCCGTGGCTTTCGTGAAAATTTCACCGGTTTTTTCCTCTCTTTCCCCCTCCCCTTCCCCCCCCCCCCCCGTGCGACCGCATCAAATATGGTATTGTTCCTGAAACACGTGCGACGATCGTCCTACTTTTGCATCTCCCGTTCTCATCGCGCACGTGCGTTCGATCGTTCTTATCTCTCTCGGTGCATTCTCTCGGTGTATCATTTACACGGTTTTGTAGATTTTAAGTGTGTGTGTGTGTGTACGTGCGCGCGCGCGCAGATATTTACAAACTCACCTGCGTCCTCGGTTTTAACGAGCGCACACATATAACATAAATGACTTTACAAGTCTAAACGACACGGAGGATTTACCGCCGCGGCGTATTACGAGCGTTTTAGTCGAAATTCGCTGCCGCTGTCGACGGCGATGACGCCATCGTCGATAGTGTCGTCACACGCACTTTTGCCGCAATATGTACGTGAAACGGGATCGCGCGACGTTTGGCGAACGATCAGCGACAGGCGTCAATTTTCGGCGTAGCTCGACGATGACGACGACGTCGAGCAACGGCTTTTAACAGCTCGCGACACGTATACCGAGCCGCCGCGGGAGCGGGATTTATTTTCGGGGGTTGATGCAAACCGGCTGCGCTCCCGCGTCACTCTTCCTCGGCTAACCGCAGCGGGACAGCGGTTGCATACATGAGGTCATCGGCTATAGCGATAAAAACAACCGTCGCTATGTATACACGCGCGCTCAAGATGGTTAGGAAGGTAAAGCGGATGGAGGACGAGTAGTAGAGGATGAGTCACGAGAGCTATGGCGTATGCGACGGACGTATCGCGCCGAAGAAACTTTTCCTTAGACGATCGTGACGAAAATTACCAAAACGCTTTCTTTCGCCACGCGATTGAGCCGGAAGACGAGTCGAATAATTGAAGAAGCTGAATTAATCTAAAATAGAGATTAACCCTTCTGTCAAGATGAACGGGTTACCCGGGTGCCCAGAGCAACTTTAAATTAAAAAAAAAAAAAAATATATTGGAACTTTTCTCCGCCCGAAACAAAATACAAAGGGCCTTTGTATTCGGAAACCTCTTAAAATATAACGATGCCCAACAGCTGCTATAAAAAATTGTCGCGGTGCACCGTGTCGAAAACGCGCAATTGGTCCCCGGGTACCTGTATACATTGAAGAAAAGGAGAAAATTTATGCATCGACAGAAGGGTTAATTCGAATTAAAATTTCTAATCTCTCTCCGACTGAGGAATTAACGCGGAGAGGTGACAAAGTTTTACCCAACCACGTTATTACGCATGCGAGAATTAGCGAGTTTGCGACTCGCTAATGCAACGCGCGACACGTGTGGAGCGTGTATATAACTGCATTTTAGAGGAGGCAGTTAATAACGGTGATTATAAAGGAAAATTCAGAAAGTGAGCGAAAGGAAGGGATGCCGAAACGCGTTTTCGGTTGATTGCATTATCGGTATTGTCGGCATTTCTCGGCAGCACACGTCACGAGACGTGGCTGCTCTATTAATAGGTGGACGTACGGTCGATTACTCTTGATTAAGCCTATTGCCAGGCCAACGGCATTAAACGATAACGCATTCCGACGTGAATTGTGCACGCGCGTTCATTGCATTTGCAAATATAATTGGCGCTTACGTGGCGCGCGCGTTTATGTTTTCTCGTCCTCTCTTTTCGAGTAAATATTAGATTCACAATTATAGCCTGTCGAGCAGTTTTATAAATATATTGCATGTATGCATATCGTAGTTTTTTTTAGGATATTATATTCTGAAATTTTCTTTTATAACGCATTTTTGTGATGAAGAGTATAAGCTGTCCTGCAATATTTCGAATAGAGATGAGAACATTGATAAGACGCGTCGTTGTCGGTGTCTTTGACATCGGTCCGCGGCAGATAGAATAATGAATTAATCCCAAAGAATCACGCGCGGTGCATCTTTCTCGACCAATGAGACTGCACCGAATCCCTGCGTATGCGTAATCGTTAGAGGAGTGCCGCATGGGTCTGCATATGGAAGACGTGGAAAAAGAGGAATCACTGACGAATCCATAAAGAGTCGACAAATGAGGAGGGACATCTAGTCCTGGATAATCCTCGGAGACGGGCTCGGTCCCCGTATGTCGAGGAAACGACCAGTCTCTTTAAATAGGTTCTATCCCACGCAATCTTCCCACACACACACACACACACACACACACACTACGCAAATAAATATATCGAGAATATGTTCAATGTCACGGATAGATAGATCTGCTGGATTTGTGGAATTGTTTGACGGTTTATTTATTCGAAACCCGCGTCTCTCAGTATCGTTTTAATGTTTATCATTGTTATCGATCGGAATTTATAGGCTTTTAGGAAATCTCGTCGTGGGAGCGCAGTTTTTATTTGCAAAAGTGCGAACGCGATCGGGCGATCTGCTTTTTTCTTTCTTCCCTTTCTGATGCATATACATAAGATCCGAGTCGAGCTGTTTGTGAAAGCAGCGCATTAGCACGTAACACATGTCGGGCCCGTCCCTCCGTCAGGTTTTTTGTCGGCGACCTGCATTAAGAAGCCGCCCGCTGCCTCCGAGGAAATGGAGTTTGTATCTCGCGACTACAGAGTCCGCCGATCATGCTCGGGACCGAGATTCCGAGAAGAAACAGTGCGGCCGTTTGTCCGGCGGAGTGCCGGCCGCGATCGAACGGTAATTATGGCCCGCAGTAATTACGTTAATTGTACGACGCGCACCGGGCTCGAGTCGGGAGGAGGAGGAGGAGGAGAGGAGGATCCGAAGCGGGTTACGTGTGTGATGTCGGCGTATATTCACGGGATTTTAAGGCTCGCGGACGCAAATGAGGGACGATAATGACGATGACGAGGTGGATGACGATGATGACGATAATGGCGGGAGCGTAATTCGGTGGCGACCTGCGGGGAAGAGGGAGGGGGGAGGAATGAATAGCACGCAGGTACGAATTCGCCGGATGCTAATTCTCGCCGGCGTTCACATCGTTGATAATTAATCGCGGCGCGATGCGATGATGATGCTCGTAGAACGGAAAGTGCCGCGTCGTCATCGTTTCCGCGATAAACGCCGTTGGACGTGTGTTTATTGAGACTTTTCTCGAACGAAAACTATCCAGACAGCGGACATCCCGTGTGTTGAGCAACACCCTGAATAATGCGTAACTTAATAACGACGCGGTAAATAAATCGCGCCACGCAGCAGAACGGCGCCGGTTCTGGTCGACGAGCGGGAATTCAATGGCGACATTAATTTTGTCACGGCATCAGTGGACAGGGAAACTCCTTTTTCAATGGAGCTTTTGAATTTTTCAAGCGACACCTCTCATACCGATTTTCGCATCGGTCGACGCACGCGTTCGTATACATTTTTCATGGGCGTTCTTTAATAACGATTTAATCAGTTTTGCGTGCGTGACGCTCGTTTGCTCGTCTGCAGCGAATGCTAATCATGATTAAATACAAATGACATATGATGTCATAGGTTGATATAAATAGAATCCATTTTATCGAAACTGTTTTTATGGCTAATCAGCGCTCTCAATCTTCGTCCCGCGATAATGAATGGTCATAATTTCTTCCAATTATTTGACATTCCATGATAATTATTGCGCGTCACTTTGCGGGTTATCACACGGTTGATGTCAACCCGAGAAATATATTTTTGGCCCTCGATATCGAGGCAACGAGTCAAACTTATCGCGCGAGAAAGTATCGCGAGAAATTCCAGAAACGGAGCGAAAGAAATATAACGATGAAAATTGCAGCGAGTATAAAAAAAGTTTAGTAACCGAGTGTGATGCGAGGACGAAGGAAGCGCGAAAATGGCCAACGAATGTATGGCTCCAAGGTGCGGAAATGAAGGAATAAACCGGCAAGTAAAGCGACGATCAGACGCCGTTTTTCCCATAAACATAACTCGAGCCGGTAAATGACATAAAACGTGGAGCGCGTAAAAGAATGATGGCCGCGGGACTCGCACAATGCTCCCATTCATCAAGTTCACGTCGGTGCTGTTATCACACAATACGGCCCGACAACTTCCACGACCTGTTAACCGGAGGTTAAAATCTCGAAGGCTGTCTCGAGCATTTAATCGACAGCGTTGCGTCGATTAAACGCAAGAGAAATGAGCGTAAAAAAAAAAGAATTAAAATTTACCGGAAAATTTTCGAGCGCAATGTATGACGAATGTTTTCAATATCTAGGAAAGATGTCCACAGATTTGAATGTATCTTTCGGAGAGGATCTCGCGACGATCGCGTTTCTTCACGATGAATCAGCGTGCTCGCCGAGTGAAAGTCGTCGAATGTGTAATTAACTATGACAAATATTAAACGAATGCACACAAACACTCGCACATATTATGTAATAAGAACGTATAAGAAAGTCGTGCGTTATTGCTTTACGTAATACTCGCGCGTGCGCGTGTGGGAGGATTGAGTCATTAAATGAAACGTATATTAATCTTCGCGGGTTAATTACGATTTACACGGGTGTCCGCTGTGCGCGGTATCGTGTTCGAGCTATCGCGCTCTTCAATCTACACGAGTCGTACAAAAGCTCGACCGGAGCAAATATTTTTCCGGTGCCTCCTCTCCCGGCACGGTTAGAAATAAAGCTGTGACACATTTACCGCTCGTGCGCGGCCGACAGGAAATTTGTCCGGACGATTTTTTTTTTTTTTTTTTTTTTCTTTTTTCCGGAGGGGTCTCGGCGACGAGCACACGTGGCCAAATTGTGTTTCCGCAATAATAGCGACCGGGGTGACGTTGCACGTTTATCCAGCGATATGTCCTTTTTTTCGGGCTCATACCGATAAAGAACCTTCGAGCGGAATCGTATCTCGGAGAACAGGTAGGGAAATGGCCCTTCTCCTCTTTTTCTTGCGTTATATATAGCTTCGATAAAACTCGACAGTATCTATCAAAAACTACTGCGACTTTTATCGGCCGTAACGCGAACGCGAGATATTCGAACGACATGCACCGAAGCACCTCGACTCCGCCGGTTAACGTCTGATTTACTTCGTTCCGTGTAACGCGAGGCTATCGCGATATTTCACATATGCACTGCCGCAGATGCAGGTGATGATCCGTCTGACGCTTATCGTCGAAGTTTACAACTTTCGAATTTGATGGAACGCGGTATTATATTTCATCGAGCGTGTTGTTACGGCTCGATTCGCGAGATCGCTTAATCGCGAAATTATAGTGTTAAATTTTTGCGAAATATTAGATTTTAGATTAGACATGTCGAAGTCCGGCGCAAATGTGTTTCGGAGACGAATAATTTACCTTTGTATCGAAAGTGATTCTGATTTGCATGATCATGTTTTGCTCGCTCAGCGATTATCGAGAATTCGCAAGATTGCATTTGCGTAGATTGACAGTTGCTTTAGCATTTTTTTTTTTTTGTATTTTTGTTTATAATGCACGTAACACATTGCGTTTTTGAAATAAACATCTATAGAGAGATTTTCGAAACATTCTACACATACTTTCCGACATTTGCAAACGTTGTTTTAATTTCTGCGAAGAACTTCATGTCTCAGGAATTAAAAATCGTTTCAGGAAACAAAAAATTCTTTCCAGACTTATTCCACGTCCGTCGCATTCGTTTCTCTCCTTTTTAAAATTGTTTTGCATACGTAATACTCACTCCCACATCGTTTTCCCCCCTCTCTTTCCCGGAGACTTCGATTCGCGCGAATATATGTAAATGCAGTCTGTCAATATATCCGAGTTCGCGACCGACCTGTTGGGAAGATATAAAAAAGAGCCAACCTTCTTTCGACTTATACATTGACGTTTACATAGCGACAGACGGTGAATATGACACTGCCATGAGATATTCATCGACGCCGCAGATCGATTTTCATTTCGTCCAGTATCCAGAAAGTATTTTCGCTCTACATATATTGGAAACCGGTCCAATATCCATCACGAAAGAGTTCGTTCTCCTCTCGAGTCGCCGGCGATTCGAGTACCGTCACTCGAGAACAATTTTTACGCAGGATGGATCTTCTGCCATCCTCGTCGTTACGTTTACGGCGCGTTTAAGACACAAGGAGCGGTTTGTTCGAAATCTGTGCTTCATATATTATCTTTATTTATCGCGTCCGCCATTTGCCGGGGGAATTCGAAGAGAGATTCGAAGGAAGGATTCACCACCGCGTCTTCGTCTGTATAAATATTTTATTGCTTCCCGCGTAACGCGCTCGAACATCGTTTGCTTACTCTCAGACACGGCTGTAATCTGATCTGATGCTCGCCGGTAACTGCACAGAATAACGAACGTAATGTATTCTCGTTTCGCGTATAACGGACTTTATCGGGGGGATAAAGCTAAAGAAGAGGCATACAACGGTGCACGGTACGTTATTAATTTATCATTATACTTGTGCGACGGGACACGGAATACCGAATTTAGGCAAACCGAGCGCGGAATATCCGCGCGCGCAGGTTGTCCGATACGAACCGTCGCTTTGCTATTACGCGAGAACACGCGATCGCTTTATTAACGGGATTTAATCACCGGGCTGAGGAAACTTTAGACCGGCACGCCTAAATAATCTTACGGATTATCGTGGGATATCTGTCAAGATATCTGACAAAAGTTACGATATCCCTTTCTTGTATCTTCCCCGAATCGATATTATCGTTGGTAATTTTGAAATGTCGTATAACATTTTATATAATATTTTTTTAACTCGATAATATACAATATACTTGATTGTAATATACTTCGTAATTCTATAATTTATTGATATTGCACTTTTCTCTCTCGCTTTCATGAGTTGTAAAATTTAAAAAAAAATGAATTACATAAAGTTTTGAAAAATTTGCAAAAAGAACTATTTTCATGTATTTTATCACGTTATTAACTACGGTATCTGACGTGTTGGAGAAGTTTCGTTGCAATCAAAGTTACGTTGTTAGGACTTTGAACCCTTCAAAAGAAATGTGAAAGCCGAAATTGTAATTTGCGAAATTGTAAAAAAAAAACTACAGGAAATAATTATTCTCTGTCTTATGTTTTTTTTTATCGATCTATGTTATACGCGAACTAGTTACTGAATTTCTGCTTTGGACATTCAGCATAATTACGAGGCATTTTTTAGCTGTTTTCTAATAAATTAGCCGTTATCTTTCAATGTCAGGCACCGGTGTATTCCTGGTTGTATCTTGCATTAAGCTATAGTCAAGAGGATTTTATTTTATCCCTCGGGACAGAGAGTTCATTCCTGAATGTTTATGAAACAGGTTAAGCACGGTTGAGCTTTATTAAATTCATCTATGATTTAATTCTATCCGTTGATCCCGACGGAGAAGTATGCATTAATGATTTTTTGGCGGTCCAAAGTGTGCCAAGCCCAAAGTAAATTAATCCGGCCTCAAATATATTTTGTTGCTTTTGCGCAATTAAATGCAACATTAATTCTCCCTATTCGCTGTGGCAGTTTAACGGTGTAATTTTTATGAAACTCTGTTTGGAACTCGACTCGAAAAATTCACATTAATCCCTCGTGACCCAAATGACGGAAAGATCGTCGTTCGACCGAAAGTCCGGAAAGAACTTCCTTTTACTTCAGGAGGTCAACGATTTTTCCATCGTGCCCCATTTTTATCGAAACGCAAAGTCGCCAACTTTTACCAAAGCCGTTGCCTCTCGGAGAGAGACGCGCGGAATATTCTGTTTAGCTTAAGTTTCCGCATTCCCATGAGACTTCAATCTCCTTTCCTCCACCTCCTTGATCCTGAAAACGGTGGCACATCGACCCGAGGACGGCATTGCTGGCGAGACTCTGGCAATATTATTCAAATATGTTTTCGTTGAAATAACTCGCGATTTTTACAACGCCGCTTACTCGCAGAATTATACACGTTCGATTATTTGCATATTAAATTTACCGCGTAAATACGTTTGCGCTCTGTCGCCGCGCGTAATTACGACACGCGGTATAATTAAGATTCATTCTCGTTGTACGATAAATTATATACGGAGCGGGTATGTAAGCGATGAGTATCGAATTGCTTCTTCTCGCCGCAAGAATGTTGCGATAGGAGCTCGACGAGCTACGTACGCGAATACTTGTCGCGAGCTTACGCTGAATTGGCGAAAGCGGAAATCGTATTTCCAGACACACTTAAATAAATGATTTGCGAATATAAATGAGAGAAAAAAATGCAACGTATTTTAAAAAATTGCATTCGTCTATCTAATAAATAATAAAATACATTGCGCGTGAAATATATTATCCGCGCGTCGCGTTCCCTGCAACATTGTTGCTGGAAGGCTCTACCGACGCTAAAACAGGATGCTGGTTTCAACATCGAGTCGTAGAAAGAGAGGGAGATGCCTTTGCCCCTATTTCTGAGATCACCGCAGCAGCATCTGGAAGAATAAAGACTGTGTAAACGTTGCTTCTGTGTACACGGAGGCACGAAAAGCGGTTATCGCGACGAGACTCGGGCTCCAGAAACTCGTTAGAGGCCACGACTCTCGGTCAAAGTCGTGATCATTTTGCGGCGGGAATTTCTACGGAAAAATACAGGCGTGTATTCTCCTCCTGATATTATTTATCGACCACTATCGCGACCGATCCACTCGCAGGCACGAATCGTGCATCAGGTTGCGCGACAAAGTATTGCTGACAATGAGACGAATGATGACACGATATCTATAATTAAAGCGTTGGTCGATGCGCATAGTATTTGCCGTCCGTAAGACGGACAATATTCCCACCGATAGGGCATTTCTTAAAGCATATGTATTATTACGGAATCCGCCCGTTCTTGGAAGATCGAAGACGTTTCTCTCCTCGAGAACAGCCACGTTAGATTTTCTTTTATCTCAACATTCTTTTCGTTACGATTTTGCTCCTCCCGAAGATACGGAAGAATCTGGTGCGAGAAAGGAAATTTTCGACGTCGGTGGCGCCATGGTGTCGCTTTTAAATTTAGATCGCGGGGGAACGGATGATACCGATACGACACACGCTCCGACGTCTTTTAAAAATTTCAATCTCGATGCACAGGCGCCTCTCTGACGTCATGGTTTAATTAAACTTTCAGAAATAACTATCAGCGTAAAGTCAGCTGCGTTCGTCAGATTCGTTCCTTGCAGGAATTTCGGATTCTGATAATCTTTCACGAGAAATGACGGATATTATTGTTAAAATATTATTATTTGAGAGAATTACGCGTTTTCCTTCCTCTACGGTATTTTCCTATCGATCTCGATTTGCGCGATTTTAAACGCCTCTTATTCACACGAACGGAATTCATATTGCATTTCTGGCGTCGTCGGCGATGTTGGCATAGAACAGCATCGATTAATCCGCGTTTAAGGTCACTGACTCGAAAGATTATTGCTAATAAGCCGCTTTCGAGAAAAGAAACAAAATACGCGCGTCAAACGTTGCCAACGAACTTAAGGAGTTAGCTATTTTAATACAACGCCTCTTTCTTTCGATAGGAAATATCACGACGGAAATCTATAACGCGTAGGTCGCGGAGATTTATGGCGAACCGTAATTGACGGACAAAATCGAACCGAACAGACGCATTATTAAGTCACTGCTCAACGAGGCGAGATGCCGAATACATCGCTCACTCCCTGTTCTCGAGTTATGTACGAGCTATCGATCTTTTTCGTTCCTCGTGCACTTCCGTTTGGCGCCTTGGCATCGCAGCCAGTCGACGTCCCGTTCCTGTATTCTACGCGCGTGTGTCTCGGCGACAACACGCTGCACCTGCAACGATGCATTTGCGCCCTGCATACTATGCAGCATGGCTCGAGACAAGGTCTCGAACGCCCCCGATGCGACGTGATAAACTATTAGCGCACAACGAAGGAACGCAATTAAACGGAGACGCGAGACCGACGAAGGACGCGCGTAGTCGAATGTCAAAGTGTGCAAAAAAAATCTATGTGTCAAACGATGAACTGTGTAATATTCCGTTAAAATTACTTACATTTTTTTATTTATAATCTCCGCAACGTGAACTCTTCGCAAAGTGTGTGTGTGTGTGTGTGTGTGTGTGTGTATGATTGCACACTAGATGTATAATTATCTTTTATTCCGATAATTTTTACCTGAATAAATCCAGTATCTCTGGAATTTTGCAGCGGTACTAGAGAAAGAAAATTATACGTCGTGTTTGCGCTGGACAATCAAAGAACTCCGCTCTCCTCGACAATCGAACAATTGACATCGCGATATCCGATCGTTAAGCTTTGATAAATACTACTCGGTATCGTGACTATGGCATCGTATTAAGGTCGCTGGCGGGGATTCGCAATGCGAAGAGGGTGGATGCACGCGAGGGCGATCATTTTGCACTCCTGTTGCAATCCAATTGTGATAAACGCTCCAAGTTCCGTGTTTATTTGCGCGGATACTAAAATCGTTTGTCATCAGATTCGCTCTTCCGCCTACAACTGTCATCCTTTAAAAATCATAGCGCGTCGTATGACGACGCTCGGTATTCATAGCTGATGCTTCAGGCTGACTCAGGCTTGAATAATAAATTTAGATGCGAAAAACAGAGCACTGCGCGTTACAATTCAATGTACTATATTTCAATTCAATGTCTATACTTTCTTACTTCGTAACAAACTTTTCGAGATTTATTATAAAATCATGACAACTATCTTTACTCAACGCACACCATCAATTTTGTGTTACTTTTATGACAGCTGTCGAATCAATCTATTCAAACTTGGCACACTCTACTTTTATTAAATTAAACATAGTTTTTAACACAGAACATGAGTATTTTGTTTGTAGTTGTTTGTAGTAATATTAATTTATAGTTTGTAGTTGAAATCGTAAAAAATACATTTTGAAAAGATAACTCATCGGACTTTAAGATAAAAAAAAAATCGCTCATATATCTTGATTCAAGAATTGTTTGTAGTTGTTTGTAAATGATTTTTCTTTCGTTGTTGTACTGTTTATAAAAGTTATCTTGGATTTGTACTAATAACGAGCCAAAAATTACTTTTTGTGTATTTTTTTATCTTAATTCTCTAAATAATAAGGCGCAAGCAGATTTAAAATATCTTTCAAGTTGACAAAGTTGCATTCGATACACTATAACTTTCAAACGATTCAATTACAAAGAAAAGGAAAATTACTACAGACAACTATAAACGATTCTGAAAACCGTAGTGCAAACAGATTTGAGATACCTTTGAAATTGGGGAAAAGTTGCATTTCTTGTCAATTGTAAATATATTGTAACTTTTAAATGGCACGATTGCAAACGAAGGGAAAATCATTAAAAGCAGCTAGAAACGAGATGTATCAATGATTTTTTTTAACTGAATTATTATTTCAAAATGTATTCATTTATGATTTCGACTACGAATCAATTGTTTAAAATTAACCACAGACAACTAATACGAAGTGAAATGCTATCATTTTCTGTATTAAAGAAAACTTAGTTTTATCTAAAGTAGGGTGCCAAGTTTACATATAGATGTAGCGAACGAGCGATATAATGAGCTCATTTCTATATCTTGCTCCGTGTGGAGCATGTAAATGCGGGCATAAACTCAATTGTCTACACTCACTAGATAGCCTTCGCGGTCCGTTGACCGTCTTCGTACTTCGTAGTCGTCGCTAAGAGATGGATCTATAGCATAACGCCCTCGTTTTCATCAGCGCGTTTAATCCGTGATCCGAACTCTCATACGAAACGTGACCGCACTGGAATCAAGCGTGATCGCGCATTCCTGGTCCTTGAAATCCGTTCGTCTTTATATAGAATAATATCCACCTTCGGAGGGTAAGAAATACGTCTCGATCAAACTTTTATTTCAATTACCCGAGACTATCGGTAACTAAAAATACAACGTAATTCGATTTATTCTGCGACCTCGGAGACGTCGTCGTTCGCGAATGCGAACGCGACTCAACGTGAACTTTCGTTATCGCGACGATCCAATTCTCGCCGATCGGAATGTTTAAAGGTCGGATAAAATACCGCGCGATTAAACACAGAGACACAGCGATGAGTGTGTCCTCGTTTCGATTAATTCGCTCGATTTGCTCCGCGACTCGATGACGCAATCGAAAAGAATCGCAGAGTCGGGCCGCGAATTAGTCGAGTGTACCTAAACGCGTTTTGCGACAGTTGTTATCTGTCAAAATAAAACGAGCGGTTTCGAAGTACAACGCACGTTTCGAGCATTAGGGAACGCGACAGCATTTCGATGAAACTAACTCCCCGGAAAAGGTTTTGTTATTCGCGAGAGAGTCCAAGGGCGGGCGGCTTAAACTGTCAACTCCTCATTGGCCGATCGCGCCAATTAATGAAACGGTGCTCGACGAAACGAGCAATAAAGGGAAATAAAAATGCAATGGAGGCGTTTATTGGCTATCATTGGATACTATTGGATGCGTACGCTTTGCTCCCCCGGTTACGAAAATGTTCCATTAGTCTCTTGGGTTGAACCTAACAGAGGCATCGTCGAACGGGAACAGCGAGCGATCGGTCTGCTCAATTATCATCCGTCTGGTTCAGTGATCGAATGCGATACACCATTCGATTACACTGCATTCGATTGTACTTTATTTCGTGTATCGTTTAGACACCGCCTTTTTTAAACAAGGAATATATCATGTTTTTTGTCATGAGAGATGATTATAGTTATGTCGAAGAGTGTCACACTTTACAGAGCATAACATTATCTAATCGTTTTACAATATTGTAGAATTGAATTTTTTAATGTATATTTTTTTTTTTTTTTAATAGTGGTACCAAACAATTCGGCGAAAAAAGTATTTCATTTTATCTCACATATTTTTTTACGATAAAAGATTAGTAAAGACTGTGTGCTCGATCTTTCGCGAGCGTTTAAAGGCTCAAGAGCTTAATGCATCTTTTCCTAATAGCATGTTCCCATTTCAGCGATCTTAATTAATCATGCGCAATAATTATCATGACAACGATATGGTTCGATAGTTATCTCGGCGATCGATGAACGGATGTGATACAATCTGTTGCAGGCGTAACAGCATGGTATGATACCAGCGACTGACGATCTCCCGGAAACATGAAGAAGCATCCTCACGTCCTTACGTGCATCCTGCTCCTGTTGCCTCTGGCGTTGGGTCTCAGCCTGCAGGAGGACGACCTGGTCTTCGACGATGTCGGCGAGGACAATGACAATGACAACTTGCCTATCGGGCCCGCTCTGATAAATCATCATGCGACTCGCGGTCGATCCGATCGTTACGAGCACGGATCGTCGTCCAGGGATGGCAGGAGGCATGCCTCTCGGGTCGAAAGAGCATGGGGCGTGTCAGATTCCGTCGTCCCAGTTGGCCATGTTTTCAAGATGAAAATACCACGGCAGGCTTTTTCGGGAAATGTGGATTTTTACGAGGTAAGTCGGCGACGTGAATGGCAATTTATTCTTTCGGGTCCGTTCTCGAAACGTATCCGGAAAACTAATCTGACCAGTGGTCTTATATTATAGAGAAGTTTCCCCGCGTGAGATGAGAGAAATGCAGGTATCCGAAAAAGATTGTCGCATTGAAATTTTAAGCGTGCGCAGATATATTCAAAAATATAAAAAAGCATCGCGTTTAAAATTTCGACAAATACAAGATATGCGCTGTTTTATTTATATTACATTATTGAATTATATGTAATTAATAATTATATGAATTATATGATTACGCTATATTTTGTAGAAAGATCTTTTTATCGTATAAAGAATAGGAGAAAATAAATCTCTCAAGTATTCGTATCTACGTGAAATAAAAGTCGCGTAGATAATTGAATTTATTAGATGGCTCTTCTTTCGTATTTATCGAACTCAAGTATGTCATCAAGTACACCGAGATGCCCGCTGAGTGCTATTGATTTACTCATCCTCATACACATTTGTCATGTTCTTCCCTCTCCAAGTTCGGCCGAGACGCGGCGTCTTCCGTTGAATCCATATTTGCGATTCAATTTGTTCCCCCCGCGACCGGAAATCCTTCTTAGGTTGAACGGCCCTAATCTTCCCTTTGTCTTCGGAAATTATTCGGACAGCGTTCGTTCCGTCGTGCAAGACCGATCCAAACGTTTCTCTCACATTCAATATGATACAACGACACCGACGCAAATAATTATCTTTTCACGAGGAATAGTGGTAGAGACAACAATATGTTAAATATATGTTAAAAACATGCCAGGTTCGCGGAACCAGTAATCGCGATCGTTTTCCGGAATGGATGCACTGGGACGACGCGGCGTCCACTCTTCTGGGTGTGCCGTTGAAAGAAGATACGGGCAATTATCACCTGACCGTCACGGCTTTCGGTAAGCATCGTGACACCGCCAAGGATCAGTTCGTCGTGCAGGTTGTACCCGAGAAACTGGAGGAGCTCAAACATAAAGACGGCAGGGTGAGTGTTTTAGTGAAAACGTTAACTCGGTAACGAGAACGCGAACGCCACGAGAGAATCGTTAACTGCGAAAATGTTTCGCTGGCATCGTTTCAAGTTTCTTATCCAAGTCGAACAACAGGTCTCTGCTATTTTCGCTAATGAATAATATAGCTCAAAGATGAAAACGTACATAAGAAGAATCGACTTTGATGAATACTCTTCGCATTACGTTTAAATTAATATTAACAAGAGATTTCCATTTCGTTTGTGTGTAACACACCAATGAAATAACGTTAAAATAACGTTAAAAAATTGTTAAAAATTCAATCTGTATGGAGAAAAAAAAAAATAGAAAAACGCTGTGTTTTTTCCGCGTTTGATGAATTCACAGCGGAATTTAGAGCAGTTTCTGTGTCGCGATATAAATCTGTCGAAACGGCTCGCATCGTCACATTGCGTTTAAATGTAAAGAAATTACTCCCGCGGACGTCAACTGATTGACGCCAATTGATATTGCCGCGTAACGCATCGTACGACGTACAATTGTATGTACATACACATCGCGGCCGTACATTATTTCGATCGGCGATCTCGATCTTTGAAACTTTGCGTGCTGGTGAGGCGTAGCAAATAAAAGCGACTGATGGAAACGGAACGATTCTAATTGCAGACGCATTGCGACGACGGAGAGGAACAGACGGTTCTTACGATTTTGCTAGATGCGGCAATAGAGAAACTATCGCCTACCATCAGGACGAACGCCATCGAAAATCTCGCGGGATTTCTGGGACTGCACACGGTATTGATTTAATCATGTCGTTTGAAATTAAATAACTGTTACTTTTGCATTTGTATTTTTGGGAAAATAATACGGTGTACTTTCGAGAATTAAAATAAATAGTTCTTGCAGGGTGTTTATTCCCTGAAAAAACCGGGAAAACCGGGGATTGTCAGGATTTTTTTTATCTTGAAAAATCTGAATATGGAATTTTATTGAGATTCAGAGAATTTTTTTCAAAAATTGTGTCTGATAATTTTATTGACAATCTCTTTTTTTATCAAGATCTTATGTAAGTTTCATAGAAAATTGCTCAATTTTTTAGTGATATATTGCACTTTGTTATTGTCTAAATCAATTTTTTGATTAATAAATCAATATTAAATGGTAGAAAAACTGCATTCTTGGTAACTTTTTTTGTAATCGTATATATAATAGAAAACATTATAAAGCGCATACAATGAAGAAACTTATTTTAAAAGGCTGCATCTACAAATTTTCTTATTTTGTCTGGAATTTTAAACGAACATATCTGGAAGATCAGGGAATTCTCAGGAAATTTTTTTACAAGATTTGAATAGACATCCTGTTCTTGTTATACGCGGTAATAAATAAAAACAGTAGAGTTTATTTTATTCACTTTATTCTCTTGAATTTCTCTCTTCTATCTTTCGTATTATGAATCTGTTATATAGTTTACTTATGTTCTGTAGAGCGCATTCTCGATGCATTCTCAAGGCGTGAAGACACTGGGTTCCTCCACTATTCTTACCGGACCTGGAAACGTTAAGCTTCACAGATTTAGAAAGAATCATTTGACTGCTATCCAGTGGCAGGTGAGATTCGACATAATTAATGAGCCTTGTATATAACCGCACCGATATATATTTTACTTATTATCAGTTTTTACGATATCTCATTGATATCCGATAAACTAACTTTGTGTGAAACTTGTCGAGCAACAGGATATATTTGTGCACGTAGGTCGGCTGCGACGGCCACTTGTGGAAGCATCAAGCGGAATTGGTAAAACAACTACGGGAGCAAGCGAAGGACGGCACTCTAGCGGAAGTTTTGCAGTTACCCGTGATATCGTGGCGCGTGAGGACGGACTCGAGTCCCTCTTTGAGAAACAGGCGAGAAGCTGGCTCCGGCGACTACGGTGACGGTTACGATGACAATTATGACGACAATTACGAGGACAATGAGGACGATTACGACGACGAAGAGGGCGAGGACGATAACGAGGACTCGCGAGTACCGCCGACTTACGTGCCGGATATGAAAATCCCGGAGCATCCGCACAGGCATCATCACGGCGAGGAGACGATCGATTGGAAGGTGGGTTATGCTGCGACGCATATATAACCGCGATCGTCGCAAGAAGTGCAGGGATAGTTGCAGAATCGCAAATATTTCTCGTCCCTATGTTGTTCTTTTCAGAACGAAGACGTCGACGAAGAAGAGATAGTACCGAGAATGAGGCAAAGCGAGCTGGAAAACAGAACAACCACGCCTACGGTGAGTGTTCTCGTGGAATTATACACGATTGCGTGATTCCTTCCTCGTCGACGATTATATTCGGAGAATACAATTTACAATTTCTCCACGGTTTTTCATTAAAATTCCTATTTCTGTTCGCCTTTTTTCGCCATGCCATATCGCTTACGGGGGATTCGTTACGCTTGAAAAGATTAGAATAGCTATTGGGTATTTTAATGCTGGCCTATTTTTCGTCTCTCGCAAACTGTTTACTCGTCCGTGCAGATCTACGTTTTAAAGTGCGCTGTACAGATTGTGTCGCGAAAGTCTTCGCAAACAGAAGTCTGATACTTTGTTCTTTACTTGTACATCTTCATTCCTTCGTAACTAACCACTCGTTTTTTCGTGCCATACATCGCATCTACTAACGATTTCGCAGACAACAACCACTGAACTTACTACATCATCACCATCAACAACTACTTCCACTACCACGACGACAAGTACAACCACCACCCAAGTCGCGCCAACGACCGTACCTACTACTGTTAGTAGCATCACAACGACTACAACAACAGCCGATATAACAACAACAGCTAGCATCTCCACCGCTGTAGATCCATCGATAGAATCTCCGAGATCGGAAACCACAAACGAGGAATCGTCGACGGAGAAAACGAAACATGTGGAACCCGTTGAATCCGTTACCATTTTACCGACCGTTCCTTCGGACATCACCACAACTCCTCTTCCTATAACCACTCTACTGTCTCTTAGCACAGCGGCCACCCAAACTAGCGTGCCCGACAGAGTCGAGACGGAGATCGTCATCGGTATCAATAACGTTACGACGGAAGAGGTAATGCTTACGCGCTTTAGTGCTTTTCTCATTTGTATTATAGTTCCATACCGCTATACACACACCAACTTCGTCGTACGCATATCGTGCCGATTTGTCAAACTGTCGCTTCGCCGAGATAAATTGTTACCCTCTGATAAGAACATCCGTTATTATAACGTCATCCGTTATTATAACGATGCATTTAATAACGGTTTATACTTCTATCGTAATTATGCAAATTTCTCTATTGCATAGAACTATTACTCCACTCTTCCCAATTGCAACGAGCGTTCTGCATTTTGATGTACGATCTTTTCTCGCCTAGCCGGAACAAACTACGACTTCGACGAGAGAAGCATCGACCACCATGGTACCGACACCGATAGTAATCACGGACGTTAACATTACCACTCCTTCGTCTGTAGTCGTAACGAACGTTAGCACTACTGTTACTACCGCTACCACGCCTGTGAACGTAATCAATGCCACAACTACAACTAGTAACGCGATATCGTCGACATCGGAGCTTCGAACGACGTTGAGCACGATACCGTCTAGTACCAGTACGACTACCACTACGACTACTACCTCTACCGCGGCTCCTACGACTACTACCACGACGACAGCTCGGATTTTTACGGAAAGTATCGAGTTCGGCCAAGTCAACTTCCCGCCGAGACGCGACAAGAGATTAAAGAAGATACCGGTAACCGCCGGCAAACCATTGTCCTACATTATACCGGCCAACACGTTCACCGATTTCGAAGATGGCGACACGAGGAATCTGAAATTGAGTCTGTACTGGCACGGTGCACCGCTCAAAACGACCCACTGGCTTCAGTTCAATCATCATTTGCAGGAAATTTATGGACTGTAAGCTGGCGCTATACTATCTATCTATTTTTATTCCCGAATGGAATATAGGAGGAGATAGATTTTTTATTAAACTCTTTTTAAACAGGCCTCTCGAGAAAGATATATCTACCTGGAATTACGAATTAGTTGCCACGGATAGCGAAGGCGCCAATGTCTCTGATAGTCTCGACATTCATGTTCAGCAGCATAAGCTGAGTCGTAGCGTCAATCACGAATTCACAATTTACTTGAGGATCGATAAACGAAACGAGTTCCCAACAGACGTTGACTGGGAACGTAAAGTACGTATTTCTTTATTCTTTCTCTCTTTTTCATTTATTATTCACTTTCTCTCAATTATAGGTGATCCAAAGCTTGGCTGTAGTTTACGGACGAGATAACGTCCAGCACATTACAGTTCGTTCCATTGAAATTAATACATCAGATCGTGAACAAGTCATTTTTACATGGACTAACGATAATGTTCCAAGAAGCAGCGATTGTCCAAGAGAACATATAAACAGATTATGGCGCGTAAGTAATTACATCATCTCTATCTTATGTAAAAAAATTTTAAGTTTTTAAACAAACGTGTACAAATTTTAAAAACGATGTACATACGTGTCACCAGGTGCTCGTCGACACTAACGGGGATCCATCGTCTTCTCTAAGAAGAGTTCTCGCTCCAGAAATTACAGTTAAGCGTGTCGTGTTCCAAGGTATTGGGCAATGCGAGGATATGAATCGTCCCGAAGAACCAAAAGTCTCTACCGAAGAGCCGAAAGCTAATTTTCCGCCTGTACCGAGGAATCAAGTCGACCATGTTAATGCGACAGTTGGGCAGTTGCTTGTATTTAAAGTGCCAGAAGTACGCGTTTTATTAACTCTTATCGCTTTTATCAATATGTTAATAATATATTTAACAATTTTGTTATACATTTTTGCAGGATACTTTCTTCGATGCCGAGGACGGATCGTCGCGAAACATGAAGATGTCACTTTTGACCATCGATCGAATACCTATTCCGCCTCACGAGTGGCTGCAGTTCGATAGCAAAAATCAAGAATTTTATGGCGTTCCAATGCGCACCGATATCGGCCGCAAAGAATATCAGTTGGTTGTCACTGATAAAGACGGTAGGTTTCATCATAATATTTCATTCTCTAAAATAAAAAATATATTCGTCTGTACTGAATAATACTGAATTATTAAAAACTGTTATTCTAGGTGCGAGCAGCACAGATGGACTGGTCGTTGTCGTTCATCCGGCGCCGCCCATGGCGCACACGGTGGAATTCTCGATGACGCTGGATATTCCTTACGACTCCTTCGCGCATTCCGCGCTTCAGAAGCGTAACTTTATCGAGAAGCTGCGAGATCTCTACGAGGACAAGGACACGAGCGCTATCTCGCTGCACAGCATCTCGAATGGTAGTACCGTAATCACGTGGCATAACAGAACTCTACCTACATCGTATTGCGCTCACGAGGAGGTCAACAGGCTACGATCCGTGCTCGTGAAGAGCGACAACGATCGACGTTCCGTGACGGACGAGGTGCTGGAAGTGATGGGCTTGAAATTCCCTGTAAAACAGATCACGGTGATCCCGATGGGGATCTGTCTCGGTGAATTGACGGGCGTGCATTCGCCAGATAGCCATGTACCACCGGTGGACGATTCCACGTCGGTCGGCGCGTTCCACGACGATTACCTTCTCACTTTTGTCCTGCCGGCGATTATTATCGCCATTATGCTCATCCTAGCGGGAATCATTGCGTGCGTTCTGCACAGACGAAGACGCAGCGGAAAGATGAGCGTCAGCGAGCAAGATGACGAGCGGCAGAGTTTTCGCAGCAGGGGAATTCCCGTGATTTTCCAGGACGAACTGGAGGAAAAGCCGGATCCTGGTAACGATAATTTATTAGTACCATTAATAAAAGTATATTGACGATATTATGAATCTTTCATATTGACACTTTTCGTATATTTCAGGCAATAAATCGCCTGTCATCTTGAAAGAGGAAAAGCCACCTCTTCCACCACCGGAGTATCAGAAAGCTGAGGACGGGGCCGACGTACCGATGCTGCCGAAGGAGAACTCCGAGGAACCGTATCAACCGCCGCCGCCGTTTGCCACGAATCGCGACACCAATCGACAAAATCGTCCTAAACCCACTCCAACGTACAGAAAACCGCCCCCTTACGTGCCTCCCTAACAAAATACGGTACACTCGCCTACGCGCAAATATATGCTAGCAATGCTCGGAGACTCACCGATACACAAGCAAAACCAAATCAATTATAAAAAGCAATCTCGAATTGGCGACGATGACAATGACGATCGTGGGATATTAAATGTTTATAGCGACGTTTGAAAGAAAACCCTTCCATTCATTCGGTATGACAATATACTGCTTAGCGAGACGTGAATGAGGAGAAGAATCTTCCACCGAGAATTTTCTCCGAGAACTCACATGCGTTTTTACTTATTTTATATATGTACTACTACATACAACGGCACGTCTCACCGTCGATCGATAATGCGTTCGAAAAAGACTTTGAGTCGATATTTAATCGACTTTCTCTCATTCTCTCTCTCTCTCTCTTTCTCAATTGTCTATATTTCACGCGAAAGAAAAAGAAAAAATTTTCTAGGAAGTATGGGAATACAAATCACGTGTTGCCTTTCGTAAAGAATTCAATCGTAGGGAAGGATCCACTGCTCCGAACTCGATACGCGAATTTAGTTTAGAGATCGTTGTAGAACCGAGACAACGGTAGAGTAAACGTACTTTATTCGACTTTGTAGCATTTGAGACAGCAACGATACTCGTAAATATTTCAATAATCAGTGCCATTTATTAAGCAATAAGGGTATCCGACTGTGAATAACAGCACGTATAATTATTACGGTTCTACGGATTTATTGCAATTACTGTTTACACAGAGTCTCCAGGTATCAAGAAACGGGCGGATTTAACGAAATACATTGTATTATGCACCTACAACGCAAAACACTGCCAGAACAACAAATGCACGATACATCGCCAAGCGAACCGGTTTTTCATGATATATATATATATATATATATATATATATATTATATAATAGTTTATTCCAATTTTTCTATCTCTCTCATTTCCAAACGTTCCTTAGATTTTAGATTAATTTGTGCCGAAATAAGCGAAACGAAATTAAATATCAATCTCGAACGGATATAAACTGGTTCATTTGGCGATCGCCTTTTACTTAAGAAAAAAATATATTGGAGAGAATTGAAATGTTTTTGAGACATAAATTTAAAGGAACGATTATGATATACATGCAATATGCCATTGCAAAATGACAGCAAATGCTTCCATGGGCACAGTAGGCCATGCAAATAACTTATCTAAGGTAAGAAAAAACTGATTATAATAATATATACAAATATAAATACGTATACATATATACATATTATATCTATATTTGTGCCGTTCGATAGAGACGTGAGAATCTGCGGTTATTCGAAGAGCATAATTTAAATACTGCCAGACCAATCAAGTTATTTGCATTTACTTCTCGCTATGGGAGGAAGGTCCATTTCTGTTTGTTTCATGCACAATTTGACGCGTTTTAAAATTTTTATGATTTAAAAGTAACCGCAACAAATATATATATTTTTCTTTTTTTTTCACGAACCTGTTTACAAACACGTACGAGTTAGCATCGAAAGATTAACTCAGAAACGAAAACACTGACGCGCACGTACATAAGGATGAGACTATTTAATTTAGATTTTACATAGTTACCAAGCCAAAAAATAATTAATATTTAAAAAGAGAGGGGAATATAAAGTAAAAATAAGGACGTATTTGTAACTGCGAAAGAGAGCGTGGCTCGCACTCTTTAGGGCGCATTTTTTTAATAATGTTTTTTGTAATTTTTTAATCGCTACGCGACTAGACATACACAATCCACCCGCAGTATCATCCGTTTGTATGTCCGGTGCGACGAAAGAGTGCGACGAATGTGTACGTATGCAGCCGTTTCTTCAATACCTCGATAGTTTCCTGATATTTTTGAAAGGAAATACGAGAAACGAAAAAAAAAAAAAAAAAAAAAAGAAAATTTCGTATTGCGTCCCGAATTTGGAGGCTCCGTTTGTCGATCGCGTTCGTCGACACGGACGATAAATGGATCGACGAATTTTCGGGCGCACCTATTTACTGGTATGAATGCTGACGATTAATACATATGTAAAATGCTAAGAGAATGTTTCGTATACAAAGGCTACGTAAAAATTACGATATAATATATTAACTATTAATTCATGTCCTTAATAACGTAGAAGATTTAAGTATGTACTGAACACAAGGAAAATTCGTGAAATACAACTCAGATTTTTTTTCTTCTTTTTTTCGCGAGCATACATATATATATATATCTCAAAACTTTACGGTCAAATTTCTCTATGATCTTCACGTGAGACGCGATGCTTGTATAGTTATATATTAATTGAATGATTCAGCTGCTTCACATGCTCGCGAAAGATAGAATCAGTGAGTTATTTCTCATGAACTAATTAATATTTTTCATCGTTCGCGCATCTTGTTTATCGCAGAATCTTTTAGAAGGAGAAAGGAGATTGCGATTGTCGCCCGTACGTGATTGCTCTTTATGATGTTTCATATCGTGAATTAATACACATATATAAGTACGTTTTCTTTATTATTTTTTTTGTAAGTACGAATAAATATTTTGTATGTTAAATTCATTATTTTAAGACTCGAATGTAACAATTTGTTATCGTAAGTTGGAATTATTCTATAATTGTGATATTTCTTTGTGTGCGATTTTCGTTGAAAGAATAAATATAAATCTATATTGTGTGGATATCAAATTCCAGCAGATAATTGTCTATTTATACGGAATAAAAACTTTATTATCGATGCACTGGACCCTTATTTATTATTTCAGGCGAAATCGCATCACAAAGTAATAATGTGTAGTGGCTAATGAAGGAGGAGTAACGCTACTTAGTAGTGTAATACTTGAGAATTAGTATAAATCGGCAGATTCGATAATCATTGTACACACCAGAAACGCGATGCATCATAAACGGTCGGGAAGAACTTTATATTCCGTTTGTGTATGTGTGATCTGCGGTAAACAAGCATAACTCATATCATGCTTCTAATCATATCATTGCTCTACGCGTATCCCTTAAGCGCTACAATTGTGTTACTTGTGAAAATGATGATAATGTATGATAAGCATGTACGATATTTATACGACAGAAGGGACAAAAGGGATACTATGAAAAAAAAAAAAGAAAAAGAAAATGAATTTCTCAAAGAGAGCATACTTGCTAGCGGCGACTTTTCTGGCCTGTGTGTGAAAATGGTTCGAAAGTATTTTATAACTGTGTGTAAAAAAAGAGAGGCTGGACAAATTGCGAAACTAATGTGACCATGACTTTCGTATACGGCCGCTTTCTGAGAAATCGGGCTAACGGCAGAGACGAAGTAAAAGTTCCATTAGAGAAAGATAGGGACAAGGGGAAGAAAAGGAGAGAGCTATCTCATATCGCCCATACGAATATGTGTTATATATACATAGCTAAATATATATATATATATATATATATATATATATATATATATATATACACACACCTAAGAGTAAGAGCATATTGACTGGGATTTTCAGATTATTTTTATTCGCTATAAGAGCGCTTCGATATACCAAGTGAAACGTTTGCGTTGATGTATTCGCGAAACGCGGGATGGAGCGGCTTTCGTACTTGCTTCTCCGCTGAATAACGAAAAGCCATCGACACGTATCTCTTAAGTTTGCGCTAAGTGAAACATATCTCGAAGGAGAGAGAAAAAAAAGGAGGAAGGAACTCGCGAAAAAAAGAACAGCATTGGTTGCTTCGAAATAAAACGCGCGCGCGATTACTTTGAGATCGTGTAACGGTATCGCTCTCGTCGGTAATCAATGGAAAAAAGTATATCGAATTAATAATAATATACATATACAGATATATCTCTCTCTCTCTTTCTCTGAGACAAGTACTACATACTAAACACGTGTAAAGTTAAGAGTTAATAAAACCATTTTAGGATACGACGCGTATTAATCTCTATGCTCGCTCACTGTCCAAAAATATTAATGTCGTCATCTTCAAAGATCCAACAATTACGGGCTTATATATCATTCACATCGAACGTTTCAGCAATTAGTAATCACGCGACGAAGATTAATCTTATTGCATCACGTGCTTAACGACAAGATTCGACTTTGAACAGTAATATTCCATCTAATTTTCCTAATTCTCTTTACACACAATTTTTGACAATTTGTTATCACATGTTTAATATCGATTATATAATATATATAATCGCTATATTTATATAAATACAAAATTTATAATATATATTTTATATCTGTAGAGACGAAATTTATATTTAGTGTTACTTGAACGATTCCTTTGTATTTTTTTTTTTTTTTTATTTAACTGGTTAAAAGGAATCTATGTATATAAATGGCCTATTATCTTGCAGATTAGATTCCAAAAGATGCATGATGTAATTATAATGATGTAATCGAATATTAGAATTTCTATGATTATATAAGATTTTCAAGAGTGCGATACGTTACGATTTTCTATTCATTCCATGCTGAGCATTTTGAGTTTACATTCAAAATAGTTTGCGTTGCATACTTACGTCATGTGGAGAAATACATATTGTGTGATTGTTTTAGATTGTATGCAATAAAAGAGAACGGAAATGGAGTTTCTTAAAATGACGATAAATAACAATGCCGTAAGTAAGTCGATGTTATTTCTTGTTTATAAAAGGATAAACAGCAAACAATTATTTAAAATGAATTTTCATTTCTCATAAAGACCATATTCTAATAATCTATCTTTCGAGTATTATACATCATATTGTTTTAAATTTTAAATATCGTATTATGACAAAAAATGGGAAACATGAATGTCAGAATTTTTTGCTAGAAAGGTCATAAATATCATAATTTTTTTGCTAGAATCGACCTTTTATTACAATTATTGTATTTGTCGTCTTTATTTTATTATTCCACATTTTGAATGCGTTTTTATATATTTATAAAAGATCTAAAATCTAAAAGTCTCACGATTTCTTGCAACTGACCGGAAGAAATTCGTTACGATTCACTGCGATTCAAGGATTGATCTAGTCAAAGAGATAAATTGTTACGTCAAATAAACTCGTCGAGATATCTCAACGTGTGTGAATAAATGGCACAAAAAAAATATTTCGCGAGAAGAATGTCATTTAAATAGTGGATATTATTGATGTTTTAACGCGGAATCGAGCAGAATTCATTAATTTTTATTGAAAGCGGTACCTTTTCTCGTTCTTATTGGCGCAATAAACACGAAATTATGACACTGTAGCATGCAGTATGTTTTTGGACGTGATATCACCTGTTATCTGTGCTTATGATAAAGAAAGAAACTGCTTCTCTCGCGCGATTCGATCACTTATTGTTCACAAACACGAGATAAACGCTTTTCATTCGATGAAAAAGTGATTCATCTAATCTTATCTTCATAGCTATTACGAGAATCTATTAATTAAACTTTCTTCGCAGCAATAAAAATACAAATAATTGATAATAATAATTAATTTTGTTCTTATCGTTATATTAATGCATTATATTTTATCTTTGATTTAGTAAAAAATATATGACAGTATGACAGTTAAAAAAAACATTTTGTTGTAATGAAAGCGCAGACCTGCATGTATATATTTATTTCATTAAATCCATATTACGAATTTTTCAATTAGAGATAATAATATTTAATTAGTGCACAACAAATTTGTCTTGTTTGCCAAATAAAATTGAAGACAATTATAATATTTTAATAGTAACTTTTATTAATTAAAATATAATAAGGTTTTCAATTTTCTAGCAAAAAAATTATGGTGTTTGTGACATTTCCTATTTTTTGTCATATCGATCTTTAAAATTTAAGCATTATAATTTCAATGTAGCTTTTTCGCCTAATGAAGAAAAGCTTTTCGATTTCCTTTATCGTCAAGGAATATAAATTCTTAACTTTATATTTCTTTATATATATTTCTTATATTTCTTTATATATTTCTTATATTTAACTTTACAATTCTTAACTTTATATAGGACAGATCTATACAGAAGAACAAGTCAATTTGTACTAATCTATGCGGGATTCAAGATTTATTTAATATTTTACGATAAAATGAATTATTCCAAAATGCGTGAATACATAATAGAATCCGTACAATTATTTATCGATCATCGATCCACCAGCGTCGTCGCGTGCACCGGCCTCGCCTCGCCTCGTCGCGTAGCCCGCACGTGTGCACGCGCGCACGGCGGGGGTGCGCACGTGTAAATATTTACCGGCGCATGCGCGGCTGGTCGTTCCAGGCGCATTCACGTGACCGCGCGCGATATAAAGCGGTGCCGATGCGCCGGCCGGTATTACGGCCGTAGGAGTAGGGCGCGTAGCTTATACTTATACCGGTTCCCCCGATCGCGAAGAAAAACAGAAGCGCGAGGGAAATCTCGGACGATTGTTCGGCCGGGGAAAGTATCGCGCGTATCGTATGGGAACGCGATTAGTATCTATCTTCACGCGACAGACGCGCTCATAAAAGAAAAAGAAACTAGAGACTCTTCTCTTCGCGGAGGACGAAGAAACTTTGTTCGAAAAATCGCGTGACGAAACGATCGTGAATTTTTGGCGATTTCGAAATTTCCACAACGCAGCGGTGAAAATTTTCGTGCCGGGAAAAATCGAGTGTTCATTCGTTTCGACGCAAAAGTTCGGCGCAAACAGACAAGACGAGCGGGTGTAAACTCTACTCGGATCTCAATTTCCTGTAAATAGACTGTGCCTGCTGTACGCGATGGGCTCGAAGGACGAGTGGGACTATTCCATTCAGAACGGTAAAGTACTTTAAATATTTCTTTAAGTTGCACACCGACTTTAATTTTGTGCGTGACTCGTACATGTGTATCGCATGACTGACGTTTATTGAGTGAGTGAGGTTATTCAAATTTAGTACGATTGTATAGAGCAATATTGTATACGAACTTTATAAATTTCTAAACAGGAATTATAGATATGGAAAAAATCATTTGAAAGATTTTTATTTTTTTATTTTTTTTTTGTTTCTTTAGTAAAATGTAATTTTTCGTCAATTTATTTACGCAGTACAATTATGATTATCATCACATCGATGATTTTCTCGTAAATTGAGCGTTGTATTTAGTACTGGATGATTTATGTCGTACGTTATACTTCTGATAAGACCGTATTGAAATTATTGATTGACCACTTTGTCAATCGCCGTGCATTCACGATCCATTCGTCATCCAATATACATATAACAGGGATATTTATGTATTAATGTTACAATCATTACATACTAGCTAGCAGTCGCGTTAGCCTGGTTCGCGGTTTGCGATTAACTACGACGAACGAACGTGTTAGCGATAACACTTATCGTTGAAGTTAATTGAATCGGAGTTGCGGAAGGCATAAAATAATTTTATTGTAAATTAGTCAGAATTTTCTTTTCTTGAAAAAAAAAACGTAACGGGGGTATTGAAATCTACATTTATATTTTAAGTAAATACATACATAAACTGAGTAATCAAAATCTTTAATTGGCCGGAAAATATCCGTAAATTTTTCGCAGAAATACTTTTTCTTTCATTTCTGACGGCGATGAAATTGTTTTCCTTATTTTTTCCTTTATCTCGACGTAGCATTGACAAGTTGGACAATGGGCTCCTTAACTTTTTCATTTCGTCGTATCCTTGCGCATTGTCTCAGGAAGTATTAAATGCAGTGGTAATAACGGAAAATATTGCCGGCGCACATGTGTGTATAAACCTTTTTCTCTTATTCTTAAACTTTCTCTTTTCTCAGAAAAGTTTTTCAAATTAAAATCTTGCGGAAACTTCATACTTTGATAATCACGCGACACATGCGCTTGTTTCTTTCCCTCTAAGACTTTTGTCGATTTTATTAATTAACCTTAACTAATTAAAAGCAATATAAAAAAAGGCTCTAATATGACAATATAAACACAAGGGATCAAAGAAGGCAAAGAGAGCCAAGCGCAGGAATAATAGCGCGATGAAGAATAAATAAACATTTTATGTAATTATTTTATCGCGCTATTATTCCTGCGCTTGGCTCTCTTTGCCTTCTTAATTAATTAATCTTAATTTTAACTCGTTTATCTTTGAACGCGTCAAAGTATGATCAAGTATGAGGCTCGTCCACGAGACGAAAATTTCCTTTTCTGAAATTTAAGAAAGTTCGCGAAAAAACTGCAGTCTCTGTATTTCCCATTTTCTCGTCCATTCCCTCAATTTTCGGCGGTCGATCCCCGATTCGATTTCCGGATGGTACCGGCACAGGCTCACTGACCCGGGGCCATTGTCTTCCCGCTCGAATGCAGGGCGAACGGGCCGTGCCAAGCGACGGGGGAGAGGTTGCTTTCCCCCGTAGCCTTCGTCGAGTACACGAGGGGGCCACACGACTCTCCGCGGGTAAATGAAAATCAATAGTTTTCTTCCGTAGGCCGATGCACCTGTTCCCGCGGAAAGTACAGGCGCGCACGGACACACGTACACGGATACGTGCAGCGATACGCACACGAACGCGGGGGGTCGCAGACCCAGTTTCACTTTGTTCCGTCGGGGTTGCCGTGCATGCCCCCGAAACGTCCTTAATCTCGAGTCAATTTGTCAGCGCTATCTTTTCGCCGATTGCGAGAGAGAGAGAGAGAGAGAGAGAGAGAGAGAGAGAGAGAGAGAGAGAGAGAGAAGCGTGCCGAGTGTGGTTTGCATGCGTCCTCGGAATCGGCCCGCTGCCAAAAATGAGACGAAACCTCGTAGAGGGATGATTAAGTTATTTGACTCCTTGAATACGCGCGCGCGCGTAGCTTGGCCGCGGCTGCGAGGTGCCTCGTTGTTTAAGATTGATCGATGTTATTCGGTCGTCGTAAATTATTCGGAAGACAGCATCGTTCCCACGATGTGCTCCGCGATGTAATTGCGGGTTGCCGAGCGGATTGTTTTCCCGAGGATTTATCTTGCCCCGCGATTTGTAGGCCGAGAGATCCGATCGAGCGATCTGCTAATCGGCTCCGTTTGCAAAATATTCTTTCGGCACAAAATCTCTTATCTTTAGATAACTCGCGAGACAATGATGGGGCGCGAACGAAAGTATTTTCACTTCTGGATTAATTAGGATTTTGAGATATCGAGGTCGTTTCTCCGATGCACGAAGTCACGTCGTAACGCACGGTGATCCCCTTATTTGCGTATTCCGCCCGTTTCTCTAACGAATACCGGAACATCGATTTTGATCGCGCTCGTATAAACGAAGACAGATGTTCCGCCTTATTTAATTAACATATGAGATAACTGTGAATGTGTGATGCGGGAATATCTTGCTGAAACTTAACGACACGATCGATTTGAGAAAATTGCGTAATTTATAACAATCGGGAATTAGAAAAACGACACGCTAAGGCACTCGTATGATCAAATTGGAGTTGAGACGAGGTTTGTTGCCGAGAGTAAATAGAGGACCCGAGACGTTAAAAGATTAATGAAAATTGGTGGCTTATACAAAAAAGGTCTCCGATTGCCATTCGTGTATCATATACTTGTACGTACTACATCGCGGTGCTTTCTATCGATTTAGGTTGCCGCCGAGGCGAATGCGATTTCAATCGAGCCTCATCCGAGATAAAAATAGAGAAGAGAATGTTTACATTAAAAATAAAAAAGGCTCCATTTCTTCTTCCGTCCTGGATAACGCGAAGCGTATTTGACGCCTACGAGCGCAAATTGCAATTTTTATAGATCCTTTCTGTGCGAGAGGGATCTACGTAATCTTGCGAAGACTTATTTTATCATTTATAAAGTTCTCTCTCGCTCACTTTTAAACGCCTTTCGCACTTTCCATGAGAAATTTGCGGCTCGTTACAGACTACAAGCGACATATTTCACTGATCGCGTTCCGTTTGCAAGTAACATAAATCGCGCGTTCGGAAAGTATATATCTTTTTTAGCGCTGTGGTGAGAACATAATCCGCGGCGAAAAAGAAAGTTCACAAGACAATCAGGATGCGGAGAAATCATCTCGCGAGCTGCGCTGCGCGGTCAGTCGCATCGTCCTTCGGTCGCGACGATTAACTTGCAAATTGTCTGCCGACTGATGGCTGCCATTCGCGCTTATTATGCACAAAGGTGAAACCTATACGGTGTACGTGACTTATTTGCCCGGCGCAATTGTTAATTCTACGACAGAGAGCTTCTTTTTCTTCTATATTAAAAATATATAGTTTAATTTAAATATATATTAAAATTTATAATCATATTTAAGTTAATATTACGCTTTGAAAGATATACGTGCAATTATATTTGAATATATAATTGCACATATATCTCTTTGGAAGCATATCGATACTAATATTCGCGCGAATCTCTTTTGAAAAGAAAGACCGGAGTTTTGAATCCGCGAAACGTGAATATTGTAAGAAGAAAAATTGTTTGTGTATCAAATACTACAGTGCATTAAGATACGCAGGGTATTGTAAATACGACGTAATAATTCCACGATAGACATCTAAATATCGCGTAATTGCAGGATAACGACGAAGCGTGACAAAACGTGACACCATTCTGTTGTTAAATGACCATCTTTGATACATAACATAATATTACGTTTCTGATGGTTGATGGCCTCAAGATTACAACATTAATAACACATGAATAGAAAAAAACGCGCATGAGCAGAAGATGTACTAAGCTTCTTGATTGATAGGAAAGAATTGTCGAGAAATAAAGTCGAGAGAGAGAGAGAGAGAGAGGGAAATTTCTGTTAAATACATTTCTGATACATTTTTAATGCATTCTGTTAAATAGGATTTTCTGGCTCGTATTCGGTTTTACAATGCTTTCTGAGATTTGTTGAATCATGGTGCAAGGTTGAACGAACCTTCAAACGAACGTTTTCACTATTTGCTCTGCTGCGAGGTCGAAATAGTGATAGGGATTTGAACTGTCACGTCTACCGATGACAATATTGTTCGTCATAAATACTCAACGGCGTAAAAATAAATACTCAAGTATAGAGATTACACTTAAGTTGCACGTAGACAGTGCTAGCGATAATAAACATCAGAGATTGAACTATCTCTGATTTATCTCTCTATTATCTTGAGTATTCTCGTGCCGGTTGCAATCCGCTGATAATCGCCGCCGTTCGATAAGTAAATATCGAACATGCGCACCGTTATCGACTCTTTTCGAACCGGTTAAAGCAGCTGTCGCGGGCGCGTTTTATTGCTATCTCATCTATCCTTCAATGGGAATTCACGTGACGCCGGTCTCAATGTCGCAGACGGATTTATCATGCTCTTACATTTTACGAATGACTGATTCGTCTCATTCCGCGGAGTCTCTCAATTTTACGAACGATTATGCAAATATCACTAGTCTACGTTCACTGAAATACGAAGAGTACTACTCAGGATCAAGGACGTGATCCTGAAAACCCGCATGATGTCTCGCTATGTAATATGATTTTATTATATTGTTATAGAAATTATTAATAATTTTTTTTAAATTAACAATAATTTCTTAATATTTGTCCTTTGCATTCTTGATTTCGCGACGTTCAGACATGGATAACTTAATTCATAATCTCTCTTTCTCTCGAAATGCAATTTTATCCATGACTATATGTTATACGTAACATGATGAAGGCGCAATTATTTAATTTCGCACAATTTCAGTCCCGTGGTGATCAATTGATCACAAGTCCGAGTTATTCGGCACGAAGGAAGACGAATTCTGCACGCACGAGTGCGTTTAAGATGCGTGACGCGTATTATGTCACGTGTGAAGTGTCACGTGTCTCAGAACTGTCACGTGCGATCTCGCGGAAATTGACGATAGTTTTCGAACGTTACAGAAATTACAATTACAGAGAAATTACCGAGTTGTCTCTCTCGCGTTGATCGATCGGTGTAAATCGATGTCTGTTTAGTTCGCGTGCGACGCAATTTTCGTAACCATTCCCGACCTTTCGTATGTTACAACGCGTTCGACATCTAATTACATCACAAATAAGTCGAGTCGAGATCATGTGATCCCCGATAAAGAAAGATTAATGCGGCGACACGTTACATACGTTGCTGATAAGGAAAATGTGAGATTACCAGAGATAATATACTTGATTAGCTCTTTCGCGTCTGTTATCGAAACTGATATTCAGCCAGATATTCGCAGACGCGTGTTTGTCCTGAATTGTTATTTTAATTGGCACACAAAACATTCATTGAAGACATAATGAATTATGTAAGCTCGACATATAACGTTCGCAGCTTTCATGTGTTATCTCTAAGTCGTTTATCGCTTCGCTAATGCATCATAAAACTATAGAAAATATTATTGATTCTGCAAATATTATTCTCGCATTTTCGTACGAGTTAGATAGAGGACAAAATTTTACCGAGATCGAGGGTGATAAATGTAGACCGGAATTTTGATAAAAGCGAATATCAATCAACACGTGACAATGTATCGTGAAAAGGAGTTTGTTTCGCGCTCGCTCTAACTTGGTATACGAGCTTTCTTAATTTATTTGAGCGAAAACTCATATCACATAATTATTTTGCAGCATTATCTTGTTGTCGCGAACGCGCTGGCACACGTGTTTTGTTCTCAGTGAGAAATTCATATTTACAGATCAAAGAGAAGAAACAGATAATCAGATCGTCTGTTTTGTTTCCGCTGATTATTATCATCGTAGATTTGTCGAAATTCTTTTCGATCCCGACGCTCTTTATCTGTCGTTAGCGTTGACTCGATTTTTCTCTTCTCTGTCGCAGGACCCAGCACGTGGGTGACGAAATTTCCTATGGCTGCCGGCTCTAGACAAAGCCCGGTGAACATCGAGACAAAACGGGCGGAATCCGATCACGAGGCTCTAAGCAGCAAGCCGCTGCGTTGGAAGTATCCGGCTACAGCTTCCCGAAAACTGGTTAATCCTGGTTATTGTTGGCGAGTGGATACCGCGGGCGAAGGCACATGTGAGTATATCGCATTTTAGATATCCTTTTTCCTCCTTTCTTTCTCTATTTTTTTTTTTTTAGACACGCTCCCCTTTCTCCTCCCTTCCTCCTTTATTCAAATAAAATTATCACGGCTCTTTCGAATTGTCACGTAAAAAACCGTGCGTGAGCATCTCGCTCCAGGTATTATTATGGCAATATATAATTTAATGTCGATCGGTGACCAAAGTCGGTGGCGGAAGTTTTCTCGTTTCCTTTTTGGAGATGCGATCGAAACTCTGAATTTCAAATCAAATGCGTGAATAAAAATACGGCGTGTTGCGAAATCGATGCAGCGCCGCTCGTCCATCCAGAGACGGTCATTCAAAATAATTTTAGATTGTTTACGATAACTGGCCTCGCGTTCCACATCTTAAGCTTCGCGTTTATAAACATTAATGTCGCTGGCAGCGATGCCGAACGGGGTTTACTTAGTCGCAGTTTTCGGAGCAACCTGTATGAGAAACGTGTTTTCTTTCTCCCGATATAAACGACTTACGTAAGAAAATGCTTTTTATTAATTTCGTGCATCATGCATGAGCCTTACGTAAGAAACGAACTACGGTTCGCGCGGCACGATTCGTTTTGTCGCGGTGTATCAAGGTCCGTCTGCGTTCCGTCCACTATTTGCGAAACGCAGATGCAGACGCAGAATCGACGTATCATCACACGCGAGGGATACACGCAGCTGCAAATCAATCGCACGCGACAAGATGAACTAAAGGTCCGTCCATACGCGGATCCGCGAACGCAGAATGACATGTCATCGCACGCGAACGCGGAATGACATGTCATCGCGCGCAGATACCTACAAAACAACCGCACGCGACAAGTTGCGACGACTCATTTTTACCACAGCGGTCATCTCAGAATTCCTTTGTCTTTTATAATTTCATGCGTTGAACCTTGCACACATGTCGCGATGTAGAGAAAATAGTCTCGCGGCGTAATTCGCGATCTGCGAACGCATATCGTCTACATTCTCCGCGTTTCGCGAGAACAGCTTGGTCTTTATGTATTCCGAAAATATAACGAAGAGGAAATATATCGCTTGCATAAATAATAACGCTCGTAAAATGCGGCGCGTATATGTACAGATGGATGTATATTCTACTACATCGTATATTGTATTTTAACGAAGGCTCCTCACTGTCGACTTCGTGCCACTTAGAGAGGGCTTTTACCTTCGCCGAGTGCTCGGGGCGTATTCGAAATGAGGACGACCGTGCGCCGTAGAGTATTATGTGCACTCATATGTGGCACGAAGCGGCGCGGCTCTTATAAGGCAATATGTGACACAAAACAATCGGCGGATTGAATGCCGATAGTGAAGTTACGACTTGCTCGAGTCACCTCGGCCAAGAATTCTAATTATCTTCCGCACAGGCGTAGATTTCCCGAGGAATCTGATTTCTGAGAAAATTATCAACATTGTACAGGTTGTTACATTTGATAGAAAAAAAAATAACCGATAAAAAACGAGATTTCTTGTTGCTATAAAACAACTGATATTTTTTATTTCTTTATTTTTTTTTTTTGAGGGTCTAAAATTATCTTATTGTTTTTCCGCTGCACATGATAAATAATTTTAGATTCTCCTACGCTCTCTCAAAGAATTTCGCGGCTTTCAAAACTTGGCGCGGCAAATTTTCCGCGAATGATTTAGCACAGTCGAGACACGACAAAATGTGTCGCACGATTTGTCTTCTCATTCGCATGATTTGCCGACGCAAATGAGTGGTACAGATGCTCTCTCGTTATATCGTCCCCGTGGAACCCACGTAATTTGGCTAATCAAGCGTATCCTGTAATAGAGCGATCTGTATACGAGAGCCCGCACGGGGTCGCCGTTTACTCGAGCGCGCTTCGCTAAAAGTGTGCTTGAAGACCTAATTTAATATAAATATCCTTCACTTATTTGTTCCTTTCTTTTTATTTTTTATAACCGCGATGTATTATAAGAAATCTCTCGATTTTTGTCGTCGACAGTTTTGAGCGGTGGTCCGCTGATGGACGACGTCTACAAACTGGAGCAGTATCACTGTCACTGGGGATGCAGCGATTCCAGGGGATCCGAACACACGGTGGACGGGCAAGCTTTCGCCGGAGAGGTAGAGTATATAATTATCTCTTTGCGGGCGTTAAAACTTTCGATGCGTGGCTAGATCGCCTATAGATCCGTTCTCTCGACAAACAAATTTGTAAGACAACGAAGAATATTAATTGCGCTATTTCGCGTACTTAATAGCGTACGTCAAAGTAGCTCGTTTGTAATCCAGCCACGTTGAAAGTATGATTCACTGTTTGCGATCATTCGTAGCGAACTTGCTGTAGCAGCGTCGACCTTGTCCAAGAATCACCATGCGCGATTTATCAGCGTGATCATTTTTCCGAAGATACGTCGAAGCTCGTTTAGTTTTTATACACCGATGACTCGTAAATATATAAGCGATGAAACAGATAATTTTCCTATGCGAATAAGAAATTTTATTCATCCAGAATATAAGTACGGCGCATAAAGATGCTAATTATGGATGCGTTACGCGGATATAAATGGTACAATTACGCGAACATTAATAGAACTCATAAATAGGACGCTATTATCGTCCGTACGTTGCATTGATAAATACGCCAGCGTTCTGTCAAAGGTCTTTCTCTGTGTTCTGGCAGCTGCGTGGGCTTAAAACCACATATCGGGTTACGAATGCGAATAAATGAAACAACAAACGCGTCCGGAGTGGAAACAATAATTGGCGTTATCATGTAAACTATCACTTGCGTGGCTGAATGGGATAACGAGACCACCTGCGAGCACCGAGAGAATTCTCGAAGGCGAACAAACGCCCGATCGTGAAAAAGGATGCCAATAATTAACCGAAAAAATTGCGTATTTCCTGAACACATTTCCATTATACGATCTCTGGACTGGACTTTATTCTTCTCGCGGGAATTTTTTTGAAACCTCGTCACACGGTGCTTTAGATCTCGAGTATTTCCTGCAAAATTCATTTGTATACTTGATAAATCGATTATGCAATAGTCAGCGCAACGGTATTTGCAATCTTTCATAAATAGTTGACTTCAACTATTGACCCCGCGCGTGATCAAGAAAATATCGACGATCGCATAATGCATGGAAAGTTTCTTCGTCACGTGTGACAGATTCAACGGAACCTTGGAGCGATGAAGAAGCGTTTGAAACTCCTTTCCCGAACAATCGCGAATTTCTTTGGACGACTGCGCGGCTCAACGCCGACGAGACTTTCAGCCAAGTTCGATGTTAATTAAACGACACGTATCTTGAACGCATTAGCGAGTCAATTGGCGATCGCAATGAGCTCGCATTCGATCGCTGCGCACGTCCGTCTTCAATAGCACTTAGAACGGATGCACTTAAAACGGATGCGCAGACGAGTACACTCTTTCCTGTCTCGGACACATGCATATGACGTTCGCTTTATCGAAAAAAATTCTACGCGATGATATCTCTCGTGACGATCCGGGAAACCGGGTCGGTCGGATATCCGCGGAATTTCAGCGTCCAGTTACCGGACCGATTACATAATTCCTCTAATCATCCTTCGGACGTAATTATCATTTATCGATACTGATAACGTTCTTTATTGTATGCCACCGTTCGATCAAACAGTGATAGTGGAATAATTAAAGCGAGACTGGATAATCAAAGCGAGACGATATACCATATTAGTAATCATCAGTGTTCTTTGTCAGTATATACAAATATAGAAAATGACATTCCTTAATTGATTGTTTTAAAGAGACGATTAGATACTCGTTTTGTATCCAGTGTCGACCTGTCCTTTCGCTCCTCCCAGTTGATTGTCCGCTATTATATTTAATGCGCGTAATTTAGATTCATTAGAAGACGCCGTTTGTTTCAGCTGCATCTGGTGCATTGGAACACCAGCAAGTACAAGACTTTCGGCGAAGCTGCGAAAGCTTCCGACGGTCTGGCCGTTCTGGGAGTCTTTCTTAAGGTTGGTAATGTTTCAGTGTTTATACAGTATTAATACAGTATTTCAGTAATCGCGCTTTAATCGGAGAAATTTTTTTATTCTTCAGGCTAAGACTTTTTTACGGTTTTAAAGTGTAATCAATCCATCTATTTTATTTATATTATATAAAAAATATTAATTTACATCTCTCAGATACTTGATATGTTGGCTCACCTCGAATCTTTATGCAAACGTGTCGAATGCAAACGGACGATACGCGCGGAAGCCGCACCTATTTTACGGGATTCTAATTCGCTTATGTCGCCGGGCTATGTATTTACAATTACTTAAGCTTTTACATAAGACACAAGCGCGAACCGCACAAACAGAATCCATAACCGTGTGCTGGAGGTATTATCACCGATCACCGTCGAATGGTCGATTATGTAAACACGCGAGACGCGTCCGCGGACATAATTATATGATCGTCGTATTTTCGAACACGAGATACGTTTTCGTCGAGCACAAGACCCACGACGCCCGTTATGGTTTGCGACAGAAGGAATACTTCCCGATCGCGTGCAACAGAGATTATGCTTTTCCATTTTGCGCAATATTTTGTGTCCAACATTTGGGTCGCAGCTCGCGATATCCCGTGAAAAGAGATCGCGATGTATCCACGACAATTATAGAAAATTAATTCTACGCGTATAAATAATTTTTTTTTATTTATAGTCGCGAAAATAAAAACGCGTAAACTTCGAGACACAAAAAACTCGTCGATATTTCCGTTTCTCGCGACATACCGTAATTATCTCTTACGTAACGCACTGCAGTTTCGAGTTAAAGTCGCGCCTGAGGAACGTATCGCAAGGAAATTTATGCGCCACGTGTGCAACAGCGACAACGTGTCAGACAATTCGAAAAATGTCGTTGCGTAATCGATAATCAACGTCGGCTCGATGTCGAGCGTTTTTACAGTACCTACATTTATGCTCCGCGAACCGCTTGACAATTTCCTGAAACATTATCTCTTCGCCGCTTAAAAGTATTCAGAGTCTAGATAAGGGAACTTATTAAGTCCGCGAGATAATTTGTTAAACTTCTTGCCGGTTCACGTATGGAGGACACGGATGAATTTCACGGAACGCGTAGATCTGAGACGTTTTGTACTTATAATTATTTTGCTGATCGCAAGATAATTGAAAATTAACTGTTCATTCCAGCGTGAGCGACTTTGTTACGTGTTTTGTCTTGTGAAACTCGGTTGTTTGTCCAAATATCGACGTAATTTTTTTTTTGCTCGTAGGTCGGCAAAACCCATGAAGAAATGGACAAGATCGCGCGCCTGCTGCCTTACGTCTCGCACAAGGACGAGGTCTTAGAAATTACGGAACCTATTGACCCTGGTAAACTTCTTCCCGGTAAGTCGACATCGCTCGATGCAATTTGGTGAGTTGTCTCTTTGATCAGATATTCCGTCTATTCGTGATGCATAGTGTCCGTGATTCATGTCCTTGTTGTTCCTCTTGCAATATTCAATTGTACCGGTAGTTGGAACTTGTTTGCGAAAGTCGATCCCGTAATAGATGTAATAGTCCTGACCTATGCTAATCAATTAATTTAGGGCAAGAAAATAAAAAAAGCAGAAATAATTTCGATTTATTTAATTTTAATTGATTCGTATATCTTTGTATACGTTTTCATTGTAACCAATTTAGAATGCTACTCCCTTAAATTGAATCAGAGAAAATGTCATTAATTTAAGCAATGACAAGATTTCATGTAACTAATATTTAAATTCAGAATTGTATGCATATTATTTCTTTATTCTTAAATGTGATAAATCCATAAAAAATGAACAAGTATGACTCTTGGTCAAACTGAGATTTCTTTAACAAAATTGCAAATGAGTTTATCATACACACAGACATAATATTATAATATAACATGCATTTTAAAATATCATTCTTTAAAACCCACCACCACTAGCTGATTCTTTCAGCGAGAGATTTCATTGATTTCCTTGTTTGTGCTATAGTTATAATCGAAACCACAGCTTGTGATAAACACTGATTCCATTTAAAAGAGTGACAATGCTAAAATAAACAGAGCGACCGCGTCCCTGAAGCATCTAAGCGCGCCTTGTCACCGGTAACCATTATCATTTCGTTAACGACGTTCGCCACGTGTGCCTCCGCATTAACGTTACTAACCAAGTTTCTCCCGCATTTACGCGCTCGCAATTACGCGTCACGCAGTGCGCGGCGGACGAGCCGGCACGCAGAGATGCGTGAATCCATGTATGCGTTGGGCCGACCGAATCATACCACGGCACGAGAACAAATGGGACTTTCAAGGTTCGTATCGCCTTGGACTAGATGATACGAGAGAGAGAGAGAGAGAGAGATGCTGCGCGTTCCTCTCGCTTTTCTTCTCGCAGCGTCGCCTGCCGAAAAAGCTTTGCGGTTTTATTTATTTTCAACCAGCTCGATTTCGCGAAGCCTGCATGTCAACGCACTCACGATCGAATAGGGAGATGGACGCATGTTAGGATTCGTAGCAATCGATATTTCTCTTTCACGCTCTAAGATAAAGAGACGTATTTATCAGCCGAAGATGAGCGTTTCTGCTAAGCAATATTTCTTTATGGATTTTTGCCGATTTATTAAAATTTTTCAATTTGTGTTGTAAGATATATATGTGTGTGTTTATTTGTATTGAATAGCACATACATTAGTGTCCTCGTAATTTAATCTTGATTAAAGCACACCGAATAGTTGTGACACAATATTATATTTGCATGTTTTATATTTCAAGTATTTTTACATGTATAGATCTTTATCCTCCAATGTTCTCATTATTGTTATTTATCGATATTATTTCGGAGAAATGTCTCTCAGGTGACACCGATGACACCGAAAGATAAGACAGAATGGAGAGTTCACGCTTATATGAAAAATATTTCTTTCCCGGAATATTTTAATACATTAATCAAATTATATAATTTTTTTTCCATTCTCGACACAGTTTCTTTCCTTATTAAACTTCGATCTGTACGATATATGTGGCACACAAAATATTTCCGTAACTCACAACAATATTATACAATGAGAGAATCGCGATCTCGAGATATGTATTTCTAAATTAAATTCAATGATAGTCATTTTGAAATTAATTTTGCTACATCGCGTTGGAAGACGGAATACATAAGTCAGCATTTTACAATATACGATTAAATTTGTCGCGCACTAAAACTGTATTAAACGGCACATTATATTATTGATATAAGCGATTATCTTGATACACACATTTCTTCATCGCATCGCTTTAATTGTCAGCTTAAAAGTTGGTCGCTTTAATTAGTCGCACGAACGCGAGAAATAATCTTAAATTTTCTTTTCTTGTGGCTCAGACGATAACGGCTACTGGACGTATTTGGGCTCGCTGACGACGCCGCCGTGCAACGAGAGCGTCACTTGGATCCTCTTCAAAAAGTATATCGAGGTGTCCCACCATCAGTTGAACATTTTCCGCAATCTGCGAAAGTTTCCACGCGGCGAGGAGTGCCCGTGTCACGAGAATCACGGAGCGGTAAGCGTTCACGCGAGAGGAAATATATCGCTCGGCCGTAACTCTTTTCTCTTCATCTTTCCTCGAAGCTTTTCGTACGAGAGTGCGACGACACCTTCTCCTCATCTAAACGAAATTCCCCGTATTGCTTTTCCATACGTTCCTCCCGCGCTTTCCCCTCCTCGTTTGATTAATGAACGGCGATGAATGGCGATCAACGTGACGGCGAACGCCTCTGCGGCGCCGCGATTACCATTTTCCAGCCGCGAGATACATATCTTGTTTTTCTTCTTTCTCCTTTTTTTCCTCGCCCAATATATACACGAGGAGCTACCGAGTGGAGCGACTATGATGTGCGGCTATTTTTAGGCGTCCACAGAGGACGTCGATGACCGCGACACGTCGTCTCGGCGACGGAGCGGGAATATATTTCGCGAATCGACGAAGACACGCCACACGACACACCTTCGTTTTTAACACCGATCTTTTTCTTCTCTGTCCCCCGTTGCAGGTGATCAACAACTTCCGTCCACCGATGCCGCTGGGAAATCGCGTCTTGCGGGAGTGCGGTAGCTTCTAAGGTTTGTCTCACTCTCTCCCTCTCCGTCCGGGAAATAAAAAGGGACGAGAAAAAGAGAGAGAGAAAGCACGGATGAGATTGTTAAGCTCCTCTTCGTTTTTGCGGATCATCGACCCCGAAGCGACGACTAATACAGTTCGCTATCGAACGACAGCGTTCAACGTGCCTTTGGATTAATCAACGAATATATTCGCGTTACGTTTCGCGAGGGCCCTAGCTTTCGTTGTTTCCTGTAATTAAGTTGCATCGCACGTGTAATCAATTCACTTGTGTTGAGAGACGAACTTTCGCGATGAGAAGAGAATTCCTGTCATTCTACGGAAACGAATTAAGAATATTTGATAGCCTTAGCTCTCCTCCTCCGTATCCTATATTATTTGACACGATAAGTTGTAGATCGTAGAATGTAGAACATCATTATTGAACGTATCTCGGAACCATCGCGATTTTGTACAGTGTATCGTATAAACAGAAGCGCTGTTTATATGAAAAAATCGCATTGCTTCTTTACGAAAATGTCAAACATCGGTGTCCACGTTTTAGAAGATATCTTGTATAGATATGCGCGTTACTCGTTGGAGACTCCGTCGAGATATTAATTTTAAATACAAGTTATCTCTGACCAACCGAATGTTCTTTGACTGTGAAGATACGAGGCATCAACAAGATGTATCTTAAAAAAAGATACATGCGTTACTTTATTGAACGCAATAACAGGTAATTAATATTTTGATATCTCTTTGCTCCGAGAGTAACGTAAATTGAACTTCCTGCGTGTCTAGAAAATATTATCTGAACATATTATCGCGTCCTGAACCAGAGCCGAAATAAAATGAGTGGTAATTTTAGTTATTTATTTATTCAAAAACTTTTTTAAGTTCGATTAAAAGAGTCCTTTTTCGAAAAAGCAATTATTTCAAATCGCTCATTTATCAAGTGATAAATCTTTAACGAGAGAGCGTCACGGTCAGGGACATCGCGTATAATAGCAATTAATAAGTGTGTGCAATTTCATTTTAATTCAAGTGCAATTACTTCTGATGAAGAATAACAAGCGTTTGCTTTTCGCGCTTGGGGAGAATGTAGCTTTCTCGTTAATTAAAAACTATCGCTTGTGCAACAAACGCTTGCGCGGCTACGAAAGAAACGAGGAATGTGCCTACGCGTACGTACGCAAATACGCATCATTTCGCGATAGAGGATAAGACGGGACATAGATAATTGCGATATGGCTCGCCTCACCGCAACACGTCTCATTATATCGCCACATACGTTAGATTAATGTACAATAATGGCAAGATATAATTTTTAGATATATATCCGCGATAAAATAAAACTCTGTTCGATCTCGATCCGTCCTCGGGACCAGTCATCGACCAGATTCGCTTCCGCAAAACCGGTGCGACGTGCTACGGGTACAATGATCCACCTTGTGTGTGGATACTGTACATTATACGCATATACACATACGTGACTTTTGAAGAATAGCCGTCGTTTATAACGTATCATATTTATTATAAAGCAGTGCGTACGATTGCTGACGCGCGAGAAATGTAAGACCCGAAGATATTATACGGCTCTCTCCATTCATAGCCAGTGCGCTTGTGTATTGTATATAGACTCTACGCTTACGAGAGTAAATCCGACATGACATAATTGCATTGCACAAGGTTTATTGCACGCGCATCACCGATGCAACAAGTGGGATGCTGATGCCGCTGTCACAGCGGCTTTTATCGCCGATGTGACTTTAAGGTGTGTATTGCAACAGGTGACAATTGGTGTGCAACACAGAAGTCGTAGAGATGAGGTCATTTTTGCCCCTCAAGTTTCCTCTAAGAAAAAAACGACAAAAAATATATATTATTAATTGTCTTAAAGAAATTTTTCCGATCATCTCTCCAATATCTTAATCTTTCGATTAACGTGAGAAAAATAATTTACAGTATACGGATTAAGAAAGTGACTAATGAAAGAATTCTGGGTTACAAGTTACAACTCTCGAGCGTCAACAGATCACAGTCATTTAAAATAGACGGTATAGTGCTAGATACTTATTTAGATATATTTTACTTCGTGCCATAAACTGGCGAACTTTACGCATTACAATGTGCTATGTACGATTTGTGCGATGTACGTTAAATACATCATTATTATGCTGTATTTTACATTATCACTTTTGACACTTTATCGTACATATTCTCAGGAATCGCTGTTTATTATTTCTGTAAAATATAAACGTCTTCTTTCGCATCGTCGCATCTTTCGACTTTTGCTCGTTTCCCAGATCTATGTTACGCCGATGTTCTAATTATTGTTGGAGATGTGAGATATAATATATGTATTTCGTAGCCTCGACTATGATAGAGGGAGAAAATAAAGGACTGTTTCGTTTGTTCTTTTTTGGCAATATTTGGCCACTCTTCATCATTGACTCTGGAAAAATTTTGCGCTTCTACTACGAGGTATACTTCGTATCGTATGAAAGGATACAAGGCTAGCAACACTGCTAATGTTCCTACCTGACTTTGATGTTTGCCGTCGGTTGGGACCAGTTTCAGGGACGCGAGAAGGAAAACCTGTGTACGAGGAGAAGGCACATGACACAACGATACGTAGAATGACCGAGAAGAGGCCTTCCTTGATACGCCTCCGAGCTACGTTTTGCATCAATGACGCCGAAATGGTGCAATCACGCTCGTGCACACGCGAATAAAAATTGCACACGTAAGAAGCTGATTAAAAAATCAAATTCTATCATCCCGCGTTGTTTCAGGGCGATTCGCCCAAAGCGTTAACATTAACACGCGCGTTTTGCTTAGCTAATTTTCTATTAAATATCTTCTTTCCTGACTAAGCTCGTGAATCTTTTTATAATTGTCATTCGCGAGCCTCGCTTCATGCTACCGCATCGAGATCTCGTTATAGCGTCGTGTTGGCTCGACTCTTTCACGAGGTCTCCTCAGAACCGGTCAGTGCACGTCTGATGGTGCATGTGCATCGCTGAGATTATTACACTCCCTCAGTGGTCAAAGACATTTAGACTCGTCGCTAGAGGAATATTTCGGATAATAGCATGGATAGTAATAACTCTCACTATGATTGTATCAAACGATATTCATATTCTTGGCTGACAAAATTTGTAAGAACAGACAAACTTCTGTTACGTTAGAATTAATTATGGAATAACATAAGATCGCGAGAGAAAAATTCACCGCAGGATTAATGAATATATTAGTAGGTTGTGTGTGTTAATTTATGTCAACGCGTTCGAAAGTGTCAGTGCTGTCAATTTCCTATTTCGCTTCCTATCCTCATTCCGTTTACCGCATTTAAATGCCACATTGTGAGTAAATTGCCGGGACGAGGCTGGCAAGTAATTGACGTCAATTGTCAACCGTTAGGAGGATAAGAAAAGCGTTTAGCAGCTTACAATTAGTTAATAGAAGCGAACGATGTTTTCACAACACAAATAGAAGAGAGAGAGAGAGAGAGAGAGAGAGAGAGAGAGAGAGAGAGAGAGAGAGAGAGAGAGAGAGAGAGAGATGTATGCTATGTTATTTTTTTCTGCATTCTGCGATTATACATTTAGACTCACAGCTGTAAATATATACCTGTTAGCACTGTACATGCTATTTTTCTCTTGTAATATATTATGCATAGAATAAATTATCTCCAACTTTGAACTTATTGCGTAATCAGCGCTGCATCGCCGGATATTAATGTTAGAGTGCAACGTTGAAAATATTTTTAATTAATTCATAAGCTCCGCAGTGTAAATAAGAATGTTTTTCCACGATGAATAAAAGTTGATAGATTGATCCTCGCATGCAAAATATGTAGAGGCTAAAGAATCTGTTGCCACGATAATTATATTTTTATTTAATTATATCGACCCAGGAAGAATCGTGTTGTAACTATACGAGTTTCTCACATATCAACAGAAATTCAATTTATGAAACTTGGGTACATCAATTTATTAGAATCAGCTGTTGATAACTGGCGACCATCAATCGATTAGGTATCGTTAAGAGATAATTTATAATAATTGTTTATATTATATCCAGATTATAGATTTTCCTCGCAATCAAAAATTAAAGCGGTCGTAAAAAAATATATTTACTAATATATTTATTTTTGTGCTGCGTGTAATTTACAATTGAATCTACGCGTTCCGAATTCATGTGAATCATTCGGAGAATCATCATTACGCGGAAATCTAATTGTCAAACGGAGTTGAGAGAGCTCATTCTAATGAAAGTTTATTATTTCATAGTTATTATTATATATGTTGTCATAACTCGTTATACTTATAGACCTTTACTCAAATATAACGCAAATAAAAAATTCAACTGGTCGATAAGGGTTAATAGCTCGTTCAAATGAAATCATCGTCTAAGAATGATAATGACTGCATGCCATTTGTTGTTCGTTGCATGCGATGCATAAGCACTTATAATAATTCGCTGTTGCTGTCGGTATCATTTAAAAAAGTAAATCACGATCTCTCTTTCTCTCTTTCTCTCGCGTGAATTACGAATCGCGCAATGCTGATACTGAATGAACTTTTATCACGCAAGCACAACAGTGCGCGCGTAAAATGCCTATTGCGAGCGGGAGATAATAAATTGAAGCATAAGATGATTAATTATAGAGATTAATGATTCACAATTCAATCACCGCGATGAAAAATTATATATTCAGAGGCCTGAGAATTTTTGTCTTGTTTACGTCACAATTAATCGGATCTACGGAGATCTATCTCTCTGGAGTACAGAGCATCGGAATTCAATGTATCTACGTCGCCGATCCGATGACTCATCCTACTCGTTAATTATCATTCACATATATATACATATATATCGCACCTGCACGCATCGCGCATGCGTCGCATCGCCGGTTGCGATTGCTAAGACGTCAAAATTCCGCGCCGCATCGCAGTACGAATTTCGTCGTCGTGGTGAACGCATCGTGGTATCTCATCTCCTTTGGACGATTTTATATACTACTAGAAGAGCGACATGGCAGTCTGTAAGTTAGATTATCCGTATCTTTGACGTCTGAAATCTTTTATCTGTCATTTTTAACGATTTTTTTAATCTATACGATTAGAATATGATTTGTTTTGCATAATTTCCCTCTGTTGCTAGTTATACCTTATAGAATCTATTTCATTATTCATCGCCGTCCATCGCGACTATTTTGGAGCAGAATAGCTATGATCGCCCGATTTAAATTGACGCGTAACATTACGTAACATTGTATACGCAGAATTGACGTTACTCCGAAATAAAGAGAAAGAATTGAATGTCGTATAATATATCTAAGATATTATTTCATTAATATTTATTTGTGTACTCGTTGATTAATTTCTGAACTGGTCCAACAATAAGAGACTTCATCTGCCTCGCGAACTCATTTCTGCGCGTCAAACTTTATTCCATTTTACAACGACCGGATCAAAGGAAATAGAGTTTCTAAGCGGAAGAGATAGTAGCTCTCTTCTTAAGAAGCGAATATATCCCGTTTCTTTTCTAAGGTCTTTCTAAATATAGAGTTGGGGCGCGGCTGCCGATGCCGGTTTGACAAGTCGACAAAGCTAGCCGGCCGGCGTTTCGATGCTTTATACTTATACGATCGCGTCGCATCTTCAATACTCAAACGATTCTTTAAAGAAACTATTGTATGAACGTTTTGTAGCTTTGACCCGAAAAAAAGATTGCAGATCGCCGGGTCCTCGGAAAATCGAAAAAAAAGATTCTAGCAACAAACATAAGAGACGTATCGCTCCGTTTCGGTTTTCAGATATTCGGCACAACGATACAAATAGAATGAAAGAAAGTGCGATTGTGATATTCTGTCAGTATAAATACGTAAAATCTAAGGTATACAATATGTATGTATCGCTGGTATCTGTTGTGCGATGAATATATACCGTCGAATATATAGCGTCGTTTGAAAGCTTGTACAATTTCAGAGCTTACATGCGGTATTAATGTGAGAAATTTCGCAATTATCGTGGCATAGTGAATGTGAGAGTAGATCTCGGATCCGATGACGAGATCCCCTCGTCGGGTATAACAGCCTCGACCACGTCATAAGAATGCGATCCCTCCAAGTCCACGTAATCCATGATTTCCAGAGATTGCTGGTCTCGTAATGCCGCCTCCGAGCTTCTTCATCTTACCATCTAAAGTTGTTTCTTCCGCTCTTTGAGGGCGCGAAAACTAATTTATCATTTCCTCGAAAATCTTGTTTTTCAATCGAGTCTATTCTCGATTCAACACACACACGCATGCATATACGCGTTTGAGTTGCGCGTTTAAGATGCGGAATATTTTATTTTCTCCATTGTCCTGTCATCTTCGTGACGCGATCTTATGCCTTGTTTGGATGTTATCAGAGCGGAATCCTTGGAAGTGTTATGAAAATACTACGCGTAAAAGATGGATGGACACTTTTCCCATTCACCTTACCGTGAAATTGGAGCGTTCTAATTATTGCGCGGTTTTCTAATTATATGTAACCTTTTGCCCACCGACCGGGTCCTTTCTGTCACGTAAGCTTCTCGGGAGATACGAACCAAGCTGAGTTTGTTAAAAATTTTACCGCAACTCGTCCATCATTCTTTGAAATCCGCGTGCAAATAAAACGAGTTGCTTTTATATTATGTAACCGGCGCGAAAAAAAAAAAAAAAAACAAGTTCCTGAACAGGTATCGCTCGAAAAACGATACAAGTCGCGACAGCTGAAAACAACGATACCAAAATATTTTTATAGTTAAACAAAATGTAGGAATATTCGTGTATCGTTCAGATATCGTTCAAATGCGTCGTATATTGATTTTAAATTTCACGAAAGGATCTTCTTCGCTTAGATATAATATCACCGGAAAAACTCGATGGAAAGATTCTCCGCGTTTTAGAGCAGGTGACGAATTAGCGGATGAGTAGCACCTGTTGTAGGAAATTTCAGCGATCGTGGCAAAACGTGGCACACGTTAAATTACGTTCTCCACGGCCGGTCCACCTTGCACTACAAAGTAAAGCAACGACAGTTGCCATGCGAGGTCAATGGCAGCACACAAGCGAATCGCTCCACGAATAGCTGAGCTATCGGGCCGCGATTTACCGTAGGACTAACTAGCGTGCAACTATTTAGCGTGAAGCCCGGCTGTTACGGACATCATTTTTTTCCCGACACACGTGACCGCCGTCGTTATCTGAATCTCTTTTCATCGTTTCATCACGAACGGATGTCGCGGATGAAAAAATGCCAGAAACTAAATAGCGCTTTTGTGATTAGAGGATATCGCGTGTAATTTATTTCGGACGATGTAAAACAGAAAAATTCGTGAAATTTTTCCTTACATTTCGGATCGGAACCAAGTGTGAGCAACGATATTCGTAGTTGCACAACGTGAATCGCGGACTCGATAGCTCTAATTTTCACGTTGTTATGTTAATTGTGAGCGAAGCGCGACCCACATTTTATGAAAGCTAATCAATTTGGCGCGCGAAATTAACGCGACTCGAATTCGTTACGATATCTCTAGACGTCAACGAAAGATATTCGTCGCGTCCGATAAAAAAAATACTAAAAAAATTTTGTTTCTCTATAATATATATACTTTGAAAACTTTTCAAATCTTGCAGCAGATCTCGCGCGTTATCGAAGCAACGAATATCAAAGCATTGACGTGGCTTCGGAGGGTCAAAATAACAAAGTGATCTTCGGGAGGAAAGCTTCATTAACAGACATTAATGGATATCAGCATTTTATCGGGCGTGTCACACTTCGAGCGAGCAGCCTCTTCGCGACATATCACGACATATCGAAAGGACCGCGGGCGGCGATTATTCCAGATCGCGGACGTCGCGCAAGTAATTGACATCGAAATAAGAATGACATCAGAGCGTTAGACCTACTACGTTCGACGATGACCTCGTGTTTAGCATCGGCGTTACGTTTCTTGTAGCGTATAATGTATATAGAGATGTCTTATGCAAGGACCACATGCCAAATCGCCTCGCGTTATAATCCCTTCCTTCGTTTATAATGCATATGATGTCAGCGATGAATAGTTGACCGCGACACGTAACCAACTATTTATAATCGTTACGTCTACTCCCTTACTCGTGTGGTATTCAGATTACGCGTTTCGAAGAAAAACACAACCAGAAAATAGCAAAAAAAAAAAATAGATAAGAAATATTAGTTTTGCGCGCGACTGTCGCCTATTTCGCGCGACCTCGGAATTAATAGCACGCTATAAAACTCTCTGGCTTAAGCGTTAATGTAAATTACGTGAAGATTAATGGAATGACTGTATCAATTGTTTTTGAAGACTATTTCAAATTAAAACTAAAAATTTGAAAATTAAAAAATCTCCGGAAAGAAAGAACCCACCCGGTGGTCATCGAGTACTGTTAGTTTTTTCTTTTTTCAAGATGTATCAGAATTATCAGAGTTTATTATCACTACGAAACGTGATCTCGTTGGACCAAGAATAACAGTTTATTCAAGTCTTATATCTCAGCACTTCGGAGTAGAAAATCGCTTACTTAGGACGAAGAGATTTATAGTCGCGTATACACATAGCATCGATCGACTCGAGAGTATATAGATTCAGACTCTCACATGTGCATCAACATTGAAATTATCAGCAGCATATATTTTAATATACATCTCCTTGCTAACAAACGTAATCACATTGACAGTGACTCATCCGTGCGCGTCGAACGCATCGATAATGCGCCGTTGTACGATCCGCATTTTAAAATCGAATGGCGTAGAAGCCCGCACATGTAACTCTTTTGCACCGAGAACGACCTTTATAGACCCGTCATTAAAATTAAATCACGATCGAATCACTAGACGTAAGTCACGTACATGATTATCACTGCCAGCGCGCGATATCGATCGTATCCTGCATTGTCCTACTTTCTTGAGTATTTGACGTAGCCGTAGGGTCGGGTCTGGCGTCAGGATGTCTGGATGTTCGACGTCGACACATTTTCGCGCGTCATACACAGTTTCACCCAGATATGAAGAACGCCCATCGATATTAATCAGCGCGCGATGGTTACGCTTTGATCAGCTGATTCTGTCGCGATTTATAGCGATTTATAAAAATGCGAGATGAATTATTCGAGATCGCGATGGCTCTTCACGTAGTTCTTCACCTTTCCAGCGCTTTCCACCGAAGACAAATTGGAGTACCATTTCTATCCCGTGACGGCTGGGCAGATCCAGTTCCGGGTGAAGGCGCCCAACGATGCTCACATCGCTCTTACCACGGGGCCCCAGGAGGGAGATCCGATGTACGAGGTGAGATTTTGTCTTCATTCTTACGCAGAGTGTCTGAGAGAATCAACAGATATCTTTCTAGCCACAAATTTTAGCTTTACAATAAAATCCAGTAAAATCTCGTGACGAGATTTTTACGCGATGATAATTAAATTGCGACGGAGTACAATTGAAACTCGCTTTTTTTTTCTCTTCAGGTTTTTATCGGAGGATGGAGCAACAGCAAGTCCGTCGTGCGCAAAAATAGAACCAAGCCGGAGGTGTTGGAGGTAGAAACGCCTGACATCCTCAGCGCCGACGAGTTTCGCGGTTTTTGGATCAGGTATATAGTCGCAAGCTCGTTCCTACGCTCATTAAAGTGTCGTTAAGAGGCGAGCATTCAGCTTACATATTGTTATTGCTTGAATTTAATTAGCATCAATTAAGTCTTGTTACGCTCGTGGCGCACGAGTTTCGATATTTCGCGCAATCATGAATCACGTACACATTTCCCTTATTCGCTCTGCTAAATTCGCAGATGGAACGACGGCACTCTCACAGTGGGCAAGGAAGGCGATTCGGCTCCGCTTCTGAGCTACACCGATCCAGAACCATTCGGGATCGGTTACTTCGGCGTTTGCACCGGTTGGGGTGCCACCGGTGACTGGCTCATCGAAGGTAACGTCTCTTCTTCTCTCACTTCTTCACGATACGAAGATTATTTTTCCAGTACTTTTCGCTTTTCTAGCCCTCAATATATATTCTTCTTTTGATCTTGTTTTATACCACCTTGTTTTACAGATTATAACGTAGACATATACTATCCATAGATACGCAGGTAGAAATAATAAAGAGACACTTTGTAATCGTCTCTCTATAGGTTGACCAAATTTCCTATATTTCCTCGTAGATTGATATTTGATTGACTTTCTGATTTTCTTTCCGGCATCCTTTCGGATTACGGACGATCTGCTAACGCATCGCGGTTCGCACAGCCATATGCTGCGGCGGAGGTTACGATGGTCGTACGTAATGTATTTGAAAAGCAATCCCCTATTGAGAGAGAACCATGGCGTAGTCGCACGTGATCGTTTCTTAGATTCTGCTTGTACCCTCCCGGGTATGTCTGATTCCATCCTAGCATGGGATTGTCCCCCGCCCCTCTATATCACGTGTGATCGATGCTGGATTAAGAGCGCTTTTTTTTCATGGAGAGGATTCGATGTCTCATAGAAAGCTTGCATTTAATAGATTCAAGAGAAAAATTAAATCTAATCAAGGTAGAAGTTTGGCAATGAGAGCCGAGCGCGATAAGTAAGACTTATATTTGTTTATCTATATATTTAATTTAATGTAGATATAAAACGAACGCTAATTATATTGTTGTTTTTTATATCTACATTAAATTTATATTGATAAACAAATATATGCGTCTTGCTTATCGTGCTTGTCTCTCATTGTCAAACTTCTAGCTTGATTAGACGTAATATTTCGTGGAGCCTTTTAATTTTAATTTAGTTTAATTTTTATTTCTATTCAAGAGAAAAATATTAATCCAGCACATCTCGATACACAGCACGTTCAGCTATGATAGACCTTAAAGCACCGTAGACACAATTGATTTCCATCCACATACATCGACTGATACCCGGATTTATTTATTTGACTGCTTTTCCGCTTTCGCCTGCTGAAAATTACATCATTCTAAGTAATGAAGAACGCGTAAAAAAAAAAAATTTCGTATGGAAATTTGTTCAATTCGAAAGAGAGCAGCATATATTGCAAACAATACATGTGTGTATAGACATATGTAAATACATGTATATAGACAACTTCCTGTTTCTTTTTTTCTCTCTTTTTTTTTCTCATAATTTTTAAAATTATTCTACATTAATTAGGGATTATTTTATTTGCCAAATGGGTAAATGTTTTCAATTGATAATTGTCTTTTAATTTTTTTTTTTTTACGTTCGATAAGGTCGCAAACCTCTGAATACCCCTAACAAGCTAGAGTACAAGTTCCATGCCGTGCGAAGCGGCTCGGTGCTGATCGACGTGAAAGCCAAGAGCAACGGACATATCGCGCTGACCGACCGGAAGGGCGATTCGAGTCCCATGTACGAGATCATGCTCGGCGGGTGGGAAAACCAGGCGTCGGTTATTAGATACGATCGCAAACAGCCTGACAAGGTTCGAAACGACCTCGCTTAATTGTCGTTGTCAATTAATCGGAACGGTAAAATTGGTCCAACGATTGGGACGGATTTGGCGATTCCGAATTCAGATTAATAAACACGTCCTTTGCTCTCACGTGGGAAATTTTCCGAACACGTTCAGGTGCGCGTGGACACGCCGAATCTGCTCAACGAGCACGAGCACAAGAGGTTCTCGATTACGTGGCTCGAAGGCCTCGTTACAGTCAAATCGGGCGGTCAGAGCGGTGCCGTCCTCATGGAATGGCGAGACCCGAATCCCATCGGCGTGAGCTACGTGGGGGTGCGAACCGGTTGGGGCGCGACCGGAAACTGGAAACTCCGTTTCGAACAATATCCCGCAGTCGCAGTTACCGGTCAAAAGAAACGTAATAATCTCTCTCTCTCTCTCTCTCTCTCTCTCTCTCTCTCTCTCTCTCTCTCTGGACCTTTATATATATATATATATATATATATCTCTGGACGGCGATACGAGATCGGCGTCAATGCCGAATGACGACGTCACGTTACGCATTAATCTTGCCACGATTGATAAACGGCATTGACGATCAAGTCTCGAGATCGTCGAGTGGATAAATCTTCTTGCTTGGCTGCGATGTAAATCTGTATACATCCTTATGCACGCATACAACGCAATAGAAACCTACACTACGTCGCTTTTCTCCTTGAACCCTTTTCCCGATTTGAGCAACTTTTGAGCGTTCGATTAATAAATGACAGCTCTACAATTTTTTCACATATATTTCTCTCTGTTATTTTTGTCAATTGACATTTGTAGCGTATGTACTTATCTGGGTTTCGACTTTTCAATTTATTCTCTCGAACACGCATTCTATTAACCGCATGGAATTTCATAGCACATAGTTTACGCACCTAGGCAAACGCATTAATATAGCTTGATTGAATGAGGATTGAACCGCTGCATTATATTATCTTTCGATATTTTTCATCGTGCCAGTATACAATTCCGAAAGTTCTTTCCGCATTATTCGTTAAGCGTAAGAACTCGATTATAGATCCTAGCACGACGACGCCTTCCGCACCGTTGGAAGTCCGTGGACTCGACGCCGGAAGCGCGTGCTGGTGCGACGCATCCGGCGGAATGGTACCGCCTGACGCGGTCGAGGGCGGAAACGACGACGGGCCCTTGTTCGTTGGTAGGGCTCATCACGAGGGTGCTCTCATCCCTGGCAAGGTGAAGCCCAGCCACTCCGTCTGCTACGTCGCCTGGGGCGGCGAAGAGCACGGAAAGTCTGATTACCAAGTCAGTATAGATCAAAACAGACACGCGTAAAGATTTACGAGTCGGATATTAATTATAGATCGATCTTCATAAAAAATGCGATTGACACAGAAATCCAAGGATTACATTCGTACAAAATGTTTGTCAGACGTATCGATTACCTAGTTATCGGATAGAGGATTTATGAAGAGAATTCTTATCGAGATTCTTGAAATTCTCTTAAACTGAATCAGTGAAAGTGTCACTAATCAAAGAACACAAGATTTCAGTATTTTACTGATCTTGAATAAAAACACATACTTTGATTCTCTATCTTATATTTTACTGATTATAGCAGTAAAATTTCATTAAAAAATCAATAATAATCGTATATATTTGCAAGACACACACGTAGCTTTTAAAGTCTTTTCTATTTAATTTAGATTGTTTTTTTCTTTTTTTTTTTTTTGAAAAGTCCTTTCACACATGGAATGAAAGATGTATAACTAGTATTCAAATTTAGAATTATGCGTATTACACTTTTTTCACTCTTAAGATGACAAAAAATGAATAAGACTCTTGATAAAAAGAGAGAACTCAGATATTTCTTTAACAAAATATATAAATTTATTTTATTTTATAATATTATAAGAGGCACTTTAAAATATCACTGATTGAAACAATCATTAATTGATTCTTTTACTGAGATTTCACTGATTTACAGTTTACTATAATTGAGACCATTTATTGCTTTTCAGTGATAATACACTGATTCCATTTAAGAGAGTATATTTTCAATAGTCAAGAACATTTTGTCATACGAATGTAATCGCACCCCAAAATCGATCGCGTATTTACAAAGCTACACGTTTAAGAAAATTTCTAATTTTTTTACAGAGAATTATTCTCATTGTTCGTCTTCTCTCTCCTGCAGGTTCTTTGCGGCTGCAGTCCTACGTGGGTGCCAGTGAGCGGCGGAAACATCCCGTCGAACGCGCTTCCGGGTGGCGAGACCGAGGATGGCGAACCGCTGTTCGTCGGTCGCGTGCACCACGAGGGTACTGTGACTATCGGCAAGGTGCAACCCTCCCACAGCGTGTGTTACATACCTTTCGGCGGTGCTGAGGTCGCCTTCCCGGAGTACGAGATCTTGGTCGGACAGTAATCGTCGAGGAGAAACTTTTCGGGCCAGGAACGGGAACTCGAGAAGGAGTCGTCGACTTATCGGCAGTTCTGCGGAGAAGAAGACAGCTTTGAAGATCGGAGATCTCAATCATGTTACAAAGTTTCATGTCATTGCAAAAAAAAAAAAAAAAAAGAAAAGAAAAGAAAAGAACGAATGGACAGAATCAATGATTCGCGCAAAGACAGACTTGTTTTTGATTTGTCAATTTTTTTTTTTTTTTTATAGAAATTTACGTGTTTATTGAGAAACGTGGAGACGGAATCTCAAGTGTGCAAACTAGTCTATTTACATTGCAAGCCGATAACACATTTACGCGAAAGATGCTGTAGAACTGACCGATAAGCCGGCGATAATATGCGCTGTACACATTATCGTCTACGCAAAGCGTCTGCTTTTCGCACAGAGTATAATTGCGGTCGCACGCTATAGGAAGAGAGCAAATTAAAACGGCAAACATATATAGCTCGGCTATACATGTGTATGTACGTTTACGCTATATGTATTCTTGATCACGGCGCGCCGGATATCGTCCGGATAAAGTGTTATTTTGCCGCCTCTACTGTGAGACGACGAATCATATATATATATATATATATATATATATATATATATATATATATATATATATTTTTCATGAGACGGCTATCGTTTTTCTAACGCACAATATATACTTCAAGCTTCTCGTCAAAAAGCATATATTTTCGGAGATTCTGTATTGCCGTGACACAGAGAGATTAAACGTACGTTGACAAAGATATTAAAGGATCTCGTTGCATTTTATTGTATCATCATCTATTCTCAAATCTTTCCTTAATCCTCTAAATACATGTAATAAATTTACCTGCGGTATATTCTGCCTTTCATTCGCTCTACGCATAATCACATGAATACGCAATCCACATGTATAGCGGCGCCAGCGCAAGGAGAGATTTTACAGCTGTTTCAGAATAGAGAAATATTCAGAATAGAGAAACATTTAGAATAGAGAAATATCCAGAATAGAGAGTTCCTGTATAAATATTTTTTTCTTCGGAGTATCCATACAAATCTATCGTTACGCCATCTAGAGATCCTCGTTCTCGGCAGCTTCTCATCTAGCTGTCTTATCTAGCTGTCTGCTGCGAGTTTGACGTACGAGACAAACAAGATATAAGTACAGCAGGATCAGCGGCGACGAGGCTCCGTGATGCCTGCGTTCGTCGCGATTCTGAGTAGATCTGAGAAGCGCCAAACGCGGTATCGTCCACCACGTTGATCCGATTCTCCACGAGAATCCCTCATGAGGTTTGCACGCGCGACGACGTACGCTGTCGAAGCAGTTTTGTGCGAAGCGGCGCGTCCTTTATTAGCGGCCTGGAGTCACGATACCGTCGACAGCTAAAGATATAAATTGTTGCACGGGACACTGTCAATATTGATTGGCGGAAAATCCCGCCGACGATTGCGAAAACCGATCTCTCGAAGTGACAGGCTCACGACGTCGAATAGGTACGTATGCGTGCGTAACACTCCCGACATCGTTTTATCTTATTGTGGTATGCATCCTGGGGAAGAACGTGAATCATTCACGTACAATAATAGTTGATTTTCTTTTTCAGTCAATATGTGTCATCGTACGAGCGATATCACCTGTGGCTGCTTTTAAACAGTATGTAAAAATTTAACGAGAGATTCTGAATTGGTGAAACAAGTGGAAGACAATTATTGAAGTCATGCGTCGAGTGATACAAATTATGCAAAATTGAATGTTCGAAGAACCGTGATTATTTACACGTGAATCTGACTTGAACGAAAATTATATCCTAAAGCTTGAAGATGTCGGGTGGAGAGAGGAAGAAAAGAGGCTGCGATAGAGGGCACGGATGGGAAGAGGCTGGTGCCGAATTCTATCAGGAGAGTTATCCGGCAGCTATAGAAGCGGATCTGCAACAGGCTCTACAGAGGGATCCTTCGCATATAGCCACTTTACTTCCTAGCAAGAAGTCTCGCGTTGGTAAGTTTAAATTTAAAAGACAGTTGTGAATAAATTTTTTCCACCTATATCTTACACCTATTATATTTGTTGCAGCCACAGCGAAGCGAATTCGAAATGACACAAAGACAACATTGAGAAGACGCACGAGCACTCGATCTCGTGGCACCACAACGTCAAGGCGTATGTCAACTAATATACATGACGCGGCGGTGTCTATGCTACCGGATCTCTCGGAAAACTTGTCCAACGAAGAGCGTACCTGGGAGGAAATTATGCAGATCAAGGCTATGCCTGTATGCATGTCTCAGAAGATACAACTGAAGAACCAGTTACAGGTATTTTGGAAAATTCTTATCTCTTTTATGACACAATTAATATAACTTGCATTAATCTTTATCCATATATATCTCAGAGTGCCACAAAATTGAGACTTCAAGGCTTCGAGCAGCTGAAATGGCAGCGCAGGAAAGCTTGGCAGCAATTTAGCATAAGAATGAAGGAGACTTGGTCCAAGATGGAGCTGTGGAACGACAGTCTCAAGAAGATAGGCGGAAATTTCGGAATGGGCATAGTTGCGTATTTTTTATTTATTAAATGGTTGATGTATCTGAATCTGCTTCTGTTTGCGATTCTATTCTTACTGATAGTGTTGCCGGCAATCTTGCTTGAGACTCCTCAGAACGAAATATGTTTGTCTAACAACAATACCGCCAGCATAGCCTGTTGTTCCGAATTGTACAGGAATATGACCGATGAAAGTGATAGTATAACCAAGATCGTACAGGGCATCTTAGAGTACACTCTGCTGTTTTACGGCTGGTACACGCATAAGATCTACGAAAGCGTAGGTGTCAATTTCTGTTACAATTCACCGCTGTCCTACATCTGTGCCATCATTATCATCTTCATCATTAGCCTAGTAGCGATCGTCCGATCAGCTGCCAAAGGTTTCAAAGAAAGGGTCGTGGAGGGTGAAGGTCAGTTTTATCAATACTGCAATCTGGTATTCGGCGGCTGGGATTACTGCATTCAAAATGAGAAATCCGCTGGCGTGAAGCACAAGGCGCTGTATAACGAGATGAAGGCATTTCTGGAGGCGGAGAGAATGGAGGAAGAGCGACAGAATCGCACGAGGGAGGAGAAAACAAAGCTCTTCTTTATACGTCTGTTCGTTAATCTATTGGTTTTAACGGTATTGAGCGCTTGCGGCGTGTTTATTTATTATGTAATCGACTTCTCGTTCGATCAGCTGGCGACATATTTGGCGCAGGATTACGAGATAGCTCGTTTGTTCTTCGAATTCCTTCCATACATATGTATCGTTGGACTTAACGTGGCGATTCCATTTCTCTTTCGCTATCTGGTCGCTCTAGAAAATTACAGTCCGTCGTATGTCGTTCGAGTGACGCTGTTCAGAACCGTGTTTCTCCGACTCGCTTCTCTCGTCGTTCTGATAACGTCTCTGTACAAACTTATCGCGGACAAAATTCCGGACAACGAATGCGCCAACAGCACGAACAAACAGCCGCTATGCTGGGAAACGTTCGTGGGACAGCAGTTCTTCAAGCTGTATACCACCGATCTCTTCATCCAATTCTTCATGACGTTCTTCGTCAATTTTCCGCGCTCGCTGATCGCGCGACACACCGAGAACAAGGTCCTGCGTTTCGTCGGCGAGCAGGAGTTCGATCTGCCCAAACACGTGCTGGATATCGTCTACTCGCAGACGATCTGCTGGCTCGGCTGCTTCTTCGCCCCGTTATTACCGATGATCGCCGTAATCGGCACGTTCTTGCTGTTCTACGTGAAGAAATTCACCTGTTTGGTGAACAGTACACCGTCGAGTAAGATTTATCGCGCGAGCAGGTCGAATTCTCTGTTCATGTTCATCCTGCTGGTCTCCTTCATCCTGGCGGTGATACCGGTCGGTTACTCCATCGCGGAGATCATGCCATCGAAATCCTGCGGACCGTTTCGCGAATGGGAATCCGTGTGGACGTTATTAATCGCGACGTTTATGCGCTTCCCCGACTGGCTGCAGTCGACTCTGTTCTTCCTGGGTACAGCTGGCTTCGGAATACCGGCGTTCGTCATTCTCGCTTTGCTCCTCTATTACTATTACGCGGTATCGATAGCGAACAAGCATATGGTGACGGTATTGAAGAATCAATTGGTCTTAGAGGGCCACGATAAACAATTCTTACTAAACAGACTCAGCGCTTTCATTAAGCAGCAACAGGATCAGAACAAGTTTCATCAGGAGCAAACCAATGAATTAGGCACGTTTCAACATGTATAAATAGTATAAAATTTGTTTTTTTAAATATTTGTTTCTCTTCTGAATATACAGAGCGCATTATTTAACAGCTTGCTTTTGTAAATTTTATAGATTTTTAATTACGAAACATAAGACTGGGTCGATCTTCTTTATTATATTGTATACACGAATCGGTGTTTTTTACTAACCGGTTTTTTGATATTTTATATCGAATTGGATAAAAAGATCTATATCAGATTACAGAAACGCACGGACAATACCAAAGATTAATATGCATTCTACTTATATAATACTGCCCGTTGCAGTGTCTTGTACTTTGTACAAAAGTGATGTTTTTTGAAACTGGAATGTGTCACGGTCACAATCACACTGCCAAAGATTTGCATTTCCACGCGAAAGAGTTTTACGAAATCAATTCTTGAACTCGCATTCAAACGGAACATATCTCACGTTCTAAGAAATTCAGTCGTCTCAATGTGTATATGAAAATACACATCTGAAATCAGGGTACAAAAGAAACGGAGGGTGTATGCAAGTATTATGCAATAGTAAGGGGAATCGTGTGTGAATTATTTATCCATTGTAATTCTGTATAATTTCACGAGTATCTACAAATATTAGTGTAGAACCATACACACCCATAATGTTAAACGCGAACAAAGTCTAGTTTAAGGGATAACAAGATCTTCATCGGAAATAATATACCATATTATAAACTAATGTGATTGCACATACGTTTAGCTTTAAAAAAAAAAAAGATTAAATCACGAAAAAAAGGCAGGCAGGGATTATTCATTAATCTATCTACATTTGCCGCTTGTTAGACACCTTCCTAGTTCGCCTAAGGCTTCACTTTGCCGGCCTCGGTCTAAAATCGAACAGGCAGGTACTCATACCCGTCTGTTTACGAGAGATAATTAAAATATGTTTAGCTTAATATATGAACAGCATAGTAACAGAACTAACCGTCTCTATAAGACAAGCATTTACTTCCACAATTTTACATGTAAACATTAGAGAGCTTTTGCATGAGTGAAACAAGGTGATACGCAGCGGACCTATTTTTAGCTTCTTAGAAACTTGTAATTGTTATTACTGTAAATAGGTCCTCGAGAATCTAAAAAGTTATTTTATTAGCGACACTTATAGTAAGCAACGCGCGCGCGTATGTGGAAAAATTATATCACAGATAAAAATATTTTATTATATTTATTATTTCGTTATATCGAGACAGAAGCTTACTATAATTTAGAATGTAAGAGAACGAACGAATGTGTAAGAATTTTTGTAATTTAAGACGGTATTCACATAAAGTTCTGAATTAGTTCTACAAATCTCATATACCTCAGTATTATTAAAACGCCAAAGAAAATTCAGGTTGAGACTATAATAATTTGATTATTACGTTTTTCTATTATAGCGTTTTCTATTAATATCAGGATAATGTAAACAAATGTATTTCTTATTCATAAGATACGCACACTTTCTCGCACTGCCAATGATCCTACATACAGGAGTGAAAATATTTTCATTCCAGTATATGTTCGGAAATCAATTCTGTAGGCATCGTGTACGCGTTCGATACACGCTATATCACAAATTAATTGGGATTCTTTGGCCTAAATAATTCGATATATATTAGTAAATGTATTTTGTAAATTCATATAATTAAGATAGCATGTATGGATGCTCAGATACATCCTTCATTAATCAACGATGGCTGTTACAAGTATCAATAGTGGCACTAAATGCATTTAATATAAAGTCATATATAACACGGTAATCTTATGTAAAACAAATTTGTCTCTGAAAAAAATCTGCAGAATTCATTTAAGATATATTGTACTATTATATTTAAAAAAAAAAAAGCATAGTCCACACAAATGTCTAAATAGGAAATTCTATTTCTTTAAATGTTGCTGCTAATTAGATTATATTGATACCACCACTCTCTCTTTACACTTTCTTCACGTATTTTACCAGTCATAGACTCTTATGCCTACATCGTATGCTCATTATTTATGACATAATCATCAATTATGACGCCGCAAAAATATATCTGTTATATACAAAGAAAGAATGTATCTTTATTCTCTCCTTTTTCTATCAAAGTATAAAAATATATTACCACACAAGAGAATACTTTTTTTTATATCTTTCTGTTGAAATAATTTTGTTCCCTTTTAGTATCACCTATGTTTCTGATGAATGTAACTAAAAAAATTATTAGAACAGTATATACATCATGACAATGACTATAATTAGACACAATTGTCACAATGAAGAAAGTGCTCACCGCTTCAGCTATGTCAATCCAATCCAACGCTGCTGCAAGGGCATCGTTCTTAGATGGTATTCTATCGTAGTTCCAATATGTGAATCGTGAAAACGTTCCTGTGCAATACAAATTACGGCTCTTATTTTCAGCGTCTGCCTTCTTATTTTCCATAAACATCATGCCTTTGTATCCAGCAGGTACAGTTACTTTCTTCCCTTGAAGTGGATAGCCACGGAACGAACAATCGTAATCTTTAGGGAATAAAATGTTAAATTAATATTGCAAGCATTTTCTGTACATGTATAACTCTGTTCTATTCGATTACTCACATTCTTCGTCAACCTTACGAATGTAAGGCTTAAAATAGGAGGAAACATTCGCGGCTTCGTCGCCGTGAATTTTACATGGCATTAAATGTAACTCGGACTCCTCTTGCTTGGCTAAATCTTCTTTATTCATGTGCAAACGAATTGCCATATTAATTTAGTGTGACGCGAGATGTAATGTAGCGCGGAGGCTATGAATGAATTCTTCTTTATGGGACTCTGACGTAACACGTATGAATGAATACGTATACACGATCCATGTATCATGTATTCATTCATAGCCTCACCTGCGCGCCAACTTCAGCCCGCCAATCTACCCCTCTAGCGCGCCAAATATAACTAATTTATTTGATATAAAAAGATACACTTTAAAAAAGATAATTTTTCGAGAAGTTATTGCCATTTTCTAATACAGAAATGTGCCAAATTTTTCCAATATTAAGAATTCAATGAGACATGCATACTAGTATACGTAATATTGCAGGATTATTTTTATATATATTTGCATATATTTTGCGTGTATTTTTATATATATTTGCACAATTGATTATATTTCCATAGGTTAATTTACAATCTTTATATCTTGTGTTATAAATTAATTCCAATAACCATCCATTTTTGACAAGTGGACAAATATATATTTACATAATTATTGAATTTTTATTATGTTTGATTTTATGGAAAACATAGCATAGTTATACATATATATATATATATGTTTCGATTGACTATGACGAAATTAAAAGCTGTCATTTTAAAAGTAACGATCCAAGAGTAATACATACTTTTTAACAGTAATATTACAATTTTTTAAATATTGTTAACTAAATATTATCTAAAAATAACAATTCAAAATCACATCTACAGATATTTTAAACTTAAAGAGATTTTAAGACCAAACACTTACACTTTGTGTTACACGCGAGTTATAAATAAATAATATAAGCGTGAATAATAAGTAATTATTAATATCATCACATGATTATTTTAATATCATCATAGCTTGTTGTGACATAAGCCTTTGTTATGATCAAAATTATATGCAAAATTCAGTATTGTCGACCCCTGCCTCTATTGTAGCTGCCGCGTTGATAACTATTGCCGGAATTATTGCTCCCTTGATTCCATCCACCTTGAATTCTGCCTCCTCTTCCACCCCCGTCTCTTCCTCCGCTTTCTCTTCTGTCCTGATAATAGTTTCCACCACTTCGATTGTCACTTCCGTAAGAATCTCTTTGGCCAGAATACTGCGGTTGTTGATGGTCGTAACTTTGGCCATAACTTTGATTGTAATTTTGACCATAATTCGCGCCGGAATCTCCTCGATAACCTCCGCCTCCTCTATCACTGCCACCTCTCTGATATCCTCCTGAATCTCTATGATCCGGATAACATTCTCTATGCCCGTGTCCGGAGTATTGAGATTGCTGATAATTCAAATTTTGGCCGAAATTGCTACCGGCGTCTTTATGATCGCGATAGCCGCCACCGCCGCCGCTTCCTCCTCCTCTGCCGCCTCCACGACCTCTATCGCCTCCGCGACCTCTATCTCCACCGCCACTACCTCCTCTTCCGCCCCTAAAAAAGAGAGAAAACAGAGATCATTGTGTAATTATAGTTTAATTAATAAATATAGTATTTATTACTGCTTTATATTATTTTTTGCTTATGATGAAGTTTTATAAAGTTGGTTTATACATCATTTACTTACCGGAATGATTGTGGTCCTTGGACTCTGTCCTTTTGCCATGGCGGCATCTCTGGTGGAGGTGGTTCTTGTTCGTATGGTCTGCCACCTCTGTCTGGCACCGCTCCGATAATGACACTATTGATTTTGCTTCGCGTGTTCTTGCGAACGCTCGCATTACTCATCTTCTCGATCACAGCGAGATCGTCTCTTGCCGCTAGTAGATCGGCTATTGTCACCTTCGGCTCATTTTTCAGAGTCTTTCTTCTCTCCTCATATCTAGTGTTTACCTCATTTTCCTGTTGCTTTATCCTGTCTGACCACTATAAATAAAATTATTACATATTGAGTGATATAATGATCGATTTGATAAAATTGCTAGTTTATATGTATGAAAAAATATTCTCAGGGCAATTCTTACCAAAAATGATTGAACTGTAACATCAAGGCGTTTAAGCAACATTTCACGGCGAATTATATACTCCTTATGCATTTCTTCTTGCAATTTACTTAATTCATTCCATTGGTTAGCAGAGAGTTCTACTTCTATAAGTGGTTTCCCTAAATAGTCAGTCGATACAGTCTTTAGTACTTCTGATAATTTAGTTTCTAGTCTCGAAAATAATAATTCAGGCGAAATGTTGTCTGGTGGCTTTTGGAACTTTAGTGTTACCAGAATATTTTTCAAACTTCTTGCGGTGTCACTCTCATCCTGTAAATAGAGAGAGAGAGAGAATAATTAGATATATATCTTACAATATTATCAATTTTTTCATTGTATCATCCACAAGATAGAATTATTTGCAATAGCAAATTACTATACAAAATACAGATTATAAGTCTACAACTATTATTGATTAAAAATACTTACAATAGTAACTTCCATCTGTTTCTCCTCTTTAGGACATTTCACTTCCAATAATTTATAAGCCATAAGTTCTGTAACTAAGAATTCTATCAGGATAGCTCTTTCAGATTCATCAGCCAGTCTTTGATTCACATGTCCAGTCATTAGTTTCTCATTTACACATCCTACTTCCTTGAGAAAGAAGCTTAATTCTAGGAGAAAGGAACTAGCATCGTCTGCACTTGTTGTAGCGTGAACAGTCTCATCTATGTCGATAAATGTTGCCAGTTGCTCGGCAAACCAACTTACAAGACTAGTAAAGTCTGGCGATTTTGCACCAAGTTTCAGGGCGTGTGACAGCTTGTCGCCGTCAAGCATTGGCCCTGTGTACCTATAAAATCATCACCTCATTAAAAACTTTGCAAATCTTCGCGTTCCACATGTTTTCAGTAAAAAATTACAAGAGACAAGTCTATCATTATAATAAATAAATAATAAAATAAATTATTCTATTTAGATCTTCTCTATATTCTGTTTGGAGATAAGTATTGGAATCACGAATTTTTCGCGATATATAACCTGCAACTATACTCACCCAACATCTTCGAGAATTTGCAACAACTTCTCCTCCATGTCGATCGTATGTCTTCAGATCTTGATTATATTATTTGAGCAAAGTATAATAAATATAATAGACGAATATCGGACGTACTCGCTCGAGGATTAGCGCAAGGCAAATTATGTCGCGACAACGAAATATTTCATCATCAATTCGTTCAGTTCTCCGATATTGCTCGATATTGCGACAACATATTCATCGTATCGCGCACAAGACCGGTTAACCGGTCGCTTCGCACTCTCTGAGACATGAACAAATTGCGAACAAAGAGAGAGCACACTGGATGCGTTCCGTTTGACACTACAAAGCACTCGACGCGTTTGATCGACCAATCGCGACGAAGATCTCCGTGAAACGTCAAACGGAGCGCATTCATCTTGTGATGACTCGCCAGATGACGCCGCCTACGCTGTTTTTACACACGGGAGCGCGATTATCGGATCTCTGGTCCATCTCTGCTGGGTCGTTCCGTAGGCGTCGTCATGGTGCGTGGGCCGTTGCGTTTTTGAGGGAAGAGGCGAGAGAGTTTGTTTTGACTCGATAGAGCGCGATCTCGAACGTACGCGTACGCGAAGTGAGGGAACACGTCGCTCTTTCGTTATTATGGCAATTCGCTCGTCCAGGAGCGACGTCGTCTTACGGATCCGCGACGATGGAATCGCGTGAGCGTCCCGAGGTGACCGATTAAATCTGAACAGCGGGACTCTCTCTCCTCCGGCGCGTGTATTCGTGTACGCGCGATGTCGCGGTGCTCGGAGACGCCGAGGCGTCGTCGTCTTCTCCCCGAGCGGAGGAGGCGCGACGCGATCCCGCTTGCCGTCTGCTTCCTCGCGCTGATCGCTCTCGCGAGCGTCGCCGATTCCACGAGATTGCCGTACGACAAGACGGACAGCTGCCCGGTCGAGTGCGCCTGCCTCGGCAACCTGGTCGCCTGCAGCGAGCTGCAGCTGATCGAGGCGCCCAGCGGACTGCCACCGTGGACGGAGATCCTGTGAGTAAATCCCTGGCGTTATTGGAAGAAGGAGCATAATGTTTATCTCTATTGCTATATGCAAATAAATAACACATCTCGCTTTTCCTATGAGATCTCACTTGTACACGCTACACAGAATGGGATATATTTTGGAGTTGCGGAATACACCTCATTCATCATCGGAATGAATGTGCATGATGGGTTTATTTTTGGGTTTGTTATACACTTTTGAAAATTCAGGATTAATATCTTGTCAATCGTGGTGGATAGGAGCTGGACTGTATACTTCGTAACCTGAGCTAATACAGATAAGATAGAAAAGGAATTTGCAATGGAAATAAAAATGACACGAGAGATATATATATATATATATATATATATATATATATATATATATTTTATGATCAGCTATCTAAAGTCTTTTATAATTTATTTTTATGATTTTTTAAAAATGATTATTGATATAGAGGTGATACGTTGAATAATAATAATCCAATTATTAAGTAATTTGTTAGTTTAATGATAATAATTAAGTAAAGATATATCTTAAATTGACATTTAAATGACTTTTAAAGTAGTTTAAAAGAGAGTGACATTAAATATTAATTAGAGAGAGAAATTATTAAAGATATATTTTTACAGTAGTTTATCATAATTTTTAACAAGGTAACATTTCTATTATAAAATTGCAAATTGGTACATTTAATATACACAAATTGACAAATTGTTTGTGTAAAATAAAAATTAGTAAACAGCGGATTTTACATATACAGCAATTTATTATTCATTGGATGATAACTGTTATTACTTTATATTATTTGGAAGTTAAATCAGAGGGGGTAATATTGCTTGTTATGACTGCATGTGGGTTGCTTGTCCCTTTATTGCACCAAATAGTCAGATTGATAAAACTGACTCTACAAATACATGGCCGGGTCTCTATTGCCTGCCATGTAGGGCTATGTGTAATGATGTGGCTGATCATTGTAAAGTCCCCCAATGCTCAGAGTCAAGGATAGCAAGATCTAAGTAGGGAAGATTCATGTCTACGCTATTTAAGGTATTAAGGTGTATAGTTGTAGCCCAAGAAATGCTCATGTTTTATACAACAACTTGTATCTAAATAAAAAAGAAGTTCTTACACACAGAATTATTTTCTATATAAACTGTAAAATAATTCTTAGGTGTACATTTATATTTGTATTACATTACATTTATATTTAAACATATAAAATTTATTAGTCTCTATGCTAATGTGTGTGCAAATTTATATTATTATATAATATTTGATAGAAAGGTTGAATAGGTATAACTTTGTTTACACTGATATAAATACATTATATAAGAACAATAAGAGAAGGTTTTGAATATTAAAAATAGTTTTGAATGTTATGTGATATTAATAAATATAATTTTTTATTTTTTTCAGAGAATTAAAGGACAACAATATTGCTAACTTGGAATTTGACTCGTTGCTTCATTTAAAAAAATTAAAAAAATTGTAAGCATGTAACACATCTATTCTTTAATAGATTTTTAATAAATAAATAAATATATATATTTCAGGTATAAAAAGGGCTAATAAGAGGCTGCGCCTGGCTCTTATTGGCCCTTTTTATACCTGATTTCGTATTTGTATATCAGAGCCTTTTCGATTTATTATATATATATATATATATATATATATATATATATATTTATGATTTTCAAGTTATTAAAGCTCTTTTAATAATCATTTCTTATAACTTAATGTTAGTTTTATTTATGATTAACTATAATTTCAGAGATGTAAGTGCTAATAAACTCGGAGATAATTTTACTATTGCCTTGTCGGATGTTGCACAATTACGTGAACTTAAAGTGAATAAAAATCACTTAACACAAGTGCCAGATCTTGTATTTGTTAAGAATATTACTCATCTTACGCTGTAAGTATTTAGCATGTGTGAATTGAGAATTTTTTAAATACGATCTGATACAAAGAACATCTTATTAATATTTATACAATGGTTCGATAATTATCAGTATTATCAGTATAATCAGTATAATTGCTTTTTGTAGATCCCATAACTTAATTACTAGTATAAACGGGGCTGCATTGCTCAGTTTGCAACAGCTTCAATATCTGGATCTCAGTGGGAATCAAATAAGTGTCCTTCAAAAGGGGTCCTTCCTTGCTCCTAATCGACTTGTACATTTGTGTGTATTTAATCACATTTTATAAGTCTATATATCATATTAATATATTATCTAATGTCTCTATATACTTGTAGAAATCTGAATGCAAACCAAATAGGAATGATTGAAAATGGAAGTTTGAATAATCTAACTTCACTGGAAGAGCTTCGTTTAAATAAAAACAATTTGACACAGTTGAAAGATCTTTTCACAAATTTGGGAAAATTGCGAAAACTGTAAGCATTTGTTTATAATATATTCATAATATTTATAAATCTACGTAAAATATTACATTGAAGAGATTTATTCATTAATACGTTACAGGGAGGTGAACAAAAATAATTTGCAACAAATTCATGGATTAAGTTTGAAAAATTTAAAGAGTCTGGAGGAATTGCATCTAAAAAGAAATAGAATCGATAAGCTGGATGACGGAGCTTTCTGGCCACTTAAAAATTTGATACTATTACATCTTGACTTTAATATGCTGACCACTGTGAGGAAGGGTGGCTTGTTCGGATTGGAACATTTGCAAAAGCTTACTTTGTCGCACAATCAAATTTCAACGATTGAACCTCAAGCATGGGATATATGCAGAGAAATATTAGAGATGTCAGTAACACTTTTATAATACATGGCATAAGTTAATTTATCATATCTTGATTGTAAATATTATAACTAAACGATTCTATTCATACAAATAATTACATAAATGATTAATTTTGGGTTTTTACCCTTTTATTTTTTCTAGAGACTTGTCACATAACGAGTTGACCTCTATAGACCGAGGTTCGTTCGAGTATCTTACAAGACTGGAAAGACTTAAACTGGATCATAATCAGATAGCATACATCTCAGATGGAGCATTTAATTTTACAACAAATCTTCGCATTCTGTATGCATATATATTTTTTGTAAATCTTTCATATTTTCGCTACATTTATAGTTGCTGTATTACAATCGCTGTTCTGTTTTAAAGGGAACTTAATTCGAATAAGATATCCTATATGGTAGAGGATATCGGTGGTGCATTCTCTCCGCTCGGTCAATTGTGGAAACTGGGCCTGGCGCACAACAGAATAAAATCCATAAATCAAAACGCTTTCACCGGTCTGAGTCGCGTCAACGAGCTAGATTTAGTCGGAAACAATGTTACGTCCATTCAGGAAAATGCGTTCTTTCCAATGTCTAGTCTGAGCAAACTTAAAATGAACACCCGTGAGTTAACTAAAATTTCACTTTACAAATATAAATTAAATTAAATGTAAAAATTTTACTTTATAAATATAAATATAAATTAAATGTATAAATACCCTTGGATATCTCTTTTTAATCATATATGTATCTTTAATTATATTTTTGTTATTACTTTTTTTATTAATCGCGTTTTTTTTTTTTATTTACATATAGAAGCCTTAGTTTGTGATTGTGGACTTCAATGGCTAAGCATGTGGTTGCGAGAACATCATTACAGCGAAGCTGAACTATTCTGCGGTTATCCACATTGGTTGCAGGGCATGTCGTTAACTCAGTTACATCATGCAAATTTTACTTGTGGTCAGTATTATTGTAGTAAATCAGAAAATATATATTTTTTTTTGCTATCTTTTATAATTTTATCTTTTTACTAAAATTTTCTCTTCACTATATTCTTTTACAGATGAATATCCAAAACCACGGATCATTCAAGAACCCATGAGTCAAATGAGCATCAAAGGGGACAACGTGACATTGATTTGTCGTGCAAGCAGCACCTCTGACGCGCCGCTCCATTTCATCTGGAAACATAACAATGTGGAATTAGACGAAGCGAATCTGCAGATCAACATTGGTTCTTCCGAGAGCGGAGTAACTGAGGCAACGTCTATGTTACACCTTACTAACGTCACCCACGCTAATGCGGGGAAATATCAGTGCATGGTGACAAACAATTATGGAACTACGTACTCGGCCAAAGCCATACTGAACGTGTTGGGTAAGCTATACATGTTCATTATCCTTAATTATGTTAACAAGGTGTTAATCAACCGATATTTCTGCATTTTTGAGAGAGAGAGAGAGAGGGAGACAAAGACATTATTATGAATAAAATAATTTCAGTAATGAATAATTCTCCTTTAAATTTTTCTCGCGGATTATAAGTTCTAAATTAATTTAATATGAGATTTTTAGAAAATAAAAGCAATTGTGATTTTTTAAAATTAAAATTAAAATTCTATACAATTATAGACTTTAATTTTAAGTAACATTTTTTGCACATTTTTCTTTTTATAGTTTACCCGTCGTTCTCCAAAATTCCGCACGACATACGAGTAAATGCCGGAAGCACCGCTCGTCTGGAGTGCTCCGCCGAGGGACAACCGTCGCCGCAGATAGCCTGGCAGAAGGACGGTGGAAATGATTTCCCAGCTGCGAGGGAGAGACGTATGCACATGATGCCGACGGACGACGTACTATTTATAATAAATGTCAAAATGGCCGACAATGGAGTTTATTCGTGTACCGCGCAAAATTTAGCTGGCATTATCGTTGCAAACGCTACCCTCACTATATTAGGTGAAGAATTATTTTCTTCTGTATATCTAATATATCAAAGACCAGGAATATATAAAGTTTTCATACATTGGTTATTTTATATGTATATACTTATAATACTTTAACTTTTCAGAAGCACCGTCCTTCGTAAAGCCGATGGAGAACAAAGAAATCATGGTGGGTCGCTCGATCGTGCTCGAATGCATGGCCGGCGGTTCGCCACGTCCGAAATTATCGTGGCGGAAGAACGGCAGTCCATTACAGGCAACGGAACGTCATTTCTTCACCGCCGAGGATCAGTTGTTGATCATCGTTAACACGATCGACAGCGACGCTGGTAATTACGAGTGCGAGATGAGTAATTCGTTGGGTAGCGTTATCGGTGCGTCGTATCTCACGGTCAATCCAGGTAATTAGAACGCTTCTAATACGATCGAAGAATTTTGACGAAGGAGTTTTGCTTGGCTGAATCTTATGTCGGTATCTCTGTCACCTCCACAGCTCCGACTTCTGTGCTGAACGACTCCGAAATACTGGGCTTGATAATAATAACCGTTGTGTGTTGCGCCGTGGCTACTTCCGTGATCTGGGTGGTCGTAATTTACAAAACCAGACGCCGCTTAAATCTCGCACAGGACACCGCTGTCCCGCCGGCGACGACCGTCGTACTAACTGTACCGGAAGCACAAACGCAATTGTATCTGGATACGAGCTCGCAGCACAGCAAAGACAGTGGGACTGGAGACAGCACTAATCCCAGCAACGATCAGCTACAATTGTGCTTACCTGGTAAGTAATAAAGAAATTTGCAAAAAGAACTTGGCACATTCCGTATATTAATATAATATTAATATTAAATAATTATTAATGTTATATATATATATAACATTAATAATTATTTAATGTGTTATTAATATTTTATTAATTATTCTGATATTGGTGAATAACATTATATTCTCATATTTATCAGAAGAGGTCGTGACTAATTCTGCTAACAACGAAGAAGAAATGGGAACCATAAACGTCGACGATCCTCTTTTGCGTTACACGAATCACGAGCGACATGCGAGCGAGAACGCCGATAGCGCGGTTTAAAGAACGAGCGCGAGCTGGAATGTGAGAAGGGCTAACGCATGTAACAATTTTGCAACAGGTATAGCGTGAAAAATCTTTCGCAAAGAGACACTGAGTATTCATGTGTGAACGCGGCTAGTTTTTAAACCGGGATATATAAATATTCCGCTGCAAGTTGTGCAAATTAATGAACTGTAGTATTATGAAGGGCAGGGCTATCCACTGGTCCACCACTGCCTAAAATGACCTATGGTGGACGTTGATCCGACAGTCCAATGCACAATCGAGTATTCGATACTATTGAGATAGTAATGGATCAGCGAATCACGGCACAAGTACAACTGAAACGATAGCGAAACACTTATATGTCATCGTAATCGTATTTATTGCTAACGCGACTCTCGTTAAGCCAACATAGCAAATTTTAGGCGATACGAATTGTAAATAATTAGACTAACTAAGTCTTACTGTAACTAGTATTATAGTAGTGCGTGTCACACACGTCGGGCCTTTTTAGGAAGCGCAACGTTTATACAGTTTTCGGACATCCGGCGCGATATTCAAACCAGAACGTAATCTTCTGTAGCATATTGTATTATATCTTTATTTTTTTAAGTTATTTATATATTTCGCGATATTTGATAACAATTATGAAATTTGTATAATAATTTATAAGCATCATCTTGCTTGAAAAATCTGGAAATTTTGAATTTGGACAATTCCCAATGGCTAATCAATTGAATTCCGATATGTTGATGCTTACGAAGCATGTCCGAAAATCGCTTACAAAAATCATCTTTGTTAAATATTAATAAATATTTAACTAACCATTGTGTACAATCGTTCTTTCTCGAACACAATTATTGTGACGCGCGCAATTGTATGTTTATAAGCTAGAAAGTTTATAAACTATAAAAGCCACACACACATACACATATATGTATATATATGTATGTGTGTGTGTGTATATATATTAGACCAGCCTTTGTGATAGATATTTATTCTAGAGTTATCACACGCGTAAAATTAGGCGGCTACTTATAAATATGCGAAAAAAAGTTTTATTCTGGAAACGCGATTACCAACAGGTGAATGTGTATCTGTGCACCAAAGCGTTGATTTTAGATACCTTATCTTCATTTTTATTTCTTATTCGTAGTCGAACGCGATGTCAAAACCTATTCTGAATTAATCTAACTTGTTTATTGATCAAAATGTTGCTCACTACTAATAGTTATATTGTGTTCTAGGTATAGATTATTAGCTTTCATAGGCCTTTTCGTTATTATATAATATCTAGTAAATTAAAACGCATACAACATGAGACTTTATAAATAATCTTCCATGTTTTATTATATTATTATATATAATTGTTTTCGAAGTTTGTGAGTAGAATTTTATCAAGATATCTCGCGATCCTTTAATACGATATTACAAATGATGTAAGAATTTATTTCTGTTTTCCCTTGCGACTTCACGTTTGCATACATTTTACTGAAGTTTGTATAATTGAGAAATTTTAGATATTAGAGTCTCTAGTTTCTTATGATGCATAACTTTTTTTGAATTTTGTAAAACAATGTACTTTGCAATTGTATATTTTTTCTTTAACAGAAATTATTTTAAAAAACAATTCTATAATAACATAAACTTTACATTCAAATTGTTTAAAAAAAAATTTATATAATAAACTTTACATACATTATCATTTTACTTCATTATTCGATTATTTGGAATTGAATATATCTGGATATCCATGTGTCTCGTTAGAAAATAAAAAATTATGAAATAACATTTATATTTAGATAGCATGCATTAATAGCTTTCTTGTAGCATATTCGCGATAACTTTTACTTATATAAACTTTCTATAAATCATTGCCTTGAGTTTATAAAGAATATTAAGGATACTCTTCTAAAAAAAAAAAAAAAAAAAAAAAAAAGAAACGAGAGGTGAGAAGAGATACGTTATCTAATAGAAAAGTTCGAACAATAATGCGTGATTATTACGAAAGTAAAAATTTAAATGAAAGTCTTTACCGCGGGTATTATCGAAAGTAAGTGCATTTGCGATATATATAATCTACATATATTTTTCTATATACGACTTATATTGCAAAAATTTGAAAATCGCATAAATTCGCACAAGACGCAGAGCCAGTACTATTACTTAATTAACCGCAATTTTTCTTCCACGAACTATTACTACTCCGACTTACACAAGTGTCTGATGTGCGCAAAGTATATGATATGCTCATTATAGGTAAATTTCAAGTATTGTGTAAAGTAAATAGTCCGCTATATAATATTCCACTTATTTGTGTAACTTGTACGTAATATATATGTTTAAATGATGTGAGAATAGTTATATAGATGGAACCGAGAAGAGAAACGAGAATATGTGTTTCATTAATATAATCCGTATAAAAGTTTTTTTCTCTTTGTTATTAGAGTAACGAGTATTAAATTATAGTATAGTCAACCACAAATAGATGCTCTATTGCGACATGTTTTTTTTTTGGCTTGCGCCCGTGTGATACACCAAATAAGGCATCTGTTTCTCATTCAGTATTTTTCCTTGTTGTTATATAGTATTGTGTACAAATAATACAAATAATCATCTACAATGTATTTCGTGCGTTGTTATTTATTTTCCAATCATACTAAAGGTAATGTTACTTACCTTACAATAATTTATCTTCAAGTGGAATAGAAAAGAGGAATGCATAAAATTACTTTTATATTCGAAATGTAATTTTCTCTAATTTTCACTAAAAAAAAAACTAGCATTAGTTAATTTATCAAACAAATGTATAATAATACATAAATATATATATGAACGTGTATGTGTGTGTGTGTGTGTGTGTGTGTGTGTATAAACTTTTCTTCTATCAGGATGAAAGAATTGCAGGCAAAATAATATTTGTACAGAACATTACATTTTTTTTCAAGTATTATCAGTCAGTTTTTAAATACAACTAGAGCATCGTCGAAATAACGCGGAGATGAAGAAGAAAAACTGAATGCAACATAAAACAGCAAAAAACGTACCTTATTTCTAAGTATCACAATTATTCAAGTGTACATATAATACAGATATTTTTACATCTTGCATTAAAATTTCTGTATTTATTTCGAAATTTGTTGATCGCTCATGTTCATCACTTGGCTGAAATTCGCATTCTCTTCATACAACGCATATAAATAAATAATAATTAAAATCTTGATTAAAATAAGTGAAATCGTACACTTTTATAAAATATAAGCGAAATATTGCTTGATAGTAAAAGGACAGGAGGAAAAGGAAAATTTTCTCTCTAATATATATATATATACATATATATACATATATATATATATGTCAAAATATTAGAGAAAAATTATCTAAGCTAGTTTTCTTTTCTTTTTACATTGTGGGTGCGAAAAGTTAACACAATGCCCCTAATTCTTTTGAAAATTAATATTTATTACAACGCAATCTGTGAAAATACTTATATGGTGCATTTAGATTTTCCATAACATTTATGACACATGCTTTCAGCAGAAAACGTTTAATTCATTCACTTTCGTACGTTTTCTGCTAATACTGCTCTCGTCAGTGAATAAGATTATCCAGTAACTAAAATAGATCACTCGTCTTTGTGTATAATATCCTGAATCGCGCTTAAATAAGGATAAATCTACCTGGTGAAAAAGACCCTCAATGGTTTTTTTTCATCACGATTGGAAGAGAATCCAGTTCGTCAATTGCATTTTCTTCGACCGTGATGCGAATTTCGCCGCACACCTACGCACATTAAAATATAGGAACGCTTCCTTTGAGGTAGCGTATCTCTAATACGAGATATATCGTTTATCTGCGATTTGATCTTCGTTACACAAATACCGATTGAACGCCGCGTCACAAATTACCGCCGTATAAAATTTAACATATTGATTTCTTCACATATATGTATATATATCTAATTGATATTTGTGTAAAACTTTGTTATATATACAACCGCATTTCTCTCTCTCGTTGCAGCTTCCACGCATAAACGATTGTAAAAAGAAAAATGAGGTTTACGAAGTATCGATTTTTTTTTTTAATTCTTCAACCTCGTCGAAGTCGATAAGCGAAATTCTGAAGTCGCTCTTTTCGCATATAAACTTGGGAGTAAAAATAAATTCATTCGTAATCATAAATTAGCAATTTAGGACACGCATTCCATTGCTGCATCAAACTATTTTATACAAAAATTTTTAACTATAATATAAATGTATTGCACTATAATAAAATATTTAGATAATTATAATTCGCGATGATGATTGTTCTCATATTATTTTTTTAAACATTTGTATAACGATTTACAAATGCAAACGAATAGATTAAAATCAAGATTAAATAAAATGATTAAATATAAAAAACTGCACAATTAGAGTATCAAGAGTTCTAATTATAATATCTGGAAAAAAGATGTAGAAATTATTTACATTTAGGACACTTGCGATAAAAAAGAATACATGCTAATATTCCACGATGTATTCTTCAACTATCTTCATTTTTCTTTCATTGTCAATATTTAAACGAAGATTCACTCGAAATATTCCAGATATTATCAAGTGTCTGTGTATATATACACTAATATTGAATTAAAACCTAATTTACAGCTGAACGCGATTTAAAATATTTTCAGCCGTTTAATTATTGCGTAACGTCGTTCATCTTAAATTCGCATGCTTATCGCATCTCTTGGCAGCATCTATGATCCACATGATATACGTGCGGCTGCAATCTAAAAATAAGCAGATGACAAGAGCCAAGCATGACGCCAGACACCCTATTCATGATAAAATTAGCGATTCTCCTAAAAGATCGTCGTTCTCTATTATAAATCGACTGTATCTTCGTTTAATTGTCCGTTTATCTTGTTCTAGGCATTCGGTTAAATGCGTCGTGTACGGCAATTTAATTCGACGAATCTAACAGACTCTATTTAGATATAAGTAATACAAGTAAATATAAATATATATATGTAGACATTTTTTTATAAATATAACAAAATGTAACATATATGTATATATAACATATATAATATATCTTTTTTTATATATATATATATATATAAATATATAAGAAATAGAGGAGAGCATGAGTTATTTAATATGTTAAATTTTTCTTACAATGTTTCTTATATTCTTACACTAATCAGATGTCTTTCCACGTATTCCTCTTCTCTCTTTCTATGTATATCATTATATATATTATATATATATATATATATTATATAAAATTATATAATCAAATATATATATGTATTTTATATAATAAAATATATTATATAAAATACATATATATATATATATATATTATATAAAATTATTTATAATCTACCTTAGGTCGTAATCTGTGGAACATTCGTATAATTGAGAAAGGTTCCGTACAATCCGCGCGTTAGAGACTTTCTCAGATGCGTCAAATAAACACTAGATACTCTCGCACCATACACAATGGCCAGAAATGGTCAGATTTTTGTATATATATTAATTTAAAACGCTCATCTATATATTTGATTGATATCTGTCAGCATCACTCCGAGAAACGCTCTATCGTGGTGAAAAAATTACGACAATATCGTTTGGAGTCGTCGCGCTTAAAATACGTAATAACGAGAGAGCAAAATAACAAGTTGTAGTTGCAATTAAATATACGCTTTAGAAAATAGCTCTTTCGACAGCTCTAAGATAACTCTACGAAGTCTTACTCTTTACGTTAAACGAAATATAAATACCATAAAATCATACTCACTCTAGCGAATAAAACTAGTTGAGCGCGTGAAAGCTCTTTCGAAAAGATTGACAAAGGAACTTTCAACCTTCTATTATAACATCGCAAAGTTTAACGTGGAGCTGATTAAAAAAAAAGAAATGATAATAAATAAATTGTCGTACACGACGCATCGATTTTTAGCGAACAAACGCCCGCGGATCGGTCGTTAGTATAACGCGTGATAAACATGCTCGCTCGTTTATAAAAATATCAGCAAAAATACAACGATCTCATCAGTAGTTTATGATCAATTATTCACTATCTATGTTTTATCTAAATTATGTATATGTACATTGTAAGTGTATAAATAAATAAATAAATAAATAGTTTATTTATTTATACTTACAATTTCGCAATATCTTGCCTGCACGTGGCACATTTCTCTATAAACCATATACGCATTTCATGCCATTCTCGTATTTCTACACGCACACGTTTTAATCGTTCGTATTTGCAAAACCATTGTTTTTGCCGCTATTTTTTTTCTATCAATCGCTTCATTATAAAATCGCTTCTCGCGAGTCATTATAACACTCATAAAAACGCGCGCACTTTCTCACGTCGCGAAGAAAAGTCGCTGGATATATATGTAACGTTGTGTAGAATTCATTTTCGTACGTACGATATTTGGATGGCACCGTAGGATATTTTTTTTAGCTTTAATGGTCGTTACAGTGTTTTGATTTCGCACTTCGTAAAGAGATTATCTCCAAGATAATCTTAAAATTAGCCCAAAGAAGAGCGTATATAAAGATAAGATAAATATCGAAGCAGTGACAGCGTATTTATAAGAGTTTATATTCTTCCTTTCTGACGCTTAAATAGATCCTGCTTAGAAGGACACTGTAAAGATCCTGCGCAATTGTACCTTCTTGTCGAAGAAGTCAATAAATAATTCCGTTATTTTTTTTTTCTGTCTAATATTTCGCTAAACTCAAACTAAATCCCGCTGGAGTGGAGTCTTATGCACACGCACCTGCACACACATTGCTCTCTCTTTACTTAAATTTTTACACTACATATACTATACCTGCTTCTTCCTTATCTCGCTGTCTCTTCGAATTTTTTGGCGAACACTACCAGACGGAAGCAGCGATCAGAACCAAGCGATTCTCAAACTTTGGTTTTACGCTTCCAAGATCCTGTACCGTCATCAATCTTGTCGTTGTTCGGTTTCATAGACTGGAAGATCGTCGCCGAAGCGATGATTCTGTCCTCGAACACCTGTGTTCTTTCATCAATAGAGATAAGTCTTCCATCTCGATTTATTACCAGTCAGTCTCGCTGTTCTCCGCAGGACACCTGCGAGTATACATATCGCTCTGTACTCTAGCGTTTCGGAACATCCGTGTGACTTTGTCCTGGCCCTTCGTTTTCAGCGCATTCTCTACCCTGCTCTTCTTCTTCCTCTTTCTACACTTGTGTGCGTACTTTCTTTCACTAGTCATGTAATAAATCGACATTCGGTCTAGACGACGAGCGGTCATCAATCGTTGTTCATGTCCTTCAACTCGGTGTACGCGACCCGCTTCCGGTACAGATTGCTACCGCTCGACAACACCTGTCTCTTGTTCGGCATCGTCGATGGACCGGGTGCGTAATATTGTCGTCTCTTGTACATAACCATCCTGCGGAAAAAGAAATCAATTAAGCGACATATTAAATTTTTTTTAATTATAAATTTTTAATTTTCAAGAATCTGAAGAGATTTTGATTGATAAATCTTTAAGTCTCCTCATTCGATATAGATCGGAGGACTGAGATTTGCAAGCAGTTTGCCAAATAATACACTTTGAATGATTAACTTAATAATACAACCGAACTTCTTGATCTTTGATCTTAAAAACTTAACACATAATATCGTGAAGGATAATAATCCATCTACTTGCGCTGTTTCGATAATTCTGCGACTATTATAGGGGTCTATAACTGTTGGAAATATCAAGATTTCTTTGTCGAAGCATTAAGCTGATTAATTCGCTTCAAGAGACACGCTTATCAGAGAGCTTATCTAAAAATTCGGATTATATCACGATTATTAATATATGCGCTAAGATACGGTGCAAGTGTCATCAATCACATTATCTTGCATTCAAGCATAAATTTCACGTCGAGTATTTAAACTTCTTAAAATAAATTTTCTTTTCAATAAAAATATGTATACCTGCACACACAAAGAATTTGTTTGAAGTACAAAAATTTTACATTTCAAAAGACCAACATTTTTATTCGTATTTCCAGTGGCTTTAACTGTGTCATAAAGTCTTTCTGATATTATATCAATGTCCACACATTTCTTGCACCTGTATCTTATAAGGTTCAACACATTTATCGCAATCGAAAAAACTTACAATTTTTTCTCTCTTCTCTTTCTTATTTGTTGAGTCAAGTGTATTTCTCCGCTCAAAAAAAATGCTCCTTTTTCACCAATGCATTTTTGCAATTCTGTTTATTTTATGTATTTATCAGTGATATACAAATAACTCGTACGGAATTACCGCGTTATATCAATACGATTACAGACCGGTCCTTGAGCGCGATCTAATGCCGGCAGGAATTTGCGCAAAAAGCCTGAATGACAAATGCAGTCACGCCTATATCACGTGTATATTCATTGGCGGCCATTCGTTTCCTCCTCTTTCTCTCAGTACCACCATGTGTGCTGGTAATTGTATCGGTACCTTCATACGAGAGTACTGATGGATGCAAGCTAGTAGCTTCATCACACCTATCGCGATAACATCGTAATATAGTGCGACTGTGCACGTGTAACAGTGATACCCTGGGTGCCCAAAACGTGCTTACTGAAGGCAAAAGAGTGCATTTTGTGAGTGCATTCAAAATTGTATGAAAAAAAAAAAATTAATCCACATTTAATATATCAGAAATACATTTAATTCTATCAAAGATCTGAATACTTGCATGAATTGTTTAAATGTTTTTCTCTTATCTATAAATATTTATAGATAAGTAATAAAAAAACAGTAGCGTTTGAAAATTCCTGGTTTATTGCATTGTGAGATATTTACATTTTAAAATTCCTGGGTGAAGATTTCTTTAGATTTTTTGATTTGACACAAACAAAAATCTTTATATAAATTTTCATACTTTTAAATACTCGAAGCTCCTTTCCTCGGATTAAACTTTCGCTTTTAAAGGGAAAGACTTTAAAAGCCTTCTTTGAACCATTAGTACGCATCTTTTGGGTCACCCTGTATAATCTCATCACGGACTTGACTACTATCTGCGTAATTACTATTGACGGTAGACTAGGCACCCATCGAAGGCGGCTCGCTGTGCGCGAAAAGTTCCACTTGCGTAGCGCAATGGAATGATAATTATCGCAGTCACAAAGGCTTAAAATACCATCTATTGAAAGACATATCCTTGCAAAATTAACAATACGTTCTTATGCAAATATTTCAAAATGTTTCTGTCGCGCGACTGTTAACGTCTTTTTAATTGTTCATTGTCACGTCTCATCCTTGAGAAGCGTTTTAACGAGTATCGCCTTATCTACATCATCAGGAATTAAATATATGATACATCGGAATAAACAAAATCACGTTTCAAGGTTTTATAAATTACACTTAATTTCTAATTTCTTAATATCACGTATTGATTACAGAGAATATCGATTTAAGAAATTTATCTGATAAATGTAATTATTTTTACAAATTGATTTTCGACAGATTTAGTTATATTGTACATTAGACACGGACTTACCAAACTCAAAACAGAATGAAGAAACGTGTTATCCGACCTAATTACGTATAGCTATGCGTACAAAATAACAAATAGCTACAATGCAATGTTGATGTATCATAGGATGGTTTACTTGGATGGTTTACACACACACACACATTCGATTTATTTATTTTATTAAATTATCGTACAAGGAGGTGTGTGGATTTGTGGATGCAAGGAGCATGCGTGTAACACACTCGCATTCGTATAAATAGATTACGAAAAGAAAATATGTAGCATACCCGTTTAATAAAAATAATCGTATTTGAGTTATATCAAATAACCACGGCTTAAAAAAATCATGCAATATCTTACACGGCAAGAGACAGACGCGATATTGTTATTTATCTACGTATGCATTATTAAATGTCATCTTGGCTGACATACCTAACTAAAAAAAGAATGCGCGATATACGTGTCTTCTGATATGAAAATATAAAGTAGTCGGCGAATTCATTAATGCTGTGCTTAACTTTACAAATATGTAAATTGTAAAATTGTACCGATATTTAAATGCATAGAGTAATTACGTATTATGTCTTGTATATATTTACCGAATAAAAACTGTTTCTCTAAATAAATATATAATAATAAATCCTTCTTTCTTCAAAAATACATCTTCCTAATTTTTTTTATACGCTTTATTTTTCATTAGAATCTATTCAATAGATTCGAAGAGTGTGGACATAGTAATTCGCGAGATCGTAGCTCTAATATATTTCGCGCTAATTTTCACTACAAAGGGAATGATTATTGCGAATGGACACAAGAGAGGATTATAAAATATAGAGGCAACAATTCACGAATTGAAAGTAAACTATCTGTCATCGTTACGAATTGTCAGCGATTGTCCATGACGGTTGTGTTCGTTTATCATTCATTGCTACCTCTCGTGTTTTCCTCAACTCAACGCTCCGTCTTATCCGCCCATTCAAATTACATTTAAGGCACCCTTCGTGAGAGCGACGACGAAGATTAGAGGAGAAATTTTGGTGACGCTCAACTTTCACAATATCTCGCCAATGCGAATTCATAAAAATAAGATAGCTAAGCGTCGTACGCAAACTGACTAGATGAGTCCACTCTTCTTCCGAGAAGAGAAAGAGAGAGAGCGGAGCCTTTCTTTGTTATTCCGTTTATTTGTAATAACTCCTAGTCCTGCCAAAACTCGTGCTCCTAATCTTACCTTAACACTTTCTCATTGTGCCTTCTTATATTCTTCTTCTTCCCTTTCGAGGAACCTTTCTCCGACTGTCTCCGAAATATTTCGGAGATGTCGATTTTTGCTTATTACATATATATGTGCGACATAATAATTTATCTAATAATACTAATATAGTAGTTAATGGCTAATCTCAGAATAAAATAATATACGTTGGTAGAGACTCTAAATTCAAGAAATCGCCTGCGGTATTTCAAAGTTTTAGACATAAAAACAAAAGATAAACTCCTGCAATAGAAGAATACTAGAACGTAGTTCGACCAGCGAAGTAGTTCGTTAAATAATCACAGAATATCCCTCGTAACAGCGCATGTCTGATGGAACGATTAAGTAATAGACGATTGTCTAGCGATAATAAATCTTGCCTACGTTATCCGTCAGTGAGAAAGAGAAGGGCCACGATATTCCTAAATATGTAATATAAATTATAAATAATATAACGACATAATTCCAAGGCACATGTTTGCAAGTATGTTTGACATACTGACGATATAGTCCTAGAGATAATAACCTAAGAAAAAAAAATCGATATCACGTACTCTGAACATGCGTATTTTTTTATAAAGATTATAAATCACTTATATACACACATTATAAATCAATTTTAAATCACGAAAAATGTGTAAAGTGAAATGGTATCATATAAAATTTAAATAATTGATAAGTACGATATCGACAGTATATCGCGAGTAAGCAAACAATAAAGATTCGTGTCCCTTCTCAAGTAATACTTAAATGCGAATATCGTTAAAAAAATATATATATAATATATATTCTGTGGTTTATAGAATAATCTTTGGAAGCACGTGTGTGGCAAGAGAATAAAAATGACGCGAGACCCCGCGTTTTAGACTCGAAATGTCTTACAATAATATTCATAAGAAGTGCCCGCACTTGCTTCTATTTGGTCCCTTTACCCGTTACGCGATCTTCAACGATCAATCGGTTATTGAGTCTTATAAATCGAATGAAGATCGAGAAAGAGGGGCAAAAATATTATTTAGATCAACTTCTCGTTTTTTTGCGCTACTGCAAGTATCTATTACCACCTCTATATCGATCTCTCTATTTTTTCAAACTTTATCCTAGCCGATTTAGATCACGTGCATATCTGAAACAAAAAGCAAAAGAAGACATTCTTTTAATATATGCTATCGCACATACTATTAATTAATTCATTGAAAAAAAAACTTGGATATTTGACATGACTTTATAATCTTATAAAAAAAAAAAAGAAGCTATCAAGTCTTTTCTATTCGTTTGTAACGTGAAATACTTTTCTCCTTTCGGCTTGACACACTCACCTCACCCTATAAATCCTGTTGCTAACGATATGATGAGAGCTAGAAGCCCGGTCAGCATTTGACCAGCCGTTGAAATGACCTGCGGTGGCGCCGCGTTTTCGACCACCTCGCCGGCTATGAAGTAATCCTCCGCGGTCAGCTTGTCACCATACTTATCCAGCAAAGCCATAATGACCCCGTTCGACCACCCGAAACCGAGCTGTACTTCGTACTCACCTCCACTACCGTGTCCTCCCGAGACGGTCGCGTCGTACTGTGAACAGAATTCAAGTTTCCCCCCACTTTAGAAATTCCCCCCCCTGAAGAAAATTACACGAACTCATACAAAGCAAAAAAAATTTCTCTTTTTCCTCAATACGATTCTTTCATTTCTTTATGCGACAATGACTTTTTATAAACTTTTATAAAACGAATTATGCAAGACATTATATTTTTTAGCCTTATTTTCTTTTCACCTGAAAAATTACCTTTTCGTACATGCTGTGTGTCTCGTTGAAAGCCTTATAGTTACTACGGACCCATCTCTGGCTGATTTCGTATGCCAGCCTCTGCGCCCATGCGTCGCCCGTGTTGTTCAATGACATGATGAAGAAATATTGAAGAGGCGGCCAGGCATTGGGATAATCCCATTGTTCGCCAGAGTGTTCGAGCGTGGTCGGGATGCCGCCGTGATTCAACATGATCTGATTCTTTTCAAGATACTTGAGCACCTTCGACAGGTATTCCGCCTTCTTCGAGGTGTCGTAGGAATCCGTCCAGAGCGGCAGGATGTTGGTCGGATAGAAGTAATCCCGCTTAATGTCGTTCAGGATATCGTAGTCCAACCAGACGCCCACCTCCTCGTGCCACAACACCATCCTGATCGCCTCCTTCCACTTCTTCGCTATGTAGTCGTAATACGCGGCCTTTGTCTCGTTGCCCATCTGACGATTGTACTGCGCCAGCAGCACGGCGTTTCGATATATTATGGCGTTCAAATCGACCGGAATTATTGATCTGGACTTGAGATTCGTCAGATTGCCTGAAATTCGCGTCTCGCTGTCAGCATTTTCTTTTCTTTTTTTTTTTTTTACGAACTTTCGTTACGTACATTGTTGGAAAGTAAGAGACTCATAAATAAAAGATTACACTTTTTAATACGCCAAATTGCATTTTTAATTGAGATGGAATTGAGCAAGGTAGGACAATCTAAATATTACAAAACGGCACGATCTACCGATCCGGAATTGCAACACTTGGTTTTGCAAAAATGGATTTTAGAGTACCGATGCCTCGAGCAAGGCTTTCACTTAGGAAACGAGACGGAGAGCCTTGACGGCGCGCGCAGATCTCATTGAAGATACACTGTTTAATGTGGAATAATTGTGGAATACATAGCACAATAATAGCTATGCCGCGCGTAGGTATACGTGCGTATATCTGTGTAATATATCATTATAACTTCGATTCAAGACATAAAAAAAAAATTATGACAAACAAACAAGACAGCGTCTTAGCGTGGTTCAATATCAGATGATTATTTTAAAGGAAGCTACATGTGAAAAAATTCAATTCAGTTAATGTAAGACAATTCGTACACAGTTTCTCCTATTCTCTTTTTTCTTCTTTTGAATCGAAGATGTTTTTTACAATTAGCGCGGTACGTCATCTTCTGCCACTTGTGCGACAATATGCTTTATCCAGTCATTAAAGTTATTTTAATTACTTTACTCGCGTAAACACATATGTAATATTGTGCCCAACGTCGCTCACCCAGAAAGACTTCTGTTTACATCGCGCGGAAAGCAATTAAGGAATAATAATTACCCTTGTTGGTACCCTCGTGTACGAACCATCGACTGGAAAAATCCCATCCGGACTCGGCCGCCGTTTTCAATTCCGAATAATAATTATCCTTCTCTTCGGCGGTTCGAAAACTTTGACTCGTCAGATAATCCTCCCTAATCATCAAATCGCGAGATTAAAAGACCGAAAAGTCAAAACTGAGTCGAAGTTGACCGAAATTGAGAATACTTAGTCATTCTTTTCAAGTGTCTTATAACAAAATCAGAAATTGTTCAAGATGCAATTATTTTACACAATGTATGAAAATTAATATTTACAAGAATCCGGCATGAATGAAGAGAGGGAGCGAGAAAGAGAGCATCCATTACATCTAAATTTTTCAAATATCCCCAGTTTCGCTTCGACTTTAAATGATTAACTTCTCGTAAAATCCGCGCTCGTCGTTATCGAATGCATAAATCGCGATACTTACTTATAGGATTCCGGTCGAGGACCCGACGACTCTTCGTAGTATCTAGCGAGCGTGTAATTAGTCCCGTCTACTTCGATATCCACGGTCCTGTTGATCATCCAAAAGTCGAATTCCTTCTCCAACAGCCAGAGATTCTCCTTCAACCAGGCGTTGTCGTGGGTGACCTTCAGATACTCATCGACCATGGGTGTCAACAGCGGCGGATGCGAACGCATCTTATAGTAGACTCTACCGCCGTTCGGTATAAATCCTATCTTGTCCACTATCGACACGAAATTGTTCAGCATGCCCCTGACGGTGCCGTGCATCTCGGACAGCAGCAGGCCCTTGATGATCCAGTACGAGTCCCAGTAGTAGAACTCGCGGAATCGGCCGCCGGGCACGATCACGGGATTCGGCACGTAGATGATCGAATAGAGGTGCTCGTTGATTCTCACGTCGTCCCGCATCTTCCTGCCCAGCAGTTTCCAGATGAGATTGAGATCGGAGCCGAATTTTCGCAGCTCGTCGTCCTCGATGTTCTGCAAGAACTTGGGATTCGCCGTCCAATCGGCCGGATCCCAGTCCTCGAACTCGTAGCCGGGCGGCTCGAACGTGTCATTGATGAATTTTTCTACCTGGTGTTTGTTCGGCGCGTCGTTTACGCTTCTCATAAAGACCTGGAACGACGTCAGCGTCTCGTTCGCCGATCGTTTCATTTTCATGTCGACGAAGTGCTTGGAGTCCTTGTACACGCCGGCCATCTGTATCGTGTGCAGCAGATCACCGTGGCAGTATATCTCGCTGAAAAGGCATGGTATATGGCTACTTGACTCGACGAGATCCTCGCGATCGCACGAGACCGTTTCGCGCAACGATAGCCTCCCCTCGTTGACCGAATCGGTCGCGGATCGGGTATTAACGTGGACGAAATCGGTCCGAGAGTGCAACTTTGCACCAAGGTATAAAAAGAATATCTTACGTGAAAAGGGGAGAAATTCAATAAAGTAATAAACGCAATCGCCAATTTATGCAATTTATGCAAATCTATGGTAATTTATAACAATTTATGATGACGATAAGGATAGTTGATGGTTGAGGAATCCCGCTTTCCCTTTCCTCCAAATAAACTCGTGTTATTTATTATTTTCTTAAGTCTGATATTAACTAGATAGCCCTTTTATTACTGCAGTGCAAAGTCAACCCTATATTGAGGGAGCCTATATTAAACTAATTCCACGAAATCGCGGCATAATCTTGTGGAGAAGCAACGCTTTTCAGCTATGCGCAGTTTTCGCGATTAGTAGAACCCTATAAATCAATGTCTCGACTTCTCCAATTAAGTCATTTTTAATTTTTAATTGTGCGCCATCTTCATGAATACATAATTTTTGTAAGAATAAAATCTACAATCTCTAATTTACAAAATAAGCTATAGCCTCTAATTGCGAAATAGAATTATTTCAGAAACAACGATGATACTTTGATAAAAAAAAAAAAAAAACCCCCGGGAAACACGTGTAAAGAATTACCCGCTTGTGCTTAACAGTAGCAAAATTCCAATCCCGCAATTACATCATTTTATTTTTTCCTGTGAATTGTAAAGTGCTGTAGAGTATTCTTCCGGATGCATCTCGTGTCAGGCCGAAGAAGCATTAGATCAGAGCTCATAAAAAGAACGGTATTCAAACGGCGGATCATTCAACGGACAAGCGCGTAATCATGTAGCACAGCAGTATAATTAAGTCCCGTAAAAATAAATATTCCTCCGCAATAATTGAAATCATAAAAGCGTGTAGAGCGTGCGTGAATTTCGAGCATTTCGACATACAAATTTCTTTCTGTTCCGGTTTCGTACAAATTATCATCCACCGTCAGTCTCGCACGCGAGAGCAAACGTGACGTCGCGAGTTCTCTACGTAAATCGGTCGCGCACGACTGGCCTCCGTACGTGAGAAATCCGTACGTGCGACTTCTGATTCCCTCTGGCAGACCTTGGTACGAAAAAATTTTGCGTATCTCGATGCAAATTTCGACGCACGCGATGCGACTAGCGCAAGTCGGTCGTATTCCGAGCAATCGTCGTCTCTCGGGAATGGAACATTCGCACATTGTTCCACCGATACAAAATCCCGCGTTCGCGTGATGGAATGCGCGGAACGGCCGCGATTAGCCTCGCGAAATGTGCAGTGCCTCATTATCATCGCTAAAATACGCGCGCTAATAGCCGTCTGTCTTCTCATTCGCGTCGCGAACACGGAGTGATAATGATTTTTCCGCTAGAAACCGCGATCTCTCGGGTCTCCTTGTAAATGAGATTACGCGCGAGTTCCCTCGGCAAAAATATGCAAATCAAACTTCTGTTAAACCTCTTTCGAATTTCTGTTTACATTACGTTCTCAATTATGTGCTGATACGATCCTGAAATAACTGCACGCTCGGAATTGTTCTCTAATTAAAAATTTATCATAATCGAGAGTATAATTCGAGAGTATATATAAAAAGAGAAATATCTACATATGTTTATATTATTAATGTTTAAAAAGTTGTATATATGTGATTGTCAATTATTGTTTAAATAAAGCATCTTCGAATAATGATTATTTTTTTTTCTTTCTGTGCCAAATACATATATTGCAGATTATTTGATGTATGATAATACATTTAGAACACGTGGAATAATAACGTGATTTTGACACTTTACATATACTGGACAATATACTTGTATTTATCATTTTTTTTCGAAAAATATGTTGATCTTGATGTAGATTTTGATATAGATCAGTATCTTTTTTCAGTGTTAAATATGTGTACAGAGAATTATCGTGGCAAATAACCGTATCTTCGATAAAAAATAAAATTATCACAAACAGGTTCGGAAAATCGTGTTAGCAGACTACGCAATACTGGCGATAGAGCGTTTTAACTAATTGTTGACTTAATTATTAACTAAACGCGATTCTAGATAGTGCATCATGCAACGGGAAAATAGCACCTCTATTTATTCGTAACTATGTATTTTTCGCGATAAGATTCGCATTTAATACTATATACAGTATCGCATATATGCATTATTAGCATTAAATATATAAATATTTATTTACATGTATATATAAGTAAATCAATTTATCAAAAATTAAGTCTTATGACACTTAGTGTGCATTTTAGAATTAAATGTCATTGCGATTTTATCCGAGGAACCTGATCGCGCCACTTTAGTAAGACGTCATTCAGAAGATGCCCGGAAAACTCAATTTACTCCACTCGTTCGCTGCGCCTTAACATTCACTTCTATCCTCCTTTACATATATCCTCCTTTTCATTCTAAATGTATTAATTGTCAGGAAATTTGACATGGTGGAGAAAATTTGAGCAGAACATGTCGTCTTGAAAAACAACGACAAAAGATTTCAGCAGTTAATTATGTCGTCGCGCTCTCTCATCAAGTATTGTATGTATATACCTATTACCGGATATATCCAGTATTATCTCGCAGACGTGATTCAGATCTCGTAGATTTGCCTATGTCGCGACATGTATACTCGACAAACAGTTTACATGTGACGTGTAAAATGAGAGATTTTGCTTTCCTAGAAGACATTACCGAATTTTTTATTCGCGATTTTGTAGATAAATCTTCACGGAACCTATCATTATCCAAAAAAATTGCGGAATCGCATTTTAAGAAAAGAGTTATTTCTTTTTTTTTTTTAACAATATGTATTATAATATGTATTATGAACGCGAAACAAATACCGGCGTATAAATTTTTCTGTTAAATGGCTCCTTTCATTGCGGAAAGCATTGCGTAGATTTTGTCAAAATCGAATGGCAAAATGCCAGGATTAGCGATGAAATATATATATACATATATATATATATATATATATATATGAGAAAATATTCCATCTCTCTCTTTAGAAATCTTAATGCGAGACACCATATCTTGTCTTGATTAAAACTTGACCTAAAATGTTTCTTTCTGAAATCGTGTCAAACATAAATCAGATATTCTGCAATAACAAATTTCGACTCGATACTTATGCAATATTGATGATTTTACTATACGTCGACCACATAAAAAATCATGATAGCAAATTTTCTTTGATGGATCTTTGAAAGTATACGCGGTGTTATACAGGGCACAATACGATATCGTCTATGGTTTATTGCACGTTTCTTTCGAAAACCACGATGTATCTATAAAAAGAAATTTCGTAATTCTAAGCTAATAAAATTCTGTCATGATATCTCCAATAGTGATTGTCTAATAAATAGTTCAGATAGGAACTAAACAAGAAATAAAAAACGTTAATTTTATACTCCAGATATTCTTGTTGCAGAAATTCGTCTGCCAAAAAAAAAAAATAGATGCAGTCTTGAATAGAGATGCTGAAGCGCGTCATCGATCGCGCGAGTGAAAAGTTTCCGCCGCAAGTCGGCGCACACGAAAGAACCATCCATTAGCATGTGCACACATGCATGTGTAGACGTGTAAAGGTCACGTTCATTGTACTTGCGGAACACGCTAATTTAGAGCCCAACTTGCCACGTGCTTGATCTCAGGAAGAAGTTCATTGCTAAGGTCATTTCCCTAAATGCTTGTGCGTCACGCGACTTGCGCGAATATAATATATATTTAAAGCGATACTGATTTCTTCTTATTGCGTCAGAGACATGATTATAATTATAATTATATGTGCTTTAGAAACAAAGGAACGCTACATTTCATGAAAAGCAGTATTTTATGCATTTAAATGTGTAATGGAAAAAATATTGTTTCTTCTGTCTTTTTCTTACACAGTAATTTTTTCTTCAATAATATCCCAGACAGCACATAATATCATATAAAAATTCTATACTTATACTGAATATACTGTGGATATAATATACCGAGAACATCCCTGTAACATCTCTTGCAGTATATTATTTCTTATATATTCTCACAAGATATACTTTTCAATACATACATATTCTTCTGCTTGCCACTACACGGCAAAACACGGCAAAACTATCTCGTATTCAAGTTTCTGTCATAAAAGCATATAAAGTCTAACGAACTATTAACACATAACGACTATTAACATAAGGTTCAAAGTATAGTTTTTTTTTTCAATCAGCTTAATTTCCGATACAACTCTAACAAGAAATTCAGAATAGTAAACAGATTATATTTGAAATTGAACAAATAAATGAGAAATTATCCATTTATTTCTATCAAAAATCGGAATTTAATTCCTATATAAAAATATATAATAAATATTAAATCTTGAGTTTCATGAATTCAATATAATTTATTTTGTTATTAAATTTAATTATCTTGAATCAATTGTTGTATATAAGTGCTATATTAGATATAACTATGATATAACAATTATATAATATGTTATACTTATAAATGGGAAGTTACAACTAACATGTAGTTGCATATAACATATGCAACAGTTATATCTGTATTTGCTGGAATACTCTTATATGCTACAGACATACTAAAAATATACTTAAATTCTAGAAGATATACTCGGTATGTACTGAGAAGCAAAAAAGTCGAACATAGAAACTTACAATTAGTATATTGCAGTACGTATCTCGAATATTCGGAGAATATATTCAATTTATACTTTTATAATATTCTTGGAATATTCTCAGAATTTATCTGTGCTGTATGGGATATACATATATTTAATCTCTTTAATGACTTATTTATAAAATAAAAAAATTAATTTATAAAACAATTACTATATTTTTTTGCTGTTTTCAAGATAATGTAACGGCGAATACGCAAGAAGAAAATGGCACATTGATTAACGATTTATTTTCGGGGGAAACAGAATATTTTTCTACGTATGTTTCGGCGGCACGTGATTTGCGTCTACGTCAAACCAAAATAAGAATCGCTCGCTTGTAATTTGAGCCAAGTTCCAAATAATATAAGGTTATCTAAACCAAATAATATAACGGTATCTAACTTGTAAATTGTAAAACATTATTATACTTATAAAAAAACAATATCATTTTGATAAATTTGTAGCATTATATGCTAAACTTCATTTTAAGTAAAAAATAATGTAATTAAATGAACGATGTGTGAGACTGTTTCATAAAATTTAAATATAAATTTGATATAAAGTCTAATTGTAAGACACATACGCATACGGCAAAAATAGAAACAGCGATTTTATTATGTACAAATTATTCACCAATCCTTCGAGCGAATTTACGAAAAATGATTGTTATGTATATGTGAGACGGCTATTTTTGTTGCCGTACAGTGAATGACGTGACTCGTCGTCAACGAATCACTTGAAGTCTCGTGACATTTCCTCTCGACGTGTTTGATACCTAAGATATCCCGGTTAGCTGTCGGAGTTTATATTTATCACATCATGGACACATGATTTTCTGACGAATGACCGTTGCCGGATATTTAAAATGAGCGTACGCTTTAAATACCGAATCTTAGGCTTCTCCACGCTTCATATAAAAAGATTTATTCACATTAAAAAAGTTATATTTTATTTCACTCCGTAAATAATTTATTTTCAATTTAGTTTCGAAAGTTTTTTAAGGAATGAAAAGTTATGATACTATTGCTCTGTTGGCAATCGTGTTTATACCAAGATTTTACATTTTAACTAACTTTCTGCGCATGATTAATTTGTGACAACTACGACAATTTTCATTCGTAAACTTTTATCTATTTTTATCAACAATCAGGATAATTTTATGTCAAATACAGTGAACACGATTAAACCGAATCGAAAAATAAAAGTTACAGAAAAATAGCTATCAAATAAAAAAAATATTTTCATATGCAACCAATAAATTTTTCGTACGCATAGTATTGTGTTTTATGTTTTAATGAAAAAAATTATATTCATTTAAGCATAAATATTGTTGATAAGTGAATGCCTGAAAATTCACGCAAAATGTCCATTATTTGCACTTGGCGTATTATGTAATAACTTTTAATTCTGTGCTGTATGAGATGCGCGCGTGCAATAATGTAATCTCTAGTCCTAAGTAATTAACCCTATATTATTTTGTAATTTACTTCCGTAAACAATAGTTAGGGAGATACGATAACTGGGATATGAAATTTTATACAATTACACGCGTTTAACGTAATCGCGTGGCGTAAGACTCGATCTCGGGCGTCTAACTTCGATAAAATCTACATAAAATACGATAAATGACAAATTCGCTTCGAAAAATTCTCAAACGCTTCGTTTCAACTCTTGCATATTTATCCGCTTCAAGTTAAGCGAACGAATTCTCTCTGTGTGATCGAATAAAAATCGACGCGACATATTTACGAAGATGGACAATAAAAGGTGAATCGCTGAAAAAATATTTTCAATCGTCTACCGGCTTCACGTTGGAACGAAGAATCGATGTTGACAATTTTCAACATTGATATCGCGCAACGAAAAATTGCCTTAATCGTAGTTTATCGCCAGTTTTAAAGGCCAATGGCGGAAATATCGGCGTCAGTTGTCCATTAAAAATAAGTGTAACCTTGGCATTTATCGCGAACTACGACGCCGTAAAAAAAAGAAGGAAAAAAAAAAAAAAGAGAACATAATTTTCTGAATTGCGATTTTTGGCAGGGGCGAATAGCGAGTTGAGGCTGGATTTTGTTTGGCTGGTTCACTGAGACACTTACCTTGAACACGGGGGCGGTTTCGTCGTGCCCGTGTTATCCGCGATAGCAGAGCTTTGAAGAACGACGAGGCACGTGAAGAGCGCAGCGTTCAGCAGAAGACGATACCTCAAAACAGAGCATGTCGAGACCATGGCCATTTTTTCGCTCTCGGTTTCTCGGTGCCTCTCTCTCTCGTTTCGTACGCGTGTCCACGTGTGCGATCTGTTTAGCTCTATCTCTCTCTTTTACTGTCGTGTCGATCGAATATCGCGAACCCCTGGATTTACGTTACACAAGCACGAGCGGGAAAAGCACGCGCGCGCATATCACTTTATCCCTTGAGGCTCTACGAGAAAATCTGTGCGAAATGAACAGGGAAGCAAGCAATAACGCGTGTAAGGTCAGATTTTCACGGCGTGTCTCTGACTTTTTTCTCTCTGCCTTCTATCAAATCGAAAAGCTGTCTTTAATTTTATAAACGAGTGTTATAAATGTTTCTCTCGTTTTTTTCCTTCTCTCTCTCTCTCTCTCTCCCCTCCTCTTTCACTCTTGATCTAGCGATTCTGTTTCCTCCGTCCCACGATTCTCCCCCGCTTTTGTGTCTCTGTGCTTCTCGATTCTTTTTATTTTAGGCCCAACTCGATTGGACAGTCTCGGGGTTTTTTTTTTTTTTTTTTTTTTTTTAAGCGAGGGATGACGAGAGTGATGGCGCGCGGATGATCCTTACGCGAATAATCCTTACTTTTTCGTGATCGATTTCGGATGCGGGCCCACGAATTTTCGCAGCCGGCGCGGCGGTCTCAGCTCCAACAGCGAGGCCGCATCTCCCCTGTAACACAAAATGCGAAAACAGATGTTAAAAGTGAATAATGACATCAACGTTGAATATATAATAATCTCGTGAGAGAATTTAGCATTTTCGCTGCCGATTACAATCTCGATTGTACGTTTACACTTTAGTGCTCTCATAAAGCAGTCAAGAGCAAACGAATATCACCAATCGAGAGCTGCGAGCAACTGATACTTATGTTAGAATGTTTATATTTCCGATAAAGCGCTTATCAGAATATGCGGTTTTTTTCCGTTAAACATTCAAAATATTACGGTTTCGGCAAACAAAAGAAATTTAGAAGAGAGCAGTTGTACCTATTTTTGCTGTTAAATATAATTAGACGTATGAGATAAAACTAGCATAAAAATAAAATATTCCCTCGAATATTATTTATTTAATTTTAATTGTTAGGTTTTATATAATACGTTACGCTTTTCATATACGCATGCTCATAGAAACTTTGTACATAATATCACTTTTAAAAAAACATAGTGCAAATAAAAAGTGCCGCTATGTTTTTCTTTGCAATCCAGATAACTGTTGCCGTTTCAAGGAAACGTAATGTCGTCTACTAGAGATACATGGTATAATATTTCAATAAATCGATCGCTATAGCCTCATTAGCTAATTACGCTCAATGTGCTTGAATTATGCGGGGCGAGCTGCATCTGCGTGATTTGTGAGTAACAGTAAAATAATTAGGTATGCATCGGCATACTATGCGTCGTTCGAAGCGATAAATATGTCACTGCAGTGACAAATGATACGTGCGGATCTGTCGGAATAGATCATTCGCGGATAATTCGACGAATTCGTAAAAGAGAGACAATGCGATAATTACGTAAATGAGATTTCGTTAATAAATAAAATAGAATGAGATAATGTCATTTTGTCATTTTAACGCCGGATTACAATAAGACTTTCTCGCGAGCAAGTCAGCTTCGAATAATGGCCTTGAATAAATTCGAAACACTTTGCGACAGCGGAGTATATCGAACCCATGGGTTTTACGAATTAATATATATCATATGTCGCAATTAATTAACTTTGACGCTTTCTACATCAGACATCTGCACGTGGATAAACATAGTTCCCAATCGCATCGTTTGGGAATAGAATTTAAAGCAATTGATTCGTCAGTATCGTGCATATATGTTAAGAATCGATATATCAAGTCGACGGATCGCCTAAGAAAATAATTGTGCAATAATAGTTTGTTATTTTTTTTCCAAGAATTGGAGAAAATTGATTTAAAAATTTAAAAACTACTCAATTATTATATTTAATTTATATTTTTTTCATTATTTAATTTTCTCAAGACCTTAAAACGCTTGGTCACACCACTGTCGCACTTAATTCTTCAATCTGAGTAGATACCCTGTAATAGACACGATAAAACCTTTGATAGCCGAAGCTAAAGTAAGTAAGATTGCGCGACATCCTAGATTATGATAAGTGAGAGATTCCGACCGTAAGATATAGTATAAGATGCGTTTTATTTCCTACACGATACACATCGCGCACCATTGAAACCGTGTCCGTATCAGCGACGTGCTCGTTAAGTTTGTCAATACCGGTCATCAAATTGATATCACTCGTGCCTATTTCCGTCCCTAAGTGGCACCGGCTACATTTAGCCACGGAGTAACCACGAGTGCGATACGTGTCACCTGCCTCTTCTTCGTGCAGTACACGGATTGAAGAAGCAGATAGACACAGAATTCAATGATGACTGGATATTATCGGATGACTAATTTTGCGACATTACCATAATTTAGTAATATCCTTCTCCCACAATCTTGCGCAAAATCAAATGTCCAATTTAAAAAAGAAATTTATCTATGTATACCGTGTGCGTGCGTGCATGCGTGTGTATGCGCATGCAAGATATCACATCATTAATCTGTTTACAAAAAATTCTAAACTGATAATTTTTATATAATTAGTACGGCACATTTATTACAGAAACGTAATCGTAAGTATTTTTATGCGATATTTATATATATGCTTAGTAATGTGTGTTAAAAAATTAATGATACACTGTAAAAGAAAAAAGATTGATTATGGTTAAGAAAAACACGAAGCAGCGCGATGCCCATGATTAATTATTTAATTAATGCTGTGACTTGATGGAACAGAATTACGAATTAACAGTATGTTTCATCAGTCTGATGGCATTCTTCTGATGCACAATAACGTAGAATCTAACGTCATTACATGAAAATTTTACTTGATGAGAATAAAATGAGAACTCAGTGTGTCTACAGCAATTTGCATATATTTGATTCGCTTCGATACTTAATCTTATCTATACGAAGAGCTTAAAAAAAGACGATAAAAATATAACAGATCAAAATGTATAACTAATATTGCAATTAGAATGAACTCTCGTCCCGACGCGCGTCTCGTCTGTACTTACGGGATACACGCAAGCCGACCTTCGCGTATCTTTCCAATCTCCCGGTAAAAGAGTCGCACCGCTACGTCAGAGGATCTCCTTCGCGTGCACAGAAATATATTGCTCCGCTCCTGATCGAGCGCCAACTCGATCGCGCGTAAATCTCCCAAGAGCGTAATGCGAGTCAGCGAATCTCGCGCTCGGTCTAATTGTAATGCGCTGGATGAAAATTCCGGATGTGCGGAAATCGCGGATGGATGTGAAAGGGGAATCAGGAAGATGGAGAAACAGACGAAGAGAAAGAGCGAAAGGGGAAGGGAGAGATGGGATCAACAGCGCACTACAGCCTCCTGGCCAAGAAAATCCGACAACTCCTTTGCTCTTCAGAAATGCACGGTGCGGCGTGCGTTGTGCGACTGATTCGCGCGTTTCACGCGACTCGCCTTTTAAGCGGCGTTACGTCACGTCGCAGCTGAGACGAGCCCCCGACAATGCGTCCGCTCATTCGCCGTAAACGGGACACACACCATGCGGCGAATTTGAACCTTAAACGCGCGTCATCGTCTCGCCGTGAAAGATCCGCATCTAGGAAAGGCGGCGGCTGCTGCTGATGCAGCGAACGCGTCATTTAACCTCGGCTTGCCCGCGTTTCGGAGAACGAAAACGGATCTATTGCGTGTAGGCAACACTGACCGAGGATTGTCAGGCGACAATGACCGAGGATTAAACGCGTGATCGATCGAACGGCGTACGCGTGTTTTTCAAAGGTCATTTTTTTTCGACGATCATCATGAGAAATCAAAGTCTAGAATCCGTTGGGAAAAATGTCGCATACTGAGTTACACATGTCGGTGAAAGAATATGATTTCGTTCAAATACTTGCACGAATCTGATTTATGATGTAATTTTATCTATCATGTAAACATGTTTTTCTAACGTTTAAATTTAAGTTATACATATATGCAAAAATTTTTAAAGAGAGATCATACAGAACAGCTGTCGTTGTCTTTTGCAACCAGATCTTTGTAACATACTCTTACATAAGTTCAAATAGTTTCTAATATTCCAGGTAATAAAAATTATATCAAGGATATTATTAGAATCTCCCCTTTATGAGCAGGAAAATGTTAAGATATAAAAAAAGAAATTACGAACGCACGCAAACGCGTTAACCTTGTTCTGACGTCGCCGTTGAATTCGCAATTTCTCCAGTGCCTATGACGTCGATTGCTGGCGCAAATAGTGAAAGTATCGCGGAAAGGTACGAAATTGTTGAGAACTTTGTACAATTGACGCGGAAACAAGTGTCGAGTTTCAAAATAATCAGAAGAATACACGGAAAAAATTTTACAGTACAATTTGCATGAAAAATACATTTTGTTTCAGAACATTTATTGTAAAGCTGGAATATAACGACATTAGGTATTACTATAAAAATTGTAAATAATGCATTTTATTGTTTGTTAATGATTGTGCATTTGTTTGTGCATGAAAATATTTGAATAATTACAATATTGCTTTGTAAAATTTAATACGTATATAATAGTATTGAATAAAAATATAATTTTTCTTATATGGTAGTATGTTTCACAATTACAATAATTATATTGTAATTTTTACTATAATATGTTCTCCGTGTATATTTTCTATTTTTCTATCAAATATATTATTGCAGTAATTATCGCAGGATTTTGTTTAAAGAGCTTATAAATCGGTACGAAATATATTGCTAAATTCGCGGAAAAACCGTGACAAAACGATCATTCGCAGAGTAAAAAGTAGGCCGTACGATTCGGTTCATTGATAGTAAGCGAAAATTATTCCTCAAGGTTATGTAAGCTGGATACCAAAAGAAGATTATTTATGTCGATAGATATAACTCATAGTGTAAAATCGGCGAATGTGCTATTCCACCTCTCTGAAGCTGGCAGAACCAGAAATTTGGCAGAATTAAATCGGATTCATTGGAATATTTAGTATTCATTTTTGACTATTTTGTACCAGATAATTTTTTACTCCATCTCGGAGAAAACTGTGGCACTGCTAACTTCATATTCAGCTGACAGGACAAAAGCAAAATAAAACAAAATGGAAAGAAAAGGGAAAGGGAAAAAATGGAAATAAAAAAAACTAAATGAGAATAACTAAATTTGTATCTATTAATTTGTACCGCTAAACATAATTTTGTATCTCGTGCTATTTAAAAAAAAATCAAATGTCGACACAAATTATATCTTATTGTAAATATGTTATTATATAAATATATTTTATTATAAAAAAATTTTACTGAACCAAAAATTTTTCAATACACAATAAAATGATTACAAAATTAAGAGCGTCCGTTAATTATATAACGTTATTTCTAGTCGAGTCAAAAAGTTCTATATTAATTGTTTCCGTGATGGCTAATACAGGAACTATCTACTATACAGCAAATAAAAGGAATTATAAACTAAAGTAATTAACAATCAACACCGTTCTTTAGACTTTAAATACTTTAAGACACAATAAAATATACTATAATAATTTGTAAGATTTGATAATAATTTGTGTCGACGTCTGAAATTGTTTTTAATTTCTTGGCTATATATCATTATTACCAATTCATTGAGAGATCGGAATAAGTAAACCTCACTATTTTTATTCTTTTTAGTCATACATAGTAAAGTATTCACTTTTTGATAATTTTATGTCGATATTTGTACACGTAGAATGATAAGAAGGAATGAAGACAATTGACTAATTGTGAATAATTTGCGAAAAAATGGCATGAATACAAATTTAAATTGCAATACAAATTTAAATTGCAATACAAATTTAAATTGCAATACAAATTTAAAAATTCACAGCTAAATGATACAAATTACCACACATCGAGAATGAAAGCAACAGATTTTTTTTATAGCGTGAAATATAAAATGTAATATGTTTAGCGGTACCAATTACTACAAATTCAATCCTTTCCATTTCTAGTCTTGTTTTTTTTTCTTTTTTTTCGTTCTGTTTTGCTTTGGTCCTGCCAGCTAAATATAAGTTAGCAGCTCTACGATTTAATTAAAAATGATACGGAGTGCAAAATTATCTTTACTGTACAAATGAAGTACTAAATATTCCAATGGATTCAACTTGATTCTGCCGATTTGGTTCTGTCAACTTCAGAGAAGTCACTTGCATTCAATAATATCCCGCGTTTATCAATATCAATAATTAATAATATCAATCATTTTTTTGGTTATTCGTATATTATTTCTTTACGTGACAATAATCGTATCGACAGGAATCATGGCAATCAAATAAAAGAAATATACATTCTTAAGTATTGTTACGCAATCGGTATGTTATATAATTCTTTTTATAATACTTTGAATCATCACATGAGCTTTCAACTCACGTTCGTAACGAATGAATAGTTGCTAGTTGCATTATTCTGAACAGCGATGCATATACATACTATACATACATATGTTCAACGTTCGTTAAATTGTTCGTCTTTCAACTAAAATTGTCCGGGAAACAAAGAATAAGAAGAATATAAGCATATGAATGTTACTCGTTGCAGAATATAAATTGTACATCCTTCGTTTTAAAGAAATATCGCATTCACAGTGATTAGATTATATTTCACCTACATATTTTCATACCGTATTCTCTCGATATACGCTTATTTAACTTAATTTTGATAAGCTATTATCATTAATCGCGAATATTACCCTACATTAATCTTATCGTTTGTACAATATATTCGAAATTGGCACATCATAATTATTATTTTGATACCATGTATTCGGAGGACTGAAACATCCGATTCATAAAAAAAATTTAAGTCAACTTTGCGCTCAAGTTTTATTACGGTCAATTATAATGAAATACCTAAGTTATATTTTACGGACACTGCAGCAGCTTGATTTCAGCGATTGCAACATGTAACATTACTTTTACGTTATGTCATACATTCGAATCCATGGACTAACGTAGTACTAAATCTGTGAGCACAATTATTAGTAAATATTCATAATTAATGCTCATAAAAAGTGCAATTAATTGATTAATCATAAATAATTAAACTTTTTTCATATAGATCGTTATTAAATCATAACGTTTTACATTTGCAATCTTTGTAATGGCTCGCTAATCACGTATGTCAAGAAAAACAGTTGAACGCATAATAAATGTAAGTGAGAAACAATTCAATTATTTTACCAAATTACTAAAAGCGCGATCCTTGGATGAGATAACGATAGCATTAACAATTAAGCATTATGTTTTTCTTATCATTGAAAAGATGTGTTATTATTTACAGTATCATTTTCGCATATATATATACACACACACACGTGCAAGTATTTAGAGATAATTAACCGTTGTCGCGTGTCTTCCTGTAACAAATTTGTCGCTCGTTAAAAGATGTTCCTTAATAAGGGGTCAACTCGTTGGTCGACGATCAGAATCTGTTTTTCGCGGAAAAACCTGGTTTGCTGACATGCAATGCTCTTAACCAATTAACTGACTTAACCTCGGAACAACTATTCGTTCGGCGAAGTCTGCAAGGGATTAATTGCCGTGAGTATAAACTTTCTTTTAATAAATTTCCCTTGATACTTTGTGAAACTAGTTTTTGCCGACCGCAAACAGATGCCGCAATATCTCTACACGGGGTGTCCAATTTAATGGATACGCACGAATACAGAAATTAAAAAATTGATTCTTGATATAAAATGTGATTTTCCTGTCCCTTTCACCATTGAAAATAGCTTCGTAGAAGTTGCTTCAAACACTTTGTAACTAATGCCTATAATGTCTATATATTGCTATTTACAATCCATTTAAGAGGTTGATATTTGCATCGTATCTTGACTAATATATTAGAAAAAGTATAAAATATTGATATTAATATTATTTATAGTTTAAAATATCTAAATAATAACAAATAATTGTGTTTAAAAATTCATCCTTGTAATTTAATAATAATTTAAAGACTACCATTAATAATCAATGTTCTATCGATTATTAACAGCATAACATAGAAACAGATAAATATTAAAGTGTTATTCGCGCGATGCAAGAGAGAATCGAAATTATCATTCTGTACAAGAGAGTACGTTGATAACATTACATATTCTTAATCTTATCGTTGAGTACTAATTGCCAAATGACTAATAAAACACATCAAGCGTCGCGCGAGTGAGACGTTTATTAAATGTTTACAAAGATCGAACAATGAAACTGCATAATTTGCATTTTAACGCTAACGACACTGAAAAAAATCAGATGCTATACGATAATCCTGTCAAGCAGATAGGATAACTTCTTATTTATTACTTATTATATTACAAGATGTAAACATGAATCGTCATGTCATACAACAATTTATACCTTAATATCGTAAGCGAATAAATTAGAAGAAAAAAAAAGGAAAAAAAAATTGAAGCAATAAAATTTACAAACGCAAACGTAACATAAAGGAGAGATACTATCACTTAAATCGCTATAGTTTTAATTATAAATGCTTACAACGTTTATTAAATTAGTTAATTTTTTTTCGTCTTATCCAAGGAGATAACTCACGCGATAGAAGATGCAGGATCCGAGCAACTAAAGGTGGTGCGAAAGATTGCGTTACGGCGCCTTCGCACTTACAATTAATCGCGACACGCCGCGGTCGAGTGGGCATCGTTTTAGCGACAATCATTCTATTGGCTATTTTTAGCCGGAAATAGGTCGGTGTGCAGAGGGTTGGTGGCAATAAGAGGCCATGCTGAATAGTTTCTACCGACGGGTGCCGTCGCCGAGCCACGAGGCTCGAATCACCGTTGCTCGAATCAATTATCTTCAGGCTGTCTTTTCATCGTCTTGTCTCTCCCTCCCCTCCCCCCCCTCTCTCTCTCTGAGTTTCGCGATTAGAATCTCTATCCCGCGTTAATGATATTTGTGTGTGTGTATATATATATATTGATATATTTTATTTTTAAAAAAGAAGAAAAACATCGCATGAAAAGATGACAAGATGATGGAACTTCCGAATCGTATTTGATCGCCGTAATTACTGCAAACTATGTTTTTCTAATGATTCAAGATAACGACAAACATCGTTTATAAAGTACAAAATGTCAGATTTTATCTGCAAAAAAAAATCATTAATCTAAGTATCATGATAAGCTCTCAATATCAAAAATAAATATCTATATCTCGGGGAAGATTTCCGATAGACATATCAAATTTGTCTATTAACACGAATTGATTAATAGTATAAATCAATGATTTCGGTTGATGAATGGTCTCATGCATGATGAATATATTCGAGTAGGTATAAGTTGGAATTGCCGATGTTTACGCCTGTAACAACAGTCGTGTATCCCGTATTTATCTCCTTCCGGGAAACCCTCTCTCCTTTCATCTAGACTCTTGCTCGTTCATTAATTTTTCAATTTTTTGACACAGAGAATCGGTATTGATAAGTTTCTCTCGTTTTCTATTTCTCTTTTTACATACAGTGTATATGCACCAAAAACTATGTACGATTAAAAATTCTAAACTATGTGTAATTAAAAATTCTAAACTTTGTATCAGAATTTTTAAATTTTCAAAAAACTTCAATACATTAGCGCACTCGCGATTATTCAATATATAATCTTCGACCTTCGAAGAATGTGCTCTTCACATTAATAAAAATTCAAGTCATTTTTATCTTGTAAAAAAATTGCAGATAAGCAATATCGTAAGTTGAATTTATGTATCTAACACTATGTATAAAGATGAATTACATCTGCTCATTAATCTGCACATATACATGCATGAGGTTACGTAAAAAACCTGTTTCTTTTTTTTCCTGTCATATCTAAAGAATATGTTTTCGCGCGAAGATATGCAAAGAAGCCAACAAAACTTTTAGTCTTTTTGATTGAAGCAAATTTGGCTCTTGCATCTCTTCAAGAGTGAGATTAATGACATCGTACGATTCCGGCCTAGAGCGAGAGTAATCAAAATTCGCAATATACGAAAATTGGATTTAATCGTGCCCAAAGCGATCGACACCTGCTTCAGTCGTTATAGCCGCACTTAATTCGCAAGATCGAGTTAATTGGTCACAGCGATGACTATTAATAGTAGCACGTGGCGGTTAAACGGCGTCAGCGAATTAATTATCGAGGGCGGCGTGATGGTACTGTTATTAGATAATTTAGGAATGTGTTATTTGATACAATAGTAAGTATGCACCTGCGCGGCTGTGTGCAGCAGATCGTGCATACGCGTGTATAAAAAAAATGCACATGCGCTTCGTCTCAGAGATCGCGTGTTCTCTACGTGATGGCGCAAATTTTCCACTTTTTCAGACACAATTGGAACCGTGCTGGAAACATTATTCGGAAAATTGATCAATATTCGTGGTAATAATGCCGACAAAGAACGACAGGCACGTGCGTGCTTTTAGTGGTTATGAACAATACAGATACTAGTTTTCAACTCTATGTATCGCAAAATTGAAATTATAAAATTATAATATTATCGATTACATCTCAATTATTATAGTATTATTATAAGGAAATATGATATAAATATGATATAAATAATTTGATATGAAATAAATCTAGAAATATATTATATATTATATTTTTTTCGTACTAAATAAAATAATCATAGCATGTGAGAGAAATGTCATTATGATGCGAATATGTACACTTTCATGTATATATATATATATATATATATATATATATATATACATACACATGAAAATATATATAATATATCGTTAATTCAAATATTTGGAAAATCTGCATTTTCCAGCAATCATGTTCGTATTTATCGGCAAAACAACACGCATTGATTAACGATCATTAATACACCTAAATCGTGTAGAAACGCGGAATACATGCATATTGGATTCAATGGAAATGACGGGAGTTATGAACATATCCGTGTTTTTAGCGAAGGGAGGGGATTGAGAAGGGAAGAGAGGGTCTTGAAAGATCTCGTCAGCGATCTTTCGTCGAGTTAATCGCCATAAACCAGGAATCCGTTTGTTCAACACATCGCCGAGTGTACGGGCTGTCGTCCGACAAACGTTGAGGAAGCATGCATACAGGAAGGGGGGAGGACAAGTGCAATTGCAGTTACGCAATGCGCGACTGATTATGTGAATCGTTTTACCGACAAAACGCGCGCGAAAACGGACAAGATAAATATATCACAATATCGGAATGAATGTGGATCTGGTTGAGTAATTAATCCTTTATAGAGGTACCGTTGAAAATCGAAAATGATCTCTGATATTCTGATACATGGATGACAATAGTCTTGCGTCTTATTCAATGCATCATATCAATATAAGAACTGAATTCGCGTTTTTCTTGTCTTACAGCAAATGTATCTCAGAGTATTGCGACGTTCTATTATGTAATATACGGTTATATTTTCTTTATTGCGAGCTGAGCAATATAATTTTGAAATGAATAATGATATTGAGTCGTGCCGATATTGAGAGCAATACTATATTAAAAGTATAAATTTACTAAGTAATTTTACTAAGTGAATTTATATTAAATAAATATATATATCGATCCCCCCCCCCCCCCTCTATGTTTATCCTATACTGTTAGCTAGATAAAAAATAATATGCACTATTGCAACATTACAGAATTTATACATTTGTTAAATACATCGTACGTCGTATTAAATAGCGAGAATCTTTTTGTATATACGTTTACTCTCACATGATGGAATGCATTAATGGAATTCATTGATGGAAAGCGGACTCATTCATGAAAAGAAGCGGTACTGCCATCTTCTGATACGAATTTGTAACAGAAGGATTTGCACATCGATAAGAAACTATTATACAATGACGTCGATAACATAGACATAGTTCGTCAGTCGGTAAAAAAATGCATAAATTATTATCAGTTGTTACATGGACTATCTGGCCTCATAATTCTACAAATATGTGTGTGCGGAAAAAAAAATATAAAATATAAAAATTATACAACGTAAAATAGAGCCCGCATTAAAAAAAAATGTAACGTTTCGTTTAATTTCTTAAAGAAATAAGAAAATTTATAAATTTTATTTATTTATAAATTTTAATTTGTCTTTCACTCATAAATATTGTTTATCATTAATTAGAAATTATACAGAATGGTCCCTGTATATATTAATTCCTCACTGTTATGATTAGCAACAACATGTCGACAGATTATGAAATCTTTCCGAGGAGCATTCGCGCATCGCGTGATGGATCTGTACGTATTGGCACGTATACGAATTTTAAGTGAACGTAAGCTCCGACATGCGCGTCATCCGAGAGTAAACGATCGAAGCTTACGTATCCATCTGTCACAGCTTTGACAATCAAGTCGGCGATCAAAAACGATGACAAAAATGTTCTATCAAACCTCCTACAACTTGCAAGCGTACTTTTTTACAAATGCATTTCGAAATAGCAGTGTACATTATACCGCAATTCGCGAACAGAGCAATTGAAAAAAGTTTATCTTATCGGTTCACAGAACTGTTTTTGCATGCAAAAAGACAGGAAGTACGCTTATTGTTAATAGAATTCAACAAAGTAGCATTGCCAGCATAGTGTGCCGTATTCCGAAAAATGTAATCGCGTACTTTCTAAGTGCCAAAAAAAGTTTCTTCGTAAATTTAGATTCTAACAACATAATAAAATACAATCTTAATAAATAGATTTATGTTAATATTTTTCCAATATACGCAGATTGCATTGCGATTATTTTTTGACATTACAAAGAAAGCAATATGCGTGGTTTATCGTACAGTAATTTTTCTAAGATTGCATAAAAGCTTCTTGGCATTCGCGAAATAATCCTGAAATAGTTTGTAAAAAATTTGTATCGCTATTACCGCAAGCGCACGATGGATCAATTCCGACCAATTCGTAGGGAAGGGACAAAATAATAAAGCGCAATAGAGAACGCAGTCTGCAATTATTTCATTGTACTATGTTACGTCAACGAGCATGCTAGCCAATCGCGTGAGATACGAAGCGAACCCCATGACGAAATCGGCGAGCGAACAGTATCAGCGCAAGCTCAATTAAAATTAATTTTGCGATCGTGGGCGACGACAGAGAAGACCGACCCTTCTTAACCTCCAGCAATGACGATTAATTGTCATCGTCAGTCGCTTTGCGACTGTACGTCATACGTTAAGTCTCATCAAACTACTTAACAATGATTTAAGAATCGAAAGAATACATAAAGCACATCTCATGTCCTATATAAATTAATTAAAAAAGATTAAGTCAAAATTTTATAAAAACACTTTTTTTCTTACTTCGTTTAATCATTTCTGTCACTATTGCGCACGGATGCTGATTGGAGAAATATTTGTGTTAATAATTCCGTAAAATCGTGAGTCATTTGAAAACCCATCTGATCGGAGATACCTTTTCAAACGAGTCGCTTGGAGCAATGTATTTAGCGAAGTATTTATTAGCCGGATCTATTTGCATGAAAGAATCGTGATTAATAACGAGTGTTACGTAAACTTGAGTAAACTCGACGAATATAATTGCGAATTGGTAATTAATTAATTAACAGCTAACTATTTTATAAAATATTAAGTAATCATTGATCACGTAACATTTATTAAATAATATTAAACGGATCGTCAGATTATAAGCAGTTTCTCTAATAAGCGCTATATGAGAGAGAGATTTGGAATATATAAATCTAATTTATTTAATTCATTTTACATCGATAGAGATAAGATATATTTTCCGACACCGTTAGATAATTATAAAGTTCTGATCGGTATACATGTATGCAATGCTCGTCCGGGAGAGTAATTAATGTATTAATTTCTACAAGTTTCTTCGTGGCCCTAGCCAATAAAATACGCAATAATTCTGCAACGTAGGAAAGTTGTCAGAGCGGATGTTGATATATAGGTCGTCAGCAAAGGTAAAAGTAGAACTACTTTCTGTCTGACTACCTTCGTTCTTCGCGTATGCAAGTTCAGATTGTACTTTCAAAGAGCCTTATATCGTTTTAATCTTCGATTTTTTAATCGTATAACGTGTTAAATGGATATTTTCAACTCATAGACGCTAAATTAATTTTATCAAATTTTTACCATTTAATACGTGCAATCGCGCTCTTTTTCGATACGGTTTATTTCGCCAACGATAGAATTCGTAGAAAGTAAAATGGCAAAAGTTACGAAAATAATAAATTCGCGCAGGTGATAAACAAGCGATTAAGCGCTTCGCGCTTATCTCACATTGCAATGCGGGATAAAGTCCACGAAACGTAGCATTACATCATCAGCATATCGAACATAGTACAAGAAGCCGATGACGCGAGAAAAAATTCGATCGTCGAAATGACATCACGATTATTTTCAGTTATTTTGAATCTCTAAAATAACATATGTCGCGGAATCTTTCGTAGCTATCTGTAAAACGTGAATCAGAATTACGATTAAAAGCTATGTGTCCTGAATGCGAACGGAGCAGGTTGAGAACCTGCGTTGGGTCGAGCCCCTCAAACGACAATCAATCTAGCCAATAACAGACTTTCTTGCTGTTACGTTATGGGTCATCAAATCATCAAGTACAACCGATTTGTCGGCTCGCGTGTTACTCATTACGGGTCACTTTATTGGCAAATCGGTCAAAGTCAAGTATATTGCTTCAATTGTTGCGATAATCGAGCTCACTAGACAATCGTCCACTAAACAATGTCATCAAAAGTATAACTGTTAAATTAGCCGCCGACGTCAATCCCTTTCCACAATAGTCGGAATTAATCCTAATAATAGATTCTTTCCGTTCGAATTGAAATCAGTTTTTAAACGTCAGATTCTGATATCATTTGAATTAGCAGTTGAAAATAAAGAATTTTTCGTAAGTTTTACAGACGTCTATTGGATTTTTGAATCTTATTGTTCCTTCATATTTAAAATTTGCTCAATTTGCAAAAATTGCAAAATAAAATATACTCAAAACTCCTTTGTAGTACGTGTCAAGCTAGAATAAAGCGATTGATTTATCATTAACAAAAATTCAAAGAGGTGATCAAATTACAAATTATATCTTCACTAAACGGAAATGTGTCTTTTCCTCAACGTGAATCTGAAATTTTTGTAGACAATTGGATAATTTTCATAATTTTAACGATTTTCTTCCTCATATCTTTCGCGTTCATAGAGGGAATATCATTATCTTTAATGATGCGAGATAATCGACCGATTTAATGCCTGCAGTGCGATTTCCGATAGCGAATTACGTTGAATACGCATTAAAAACTGTCGCACGTGGTTTTATCTAAATGCCGTAAACGTAGCATATAAACGAGTGTGTAAGCGTAATCCTGTAGCGTATAAATGTAAACTATCCTCAATGCCATTGCAACTAGCTCTTGCTCCGATATATCGGACATCTTCCTAAAGTGTCATCATCAATTTTATATAGTTCAATGATTTTCAATTAATAAATTTCAATTCTCCTTTCTTGTAACATATGCTTTTGTGTCAATTCGTATCCGATCGCTTTCAGCGGTCAAATTCATCACCGGAAATTATCGCGAATGAGAACCGCTTGAGACGAGCCTCTTGTCCAACCGATTGAACGACGAATCGCGGATCACTTTAGCTACCAACACCTACCATGTCGACCAATCGCGGAACAACCAGACGAAGGCTCGTCTTCTTGCACCTTGCATTCTCTTGCGGTCGCTTTCTCTCCGCGCTCCGTTCAATTGCACCATTCAAAAAGAGAGAGAGAGAGAGAGAGAGAGAGAGAGATTCATTAAAGAGATGTTCACGTTAGACTAACAATTACGCAAATTCTACGGATTTCGAGCAAGACTCCTATTACAATAAATTCCGCCTTCGTCACGACGAACCGTGACGCGAATGCTTCGTATCATTGTTGATATTAGGACATGATAACCGCAGATGTCACTTTAGCTGGTAACGCAATATTCAAGATCAGAGTCGGAGGATAGAAATTTGTTATCATTTGCAACTGGATCCTCTGACGTAAAATAAATATCTGTAGTTTGAAATCAAATTATCGCAAGCTCAAAAGATAAGATTTTATGCTATCGCTTAACATTTTTAAAATGTGGCAATGTAAACTGTCACGATTAATAAAAAAAAATTATTATATTATTATTAAATTATCATTATATTTTAGACAAATGTACGAATTAACTCGCGTTCAAAAGAATGTTAAAGTACAGAATTTTTACTCTCATTATCAACACATCCGTTAATTGTTGCTTGGTTATTTCATTCCGTTCGCTCATTCCAAGAATATGACACTGACGGGATTAGAGATTGATTTGCGAAGATAAAAACCGTGAGAACAGATAGATTTACAAAAGCCTCCAAAAAAAATCAATCAATCAATGTAAAATTTATATTAATTTGCTTTCCACTTTGTCGCGAGAAAATCATGTTGCTGGAAATAAGAGAGAGAGAGAGAGAGAGAGAGAGAGAGAGAGAGAGAGAGAGAGAGAGAACACCCTAAGCAGTGAAATTTATTCATAATTGACACAAATTCGTTATACAAAGATTGCACAACCGCGATTCGCCATTGCATTTTCGCACTCGCTGCAGTCAAAGCAGCATCGCCGTTTTCGCTGATGCGACGCTTATACGACTATCGCTGCTTTGTCTGCGATCTAAGCGAAAACTAAAAATAACTTAACCGCGCGCGCGTTGACAATCATGGGATAAGAAAGAAAAAGAAAAAGATCGCACACAGATATCTAAAGCGTTCTAGGTTGTTTACTATCGACGCGCTGAATAAAATTCGAGCGTGCGAGAAAGAGACAATGGTCGAAATTGTTTCTAGTCTTTTCATGCGAAAAGGAGAGTATAGAGCGCGATTCATCGGGATATATATTGGGAAATATTCTTGGGATTACTCTGCACTAACCTCCCGATCTAATAATACTGTCCGCTCGGCCCTGTAACTTATTTTGATGTGCCATGAATTTTGGCACAGTGTCAATTGTGACACGCAAAATGCATACTCTGTTAATTTCGGCCGCATATAGCTCATTCACGTCGCGCGTTTCACGATCATCCAATCGCATCACTTTCTGACCGATGTCGCTCTCTAATCTAATAAACGTTTTTTTCAACCTTCAAAAAATGTAACGTCCTAATCAATGAAAGACGGCAAAAAAAGGTAATATCCATGTAAGGATTCTCTGAATATCTGTCTGGATAAAAAAGGATTTCGGACAATAGAATTGCATTTTATGATAATTATACATTAATTCGCTTTATATTATCATACATTATTTTTTAGATAGAATATTACAGTATTCGGTTTCTCCTACCCTCTCCCTCTAATTATTCCAAAATAAATCGGATACCTGAGATAAGAGTAAAAATCTTAATTATAATATTAATTTTACTTAGATGTCCGAGATATACTTGAGTATTCGAATGTTGACAGCTTTAAAAATAGTTATAAATGGCTCGTAAGTTTTTTTTTGTTACAAATTGGGTTAACAAAAATACGCAAAATGTAACACGAAATTGCTCGAGACTCGTTAATTTGGACTACGCAGCTATTTTAATTCGCGTTGTGTTTCACGGTATTATTAACATCGTTCACATGTATCGAATTGGTTCACGCCTCATACGAATTGATTTAATGAGTTTTTACGTTGTAACGAATGGTAATATTCCACTCGTATAATAGCGACTTAGTCGCAAATACTAATATATCTAAACTGATTAAATTAATCTATCAATAAGAGTCATGTGTCAAGTATTTCGCAACACTGTGTAGATTATTCCAATCTTATTTTAAAATAATCCACACATTTTTTTCTAATCTCGCAACGCAAAATTGCAAATCGAAACCTTCGTCTATTTCTTCCGAGACTTTACGTTCTTCGTTTAATGACATTCGAACGTCGTAGTAAGGACACTGAGCGACAATGATAAAAAAAAAAATCGTCCTTCGATGTAAACGCATGCGCGAAATGCAAATTACCGAATTCATAATTTCGATTTGTATGCACTTTATTTTTACACTAATAGCAATCTGTAAAATAGATAGTTGTGTCTCTAAAAATATGCGCGCCCGTTTATAGATATTCTAATCGCGATAATAAAGTGTGTCATATTTTGAAAAAAATCGAGTATTTTGCATTTTATAATTAATTATTCGCGTGAATCGAAAGAATGCAAGTGCTGGTCTGATATTATCACGATCTGAGGACAATCTAGAGTTTAATTTCACGAAATTAATTTCACAAAATTTAATATTAATAAAAAATTATGGTATGGAAATTCACAAGTAATTAACTATTATTTCGAAAATTAAGATTTTATATTTTCGCTAATTTTATGATAAATCTATATTTGATAAATCGATGAGTACATTTTGTATTTTAATTTTTCAATGCAATACAAGAGAAAGAGAGAGTGTATGCAAAAAAACATTTTTTTTTAAATTAATACTCAAAATATTAATTTTAGACACAGACATCTTTATGACTTTCCACTCCACAATTGTTGGCTACTTCATTTAGCACGATTATTATATAACGCGCAAAGGAATAAATCTCAGCGGGCACACATACATTCGCACGTGCATGCACCTATGAAGCAGCATACTGAAAGGTGCTCCACAAGTCTTCGCGAGCACGTGTCAACGCGCGACGTTTAGATCTGTAAACGCGACTTGTAACTGAACGTACCTTTCGCACCCGCTGCGCAGAGTGAGCCGGAAGAGAGCAGATTATTTTCACTGTAATTAATATCGTGCGGTCACACACTATCGGCGCACTGTGCGAGTATCACTGGACAGGCGAAAGTTGTCGGCGCGAACGAGATCGAGACTGATACGAATGAGATAAACGCTCGCGCTTTAAGGATCGCTGACGAAATCGTGTCGTCCCGTTGCGAAGAGAAACGAAAACGTCGATTTCACGTGGCGAGTGCTCGGTGCCGCGTTACGTATGCGACTGCTCGAGTAGAGTTATCCGAGAGAGCTTCCGCGCAAGTCGAGTCCGTCTCCCTCTCTCGCTCGCATCAGGGTCGAAAATTTATACAGCGAGCTGCGGCTCAAAGTCACGCCACAAAGAGAGCTCACGCGTTATCCCGAAAAGAAAATAACGTCACGCGCGATTTATTCAATAAAAATATTTTTAATCGTGAAATACTTGTCTCAAAAAAGAAAAGAGGCTCCCGTTATAACTTAGGACTGCAAACGAACCTTTCATTCCGGCACTGCATCGGATCCCACTCACTGCCACAACCTCGATCAATCTCTCTCTTTCTCTCTTTCTCTCTTCGGAGGATAGATATACCTGTCGCACCTCGACGCTCTCTCAACAGGAAAACGTGCCAATTGCATTCCGGTTCAGGAACAAAGGTTTGACGAAACTCTTTCAAAATTTAATGCTAAATAGGATATCAGATTTTTTGTATTTTAAACTTTAATAAATTTGAAGTCAGTTTCGCCAAAATAGACGAGTCCGCAATGTAGGTGCGCAATTATGAATATTTATTTAATCTCAAGTTAAGATGTTGTGCTTAGTTGATGGTATAATATTATGCTCATAAAAGAATATAATGCAAAAAGGATAATAAAATCTTCATCATTCGAAAAAAGAGTAGAAACAAGAAAACCTAATGGAATTCTCTCTCTCTCTCTCTTCCTTTCCAAAATGGACAAGTATTCATAAAAAAATAAAAAATGATTGTGGTACACTTAATATAAAATTTCTTATAACCGATTAAAGTCTACTTTAAATTATCTATTCGCGACAAAACTTAGCACAGAATTCTATTTATAATTTTATGTAAATATGAAAAATTTTCTTAAGAAATAAAATATACACATATATGTATATACATATATTCATATATAAAAACGTATACATATATATATATTGCAATACAAAAATTATAAATATAATATATAGATTTCTGTCTTCGTCGCAAAATCGTTTAAAGCTGATGCTAGAAAATTGACTCTAGAAGAAAAAAAATAGTACTATTTATGAATTTATATGGATTTATATATGGATAACGAAAATAAACCGTCTAAAAGGGAAATTCGTAAACTATGTACAAAAAGCAAAAATAAATGGAATTAAACGAGCATTTAATAAGAAAAATCAACGGGGAGCAAGGGAAATTTCCTAGCTCTAATTTGGTCCTCGGTAAGCAAATTTGATTCGGGTATCGGGTATATAATCTATACTCAATGGTGACCCGAAATGAACTGGTTTGTCTCTGAAGATGTGTGTGTGCATCACGGTCGACTGTTGGCCGACGTGTGATTACGCGACGAAGTTCGACGGAGGAACACGAAGACCGTAGCACGTGCTCACATCATTCACTTGCGTCTAATTGTAAGAAACATGGGGGAAACTTTCAACCTTTGGCTTCGGATATTCTCGCGTCTATTTTATGATTTCGGCAATCTTTGTTATTTTTTACTTAAACGCGCATGTCGCGCACATTTTATTCTTTTGTCAGATAAAAAAAATCGTTTGAATTATTTCATTAACGTAACATAACTGAGAGCGCAATCCGAGTTTCTATCAAAATCAGCTGTCAATTTTTGTTATATAAATAAGCGGATCCATGCACAGTAATAATTGTAAATAAGCTTCACGGAAGAATTATTCTCGTGTATCATATTCGGTTAACCGCAGAGATACGTTATGCATCCTAATGCGATCGTTATGACTTTGTTGCAAATTTCAGATTCACAAAATGTTATTATAATAATTAAAGTCTCACAGATAATCTTTTTCATATTTTCCGATTTTATACTAGCGTTTAAATTATTCTTTAACAATGCAATTGTATTTTTAATTTCACTTTTAAGGACTAATATTTTTTAACAATGTGTGTGTCTGTGTGTACTTAGAGACCAAAGTTAATAAATTTTTTTTAACTTTTTCGTAATTTGTGCATGGCTAGTCCAAATTTATTATAGCGAAGGAATATTACACCGTTTCAACAAAACTCGCAGTGATTATTAACGCGAATACTAAAATGTACAATTTTCGTCCGAGCGCAATGAAGAACAGCTGAGAAGGAAACTGACAACTTTTGCCATCCATAAAATCGTGTTTCAACCGCATTCCTATACGAGGAGTGTTTTAAAAATATCGCTCGCTAACAGTAACAATTGAAATTGCAATCTTACACCTAGATCGTCTTTATCCGACAGATTGCGTTATCATTTGCCAGTAAAAATTTAAAAGTTGTGTGAGAAAATATTCAAGCATTTTTGCAGCGGAAGTATTTATCGCGAAACAAGAACACTTAAGATCGCTGCCAGGGACACTTCCGACAGATAACTCGCTACCTATCAATCAATCGAGAACCTTGTACGTACTGTATGAGAAGTCTTCGATTCCTCTCCGCTGCGTCCTTGATCAAGACACTACACGCAATAGAATGATACGTAGGTACAGCGGGAACAAACACACAGTTCGATTTAATTAAATTCTAATTAAATACCGCAAAATGCACGCACTCAGACTTGTTACTGCAAAACGGAACGTTGAAGGAATCGACCGTTCTTTCGCGTGTAGGACACACAAAGCCTTGAAAACTTGCAGCGTCTACGAGACCGAAAAGTTAAGCACTTCATTCACGCAAATGTTTGCTCGCGAGATTCAACGCACACAATGCATTAATTTACCAAAGAGTCTAATCTTCTTTCTTTCACGCAAGTCACGCTGAAGAGAAAGTATGATTCTCGCAAGTCTCTCTCTCTAAAGTATTTTATTTTCAATGAAATAAAAGGATCGGAGGATTTTGATTTCAAAAACGATTTTTCTCACTCGATATTTCTCGTCGAATGTAACAAGTGCGGCTCAGCGCGATTCGACCGCAGTTTCGGAAACTGGTATACGATAGCGGTGTCAGCGAGATCGCGGAGAAACGCGCAAACGTGCGAAATTTAATTCGAAGATAGCGCGCTGTATATTATGGCGATACGACACGCGCGATTTGCGTAAGAGACGTCGACGCGCGGATGTTCGGTGTCCGACTGACGAGCTGGAACGTCAATCAAGTGCCTTATAATCATCGGCTATGCTCGTCGGCAATTATCACGTGACTGCGAATATTTCTTGCTGCTTTGTTAAGTCGACGATCGAAGTGACGGCCGATGTAATTCCGTCGCTTACTCGTTAACGCGTTAGTTACTCTACACGCGTACATGCGATTTGTCTAATTAGGAAAAAATAGATTAGTGGCGCGCGAGGTTTTATTGTCAATCAGACTGTAATTAATTAAAATCGCTACTGTAATTCACGCGCGAGTTTAGACGAGACTCTTCATTAATACAGAGAAAAAAATATTAGCTACCATAGCTAAATTTTAGGTGTCCCTGTATTAAATCTGAAATTTAGACATGGTAAATGGTAACATAGTAAAAAAGATTAGTTACCCTAGCTCAAATTTAGACATGGTAACTTTTCAAGTGTAATATAGGGACACCTAAAATTTAGCTATAATAGCTAATATTTTTTTCCATGTAGCAATTTGCGATCGCATCGCTGTCGCAGAAATGTCAATCGCAGAATAAACGCGGTATTAGCATGAGATATCGGATTGTTCATACATGCAAGTGGCAGTGATGAAACGAACAATGAAATATAACGAATACTCGCGGAAATAGATTAATTTATTTCATTATTATATTATTTCCCGCAAAAAATATTAAAATCTCATCTATTTCTCCTTTTACTTAAAATATCGATCGTAGATCAACCTCAGCATTATTGTGGAAAGAATATCATATCACTTATATATACATACATACATACATACATACATACATACATATGTATATACATATATATTGCGGTAATGACATGACAGTAAAAGATTAATTGAAACCCCCATACACGTGTGCGTGCGTTATCGTGGGAAGGTCAAGTGGCCGAATCAAATGTAAATATGTTATACAATGCTCAAAGAGTGCACGTGTGCATTTTCTTAAAAAATGCATACAACCGAAGAAAAATCTACTCGTATAACATGTTATGCAACACGGGGCGTGAATGCCTCCGCATATTCCTCATGCACGTGTCTGATACATAATAGGCATTGTATCACGAATTTATCGTAAGGCTGCCGATTGTAAAAACAAGAACTGGCTATGCGACACACTGAATCCGATCCGATATCGCCGACGATCCACGTGTGCTTTCTGGCAATCAATTTTCACGAATGCAGAGAGAAAGAAGATTCGCGCTCTACGTGACTTCGATCGTATAACTGAATTAAAAATAACCGCACAAAAGAGAGATAGCAATTATAAAACTAACTTCTAAAACAATCATGTATATCCCTATAAAAAATAATACTACATCTCTAAAATTTTAAGGACAAAGAAATAAATAATGATTAATATTCGAAATTGATTTTTTAGATGGTGAATTTTGTTGCAAGTTTTATGTTATACAAATTAATTAGACAGGACTTTACCGATTATTCATTTCAACGTGCTTTTCCGTCAATTATTCATTTTAACGCATCTTCCGATGACTCAAAAAATTTGCCGACAGGATAGAATCGCGAGACGAGTTCTGAGAGATGTGCAAAAAATACCGTGGGTATTTTCGAATATTGCCATTGGAAATTTTTCCTCTCGCACGCCCCGCGATTAAAGCGATCAGGTAAACGAGAATGGAAAATTACTCGTCTTATTTGAGTCCGTTAACATAAGACGCGTACACGACACTCGACGTTTACACGCATACAGACGCGCTCGCGTATGCATAAAACTCATCGAGCGTAATTAGCTCGATCAATTACGCATCTCGATCGCAAACAATAAAATAACGAATGACTATACATCGATCTCGATTCTTTCGCGAATAATCTCTCGAATATTCGTTGTATAATAAATGCACGCAGATATTAAAATTTTATATTTATAATATAATGTATTTTTTTACCTATTATTAATGTATTATCTTACCTATCTCTCTAATTATTTTTAAGGAGAAATATAGTGACTTTATATTATTCTATATTAATTTTTAGTGAAAATGGAGAACTATATTTTTATTAAAGTTTGTCATATACCATAGTTTTTATAAATAATTGATGTATTAAATGTATTGTATATAGATTTCTTGAGACTTTATCGTGCGATTTTTCCTCACTGAACGATTGTGAGGAATAACAAGCATGATTACATAAAGATAATGATATGATGCAGCAAAAACGGCGACAAGAACTGGACGCTTCTTACCTGGATCTAACGAGATGATACCGGTCGAGCTTCTCGCCGATTAGTTCGCGACGATGATGTTTTTGGTGGAATTGATGGCCCTGATTAGTGCGCTGCCCGCTGCAACTCAGGCAACGGCGAGCTCCTTGCCAAACAACCAGCATCACTGTAACAAAAGGATGGATGTTAGCGCGTGTATCGCGAAAAATCTTCGATCCTTCAATCGCAAATCAAGGTGAATTATATCACGCGCGCTTGCCGTGATTCAGACTAACGATACACGATTTATCTGTTTATATGGAGTATTCAGTTTTTTTTTTTTTTTTTTTTAAGTGTATATGACAAGTCTGAATCGAAAGAAAGAAAGAAAAAAAAAAACAAGAGTGTTCTGTTTCAACGGACGCTATTTTTTCCCTTTCATTATCGTTGACAATGTTTTTTACGTGTAAGGAAATTCGTGTCTCTCCAATCTTACTATATGATTGCGTTGCGTAGTAATTGATACGATCCGTGATCAATCGGAATTACGACGCGCATGTTCTTGACCTTTGGTCTAGAATTTACGCTACGCAAGCAATTTGCAAATCTGCAATGAAAAATAATTCGCGCGGTGAGTCAATGTCTCGTCACGAGATATCTTATCTTCAATTTGACGACAAGAACAATATTATTATCATCAAACTAACGCGTGATCTAAAAAAATATTACAGTAAAGAATAATTTATGATAAACGAATAATTTATGATATACTACATAAGCGCAAAGAGAATACAAATGTAACCGGATGACAAACGGATATAAAAATGTAATAAATCACACATTAATGATTGACATTTAAGCTTAAAATATTCCTACGCTGAACGTGGAATATTTTTCGTCTTGTTCGTCTAGTGGTCGATTCGATTATGACAGAGAAGTTTGATTTTTACCTTCGGCTTGACCTTGTGAAACCGAGGATTGTCTCATTTCGTTTCAAGTCAGTCTTCCCGAATTTGTAAATAAACTTACGCGACGAAAAGTCATGAATGTAATTGTTGTGGAATGTAATGTAAATATAATTGTTACGGAGAGTACAAATGTAAATTTTACGTTTTAAATTCTTTATTTTATTTTCAACTTGCTAGATTTTCTATTGGCACATATTTTTTAATTTCAAAGTTAAATAAAATACATGTTTCGTACTTCAAAAATTTATGCCAACAGAAAGCTTAACAAATTGAAAATTAAATATTATAATACATATATGTGTGTGTGTGTGTGTGTGTGTGTGTGTGTGTGTGTGTGTGTGTGTGTTAATTAACTATATAACATGTAATAAAAATTATATTAAATATATTATAATATATATCATATATATTACATAAAAATAAATATAATATATAATACACTCAAATTTATCACGTATATCTTTTCATTCAAATATTTAAGCTGAACATTCGCATTTGCCGGAACCGACTATTGTTTACTTCAGCCTTCGAGTGACGCAAATGTTAATCCGGAAGCAAACTTCGCGAGATCCTTGTTGGCGACTGGTATGCTCCGTGAAAATTCGGAAACGCGAAACTTCGATAATTCCCTCGCATAAATATGACATTGCGAACACGCGAAAATATATACATCGTAATGCGAACGAACAGAAAATATGTCTCGGTTTTAGGCGCTCTATCGATTGCCGGGTAGAAGAGATTGGTTGGTACAGACTAGATTAGCGACGTCTCACGTTACCGGCTTGTATCATTTAATTCCTCGAAAACGAACGAGGCCCTTTCTCTCCTCGTTCGCCTCTGGGAGAGTCTCCATATCATAAATAAGTAAAAGGTGCAAAAAAATGCAGTTAAAACGAAGAGACTTACGACTCTGAAGTATAAAAAAAAAAAAAAAAAAACACTACGAAGAACATTTATTCGGAATTTTCCGGGAAACTTGGCTAGAAAATTTCGGCGCATTTCGATCGCGGTAGAAAGCGCGTCACTACACGAATTTTAAAATACAGTTATATCATCGAGAGAGAGAGAGAGAGAGAGAGAGAGAGAGAGAGAGAAAGAGAGAGAGAGAGAGAGCGATAGAGAGCGCGCGTCTCCATTTTAGAGACCGAAGCTATCTATAGAACCTATACTCATCTGCGTTTGATTTATAGCTACGTTCATTTCAATCGCGCCTTCCGCTGCCCGTTTCCTTCTTCTCGTTCCCTCCTCGAACGCGCGTACACATTATTACGTACAGTAATTGGCTTCAATTTCAGGCCGATATTTGCGAGCGTAAGGTTGAATTTGAACTCGCACGCGTGCTCGCGCGCTCCGATCGCGCGCGTGCACGCGTTGATCCTCGTTCATCCCCCCCCCCCTCTCTCTCTCTCTCACACACTCACTCACTCACTCATTCACTCTCTCTCTCTCTCTCTCCCTCTTGCTTTTTTTCTCTCTACATCTATTGTACATAAAAGCGAGTCTGATCGCTTGTTCGCGAAATACGTACCTCGAAAACGTCGAGCTCACACTATGGCGTCTCGAATGTCTTCCGCGTACCGGAAAAACCGCGCGACCGAAACCGCTTCGCGAAACACCGTCGTCCGGTCACGAACGATATCGACAATATTATCGGCGAAACACCGCCGCCGAGACTCCGAGATGCTTCGCGAGGAAACGGCACGCGACGCGAGAAAAACGCGACGAGAGGACGATACGAACGAGCGGCACCGCAACGAGCGAGAAAGCACACGAGAGAAAACGGACGACGACACGAACCACGGCCACGAATGGATGGCGGGTGCCACGCACTCGTTGCACACGCTCGGAGCGCGATACGACGACGAACGATCCGCACTGCGCGGCGGACGGCGACAGACTGAACGTAGCTGCGCGCGATCCCGCGTAAATACGAAGAACCCGCCGCGCCGAGTCTCGAGGGCGAGCGGCCCGCGAGCGCGATTTGTTTAAAGAACGGCTCTCGCCTTCGAATCTCGTCGACGAGGGACGACGTCGACTTCTGAAAATCCGGCAAAAAAATTGGAACATAATATATAAAAAAAAAAAAAAAAAAACGCCGGGAATATATATGGAAAAGGGGAGAGGCCTGTTGAAAGAAAACAAGTATCGAATGTCAATTATATATCGGAATGTTTGATGAATTTTGTCGAAAATATAAGTGTTCGATATTCTTTGTAAAAATTCTAATTACGATTCTTTAATTGAATAATAGAGAATTAATTGAATTATTCGAGTTTGTCTGGATTCCCGTACGAAGAACGCGATGACAAATTTGAATGCTTGTTTCTGTAGAATATCATTGGACAATTTGAAAGTGTTAATAGCCAATCATGGATATAGAATTGTGTTCAGATTATAAAGAATAATATTGTTTTGAAGAAAATGTTGGAATGTAGTAAAAAAAATTAATAAATAAAAGAGGAAATAACTACATATAGTACTGATTTTCTCTCTAGATATTTATATCTAATATGTATAAGGAAACGAAGATGGTATAAGCTATATAAGGGATTATAATCAATGAATCCAACATTTTATTCAGCAATAATACGAATACGATGAAAAATTGTTCGGATGTTTTACGATATAATGTACATTTGTAATTGATTCAATACGAGTATCTTTACAAGGATCATTTTTTGAATAACATTTTCTTGCGCAAACAGTCAAAATTCGGTTCTTGCATATTCTAAAGAGTTACAAAGATAAAATTTTAAATATGTATTGATAAAAGGGAAAAAGATGCTGCATGAAATAATTCTTTTACACTCTAGTTGATAAGACTTTCTTCAAAAATACATTTGTTGTATTTTTCATAAACATAAATGTATCATGCTCATGAAAGCATTAAAATGTATTCTTATCAACGAGAGACTAGATCAATAACGAATTTTGTGATTCGCATTAAAAAATTATTCAAAAATCTTATTCGTATCCCATTAAAAAAAAAGTCGAGCGATAATATTAAAGTACTTATATTATTATATGTATATACACACATAGAAAGTGTGCTACATTTCTATGCGAGCGATAAGTGAGAGAAAATAACTGTCATTTACTTTCATCCCTGACATTTAACTTTTTAGTCTCGTAATAATATATTCGGCATCGAACATTGAAGTCTGCGAGTTATCGTCTATAATTTAATGAACACATGTGAAATATACCGATCCTTTGTGGCAGAAGTCTATATAAATCTACATTTAGTAGTACAAATCACGTTAATTTTGTCGCAGAATCTTTATCTATATCTTGTTTTTAACTATCCGATTAGTACGAAGTATTATGGAAATATACAATGCTATCACACATGTCATATAGAATTATTATTGTTATTAACTTTAACGAAGATGTATATATATATATATATATATATATATATATATAATGCATAGAAATATTAAATAAATAGATGATTCAAATTCAAGATGAATACTCTGTAAAAAAATATATGTATACGTGTGTATCTATGTGTATATGTCACTTTGTATAATCTTGCAAGACACGCATACAATATATATGCAGATATTTTGTCAATTAAGTGTACTAAATAATAAAAGCGACTGTGTAGCTTAAATTTGTTATGCGAGATAAAATAACGAAAGCAGATGTCACTTCAACAGCTTACTCAACACTTATTCAAACATATAAATTGTAAATAATCTTTAAATATCTCTATTCTTGTAAACTTTTATCTCTTTTGTGATGAACAGTCTTTGCTTTTTTATTTCTCTTGTAATAATCTTTTATACAAAGAAGTGATTTATTCCCAGGTATAAAAAGTAATTATTTTGATGTAATTTGATGACAAAATGATGTCAAAATGACTACTTTTACTACCTGGGGATTAATACAAAAATAATTTATTTATATATATATATATATATCTTTGATACTTTACTCCATATACAGACAATATAATATTTTAGAATTTTTAATACGTGTTATACACACATAATATGTTGTCTGTGTGCATATAATGAAATACTTTAGTGAAGAAAAAGAAATAATTCTTATAAATAAATATATATATATATATATATATATATATATATATATGATCATTTTGCGTATAACATTTATTAAAAGAGAAATAAAATGTGCAAATATTTTGTTCTTTTATCCACTACATATATCATTAATGTGTATTCAATGTGCAGATATTGTTGTGCGAAAAATTAGTCAATGCATTAATGTTAATGTAATTTGAGATATGTTATGATGCTGCAAGTTTTATGTAATTATTTGCCACACGTTTCAGCAACTTATAAATTATTGTGTGCACAGTGTTCTACTATGACAATAAGATAAATACAATTTACATAATATTTACCACGATCTCTATATTAATACAAATTAAATCATAAGTAAAAATTCTAATCATTAATATTATTAGAATCTGAAAAGAATTTTTACCCTTTGACATTATATAAATCTTTAACAATTTAACTTCAGGACTAATATTTTTAATATACACACGTAAGTTATTAAATAGAAAACATCTTTCGACATTTTTTCCATTTTTTAAAATAAATTGTTAGTATTCTTAAACATCAACGAGAATCTGAGAATATAGCTTATTAAATAGAAATAATTCGTAATTATGAATAATTCTCTTTTAAGACTATGGTATTCTGTGTGCCTTGTGTTTCTCGTATTTTGTATCATAGGAAACAGGTACAATGTATTAGGTAACTCAATTTCCTGTGCGATACATCAATCCATAAGATTTCTTACACTACTTTGCTTAGTGCTCCATAATAACGATCAAAGTACATTTCCTATCATACTTATAAGTTACATATAAAATGTTTCATTGGCAGATATCATCCTTTCTTTTTATTTTTATAACACGTACATAGAAAACTAAATCAGTATCCTACAACCTCTGTGATATACGAAATAAAGGAAAAAATTGTTCAAAGCAAGTGCTGTACATAAACATCAAGCAAATTGTACTGTAACTGTTGCAAGAGATAGACAAATGTATTTTTCTGATGATAAGGAATAACTTGCAGCATTTGAACTGCAGGTCATCATTTATAACTATCGCCTTGCATTTACAAAAAGGCAAAGTTATAAGTATATCCGGTTTAGAGCCACTAATCTTCTTTCTTAATGCATTTCTCTATGGGATTCTTTACGAAACGCAGTGCTATTTTCTTATATCCGATTAGGTCTTGTATATAGACAGATTTTTGTTATTTTTATATCACTGGAATAATTCCATTGAAACTTAAATCATTATCCGAGATAGAAAGGCCGGGAACCGAATCTACCAATCATCAAATGATCGCTTTACCAATTAGTAACTTAGCACCCATAAATGCGTTATTATTTTAAAAAATGGTATATAGCAATTGCTATATTTTAGATGCAAGGATAACTCTCAGTTAATATTGTAATTTGGAGAATCAAGGCTGCTATAACAAATGCATTTGTCATATGCGGAAGTTACCATGCTATAGTCGTGTTAAAATCAGAAATCGTATTCGCACTATGCTGAAACATCTTCGAATAATTGCGATCAAATAATATGTAATAGAGAAAAGTTTTCCATGTTAACTGCGTATTCTAAGAAATGCAAAAATATACTATGCAGCGCGTGGTAAGAAAGTCTCTGTATTCTGGACAATGGACGGTGAAATGTTTAATTGCTAATAAAGAAACAAAAATAAACAAAACATCTACTTTCTTCCTATTAAACCATTAAATTTGTTTCATCTACTATTCTAGTATTCTACTAGTCATAAATTAAATTACAATCTTATTGAAATAATAAAGTATATACGCTAATAATCCATGGATTGATATAGTTTTTCCTTCAAATCGTTGTCAACTGAACTGTGTACATTGAGTCATCACATAAAGCATTCGTAATCAGTATTACAATATAAATATTGTGTTACTGACATATATCGAGATATCAAAAGTCATTATACATATATATATTATATATTATATATATATATATATATATATATATATAATATATAATATATATATAATCTACCTAAAATTAACTGACATACTAATAAATATAAGTGTCTCTTAGAAAAAACGCGCGATGCTGATTTTTACAACTAACTTGTTTCTGTCAGGTGAGCATGTCACCTTAATGGAAAATGTGTGTGTGTTATATTTACATAATAATGTACAACTATTATATGATTCTATACACGAGTGAAAACTGACATGATGATTTTTTTTCTTCTTTTTCACATTATCTATATTACTAATATTATTTAATGCATCATTTTATGAAGTTTCAGAATCTTTCCCAGACGCTGCTTCGCCGTTTTCATTCCCTTCTTCGGCTTTCGTTCTGAAAGTTTATGAATATCTAATTTTCTCTTCACTATTATCAAACAGCTATAACTCATAACGCATTTTTAAATTAGTAAAAAAAAAAAATAATAATGTGTAAGTATAAAAATTGACACTTTACCAACAGGAACCGGTGCTGCAAGTTTGGCTTTAACATCTCTAAGTCTATTGGGGCTAGTTAGTATTGATCCGAATCCGATGGGCGATTTTATAACATTTTCAGAGGGTGTAGTGGACGATGTAGTTCCCGCTACAGCAACCGCAGAGTCCTTTTGTTTCTTTTTGTTATACGTCCGTTTGTTGGTACCCTGTGTTACATGTATAAAATGTAATTTACATCATTTGTTTTCTTTGATTTGTAATAACAGCATGGAAGAGAAAATAATTGATGAACACAAGAAGGAAGACATACAGAATGAGTTATCAACAAAAATGTTCAAGTATATTCTGTGACTTGGTCTGTAGATTAATGTTATCAAACTAAGGCTGAGACGATCACTACATGTGTGCAGTAAAAAAAAAAAAAAAAATAGAGACTAACATTAAAGTGGTAACTAAAATTTAAAAAAGAATGAAAAGAACACATTCACAAGAATTACGAATTAAGAACTACAATTATAACTACAAGAAACATAATTGTAAAACTACAAAATATGCACAATCCGAAAACTATAGAAAAGTATAGCGTTACAGAATTTTAGATTAAATTGCAAAAGTCGAATTATGCCTACCAATTTCTTCTTGGTAATCTTGTCCATGTCGTTATCCAGGTATTCATCCTATGTAAAATGTATGCAAGAAACATGGAATTATGATGTTTAAGGGAAGTTATGAATGATAAGACATTTATTAAATAATAGATAATGATATAAAAAAATGTTCATATTACACACACACACAGACACACTGAATATATATATATATATATATATATATATATATATATATATATATAATATTATATATATATGTTTCATTCATGTATTAATTAATATCATGTATTAATATGAATTAATGTATTAGATTAATTTAAGTCTATTTAACGATTGGGAGAAATTTAATGTATTTGTACACGTATAAGATGCACAAATACACTTAATGATTGTGCATAGAATAAAATGAAATAATATTAAACGAAATAAAAATTAATTTACCGATTGTTTTGCTCGTTTCGCCGCGGCCGCTTCCAGGCCCTTTTCCACGGATGTTTTCTTCACTCCTTCCCTTGCGGGTCGATTCATCTTTGGTAAAAGGGGACCCACTCTGGCTTTTGGATTCCACGCTTCATCGATTTGACTTTTTGCCTTAGGTTTGAAAATGTAATCTTCGTCGTCAGAAGCGTCTAAAGCTGGATAAACTGCGAATATCATTGAATTTAGTAACATCATCGTAAGAGAAAAAAATATCGATATTTCATTTAAAATATTCCTTTATTGTATACATACTAAAATCATCATCTTGATGAACCTTGTCGATATTTTCTATCGACTGATCATCATCGTCATTATCATCGTTTTGTTGGCTCTTGGTAGATCTTGAAGATTTTGCAGAATTATTCGTTGTCGAATAACTTTGTTGGCTAAACGATAACATCCCGGCGATAGCCTCCCGCGTGGACGGTGACGCCCTGTCGGAACTGATCGTTTTCAATTTATAAATACTAAGACACCAAGAAATCAAATTCACTCCTCTGTACGGTTAAAAGCTACAATAATCTCCAAATAAGCATTCAATTATAAATAAAGATCTTTTACACATGCTTGAAAGAAGGAAAACTATATATCTACACTGTATATTAACTTTATCACAAATTACTTCTAATAAAAATAAACTCACAGAAGTTTGAAAAGAAAATAATAGAGCTATAATAGTAATAATAATATATAATAATAATAGATAACAATTTATACTATGCAAATGTTCATTAAAACTTTTTATTAAGCACTCTGCCTGAGATTAATCGGAAAAGTTTGCAAAATGTCTACAAACTACAAAGTCTAACATGAAAACAGAGAGTTCTATACTGAATTAACTTACCCGATAGGAGGTGGCATGGACTGACTGTACTGCTGTAGTACAGTTGACGGCCTGAAATTATTTTTCGTTGTAGCTATTACGGTTCAATAAAAATTAATGTATATCTAAATTTATACGTACGTGACGTCTATCCTTTGAGCGCCGTTTCCGAGGGTGTACGCCGACGCTTTCAACAATTCCTCTATACCGTTCTTCGGCGCGTCGTTCAGCACGTCAACGTCGCCGTCGTAATCGCGCTTGAATCTTTTCTGCGCGTTCGACCTCGGCGCCCGTTTTCGCTTCTGTGTCTCGTCTATCACGAGGCCGTAATCGCTCTCATTGCTGCCGTCGTGAAAATCGTATACGGACGACGTCTGATTCCACTGGAGCGGTTCCTTCGCTGTCCGGAGAGCTGTGTGATCGGTCGTGATATTACCACCGTAAACGTTTATACTGTCGTTCGTACTTCTGACAACTTCGTTGTTGCCGAGCTTAAATCGAATTACGGTAGGGCTCTGCTTTCCTGGCTTGGACAATTGTCGTTTATTGCTAATGGCGGGTTTGTCCGTCGCAGTCGCCTTGACATCGGGAAACACGATGGGTTTCGGTAATGTAAGTTTTAACGGTGGTCTTGGTAACGGCTGCTCGATCAAAGCGGGTTCCACTTTATTCGTTTCCTTCAACGTAGCTTTAAAGGCGTTATCGGCTATCTTATCGGCGTAATCAAAGTCAACGAAATCCTTGTTCAGTGGCTTCTTTTTCTTTCGTTTACTCTCACGTTCCGGTTTCGGCGGATTTAGGGATATTAAGTACCGTTCCGCGTGTCGTATTTCTTTACTGAGATCCTTCAATAATTTCTGGCTATTTATTGTTTCTGGTATCTGACCGCGACTAATCATACTATACTGAAATTATATATGTTGGTTTTTATTTCATTTCTTTTATTTTGATCTTTTTAATTTTTAAAAAATTTTTAATTAAAATAGAATATATAAAACGGTCTAACTTACATCTTTATCTGTATTCCACTGCTTGAGAATTCCCAGCAAAGCCTTCACACCTTGTAAAAAATACGATGGACATTTCTTCCCCTCGTTATTCAATTCCTTCAATTCTTTGAGCAATTTTTTAGCCGCAAACCAATTAATTGTTTCAAAGCCAGGGTACTGAAACTTTGTTGGAGTCTTCATCTTCCTTTCTAATTCATATATTCTACAAAATAGCGCACAATTTCACCATCAAATAAATAATAATTATTCCTTAATCGAGACTGATAACTAGACAAATCTCCTCTACTCACTGTATTTGCATCGGAATGTTAAGACTGTGCACAAAATTTCCACCGAAAACCAAAGAATCCACCGGTGTAAGTACCGCGTGTATCCAGCCTGTGGGAATCATCATTGTTTGGCCCTGTTTAATCACGCACTTGTAACACGCATCAGCCTGATCCCCGAAGAAAGTTTCGCTCTGTGTTGAGCTGCACATCCAATGCTGATACAATTGCAAATTCGCCGGTGTCGGCTTGACGAGATAGAAAATCTTTTCACCACGCAACACGTGATACCACACAGACGTGCCGCCAAAGTCAATGTGAAAGTCTGTAAAACTGTCTTTGACCCCCATTAAACAATACTTTTGTACTTCGGGTCGCTTTATATCATTGTCTTCGGGCCAATCGCGCGGCCATACCGAATTTACCCAGTCGAGTTTGCGCGCGATGTACGGTGCTTCAACCATTGGTGAAAGACTGCAATTGTTTGATTTGTCAATTTATACACATATGTTCTAGAAAACATTTACAAAGCCATATACATGGCAAGGCAATGAATATTGATATACCCAGTGTTAGTAAATTCGAGACTTATGACATTTAATACTCTTGTTCGGGAGGGAGAGTTGTAATATTCTACAAAGTCTCTTAATTTCATACGTATGTTGCTTTGTCTAGTAACATCGATTACATCCATGTCCCGATCACCACCTGAAAATAATAACAGTCAATTTATATATGTTGTAATAACATCATGTAGTAAACAAAATATCCATTATATTTAATCCAGAAACCTTTATGCCTGCTATCTTACCTATATAAGTCTCGACATCATAAACACTAAAACTCAGAGGTGGTATGGTCATATCAAGTCCATCTTTCCCATCAATGATAATAGGAGTTTCAAAGCCATTTATCTGTAAATACTGGAGAGTTAAGTGTTGTCCTTTCACGTGTTTCACAATTTCGTCAGCTTTAGGAAAGTGTCTAGATTTCAGCTCTCGTATAAATACAGGAGTTCCAGTTTGAACAGGTTTTGTATCCGCGTCGCGTTCAGTATAATCGTGTCTATGCCAGTTCATCCTAGTCTTCACTGTAAAATGAGATAAGTATTGATAAAGATATAATTTTCATTTAAAAATATGCATAAAATGTTTAACGACACGCAATAGCCTTACTGAGAGAAGGGCCGCACATAGCTTCGCATCGTGGACAGTGGTATTTATCAAGGTCTGTAGTCATGTATTCCTTCAGAGCCACGCATCTGAAAGAACAAAACAACAATATGTGACGCATTATTCGTATCCCGAATTTTAAAAAACTCACAATTGTAATACGCTATACATACAAATAAAAAAATCACAACATACACATAAACGAGTGCTTCAATTAAAGATAGTAACTCAATAGTTGCTCCAATTATTCTCACTGTATCATACATCCGCGTGATAACGCGAAAAAGACGCTAGATACGAAAGGCCAATGACGCCTAATGCAGGTTATGTTACTATCAACAAAACATTGTTTGCAACGCGATGCCGCCGAGTCCGCACCGCGCTTCGCGTTCACGATTGAACATAAGCGAGCGAGCGTTCTCGCAGTCATAATTCGACGCGGAAAATTCTCGAGATTCGAGGAAAGAACGTGAAAAAAAACAGTGTCCGCGGGGTCGACGAACGTCGTTGCGTCGTAGACGCCGAGTTTTGCACGCGTATTTTAAGCTCGCGAACGCTTACCCGCCGTGGTACCATTCCTTGCACACGTCACATTGTATCATAAATTGCTGTGGATCGTACGAACGACCGCAAAAACAGTATGTAATTGACAGCTCCATTTTTTTTAGTGGTTAGCAATATTGAATACAACTCCCCCGTAACACATACATTTACACACACACATACACAAATTTCGTCACTGTCGTCAACAACTAGGGAGTGTGGGGAGGCGAAAGTGATAGGGAGCGTTTCCACTAGGCGCGTCACGCGTCGCGTCATGCCGCGCGTCACGAGTTAAACCAATCAAAACGTTCCATTTTATTATAGTCCAATATTATAGTCCAAAATGGAACGTTTTGATTGGTTTAACTCGTGACGCGCGGCATGACGCGACGCGTGACGCGCCTAGTGGAAACGCTCCCATAGAGCATGATCAGAGAGAAGAATGAGAGGGGCCACGCCGCCGTTTTTCGTCAAACGGTTTTCCTAGCTGGTACAGTGGCGCTAACTGGATCCATTTTAGAGCCGGCCGGAACTACATGGCCAGATCCACTTTTCTGCCACGGTAAAACGACCGATTGGTCGTTAGTCTAATTATCTGTTAATCGTGTTACATTTTTACTTGCAGTGGATAAAAACGGTTATATTTTTCGATCTCGTCTGAAGCAATCAAAAGTGAATGCGTGGTAAGGGGTACGGTTTAGCTAGTCTACCTCCTAGTGTGCAGAGTTAGCCTTCCATCCTATACTCTGCCAGTGTACCCCGAGCAATGTCGAGAAGATAGCTAAGTGACTAGCAAAAGTACAACGCGTTAATCCGCGTGTCCTTTCGTTGGACCCTATTTTTGCGTTTCAGGGTCAAGTCCTCAAGTACTTGATCCAACCATCCAGCAGTATTCCGTTTAGCAGTTAATGTCCGGCTAGAATTGACCACTTGTGGTTACTACAGGCCAATTAAACCCTTAGAAGAAGAAGAAGAAAAGTGAATGCTCGAACGAGTTAAAAAAAAAAAACTTTATAAATTTTTATGACAATTTATCAGTTTCTCATAACGGAGCATCGTTTGAAGTAATTTACAAATATCTTATCAAAATGTTGAGTTTGAAATATGATATTCAAAGTGTATTAGTCATTTGTATCACGTCTTAAAAAGTTATATTTTTTTAGCTATAATTGTATATTTTTGTTTATTTGTAGCACAAATCTCGCCATTTAGGGTCAGTTTAACAAAAATAAAAAGCAAGCTGAAAAAAGATTTGCATATGCGAAGATAAATCGCCTTTATTATAACCAAGAAATATTTATAATCTAACTTGAGAAGCAGACTATAAGAGATTTTTTATAATTGACTTCATGAACGAAATCAGCATTGACAATAAGATGGTCAATAAAAACACCAGTGGCAATCTTCTGCTACCAGCAGAAAAACTACCAGAATGTTGGAATCAAGAAGAGAGAATGAGTGCATTGTTTTCACCGATTTGCAGTAAATCAGCTAATCTACAAGATTGGACTTCTAAATACAAATTCTGGCATAATTTGATATATGAATGGCTGAAATATACTATGCGATGCAGTTTTTCTATCATCGATTTAAATGAAGCTTTTAAAAGAAGAAGTTGCACATCTCTTTGTCTGGTTACTGTGATTGAAGAGCTTCTCAGGTATTATAGTCTATTAAATATAATATGCAGTAAATTAATAAAATATTTCTACTTTAGTTATTATTAGTCAATGATTGTCTTTATTATAATAAAGATAATTCTTTGTGTATATGTGTTATTGTCTATATAAATCAGATATATTATTTAATTTGATGTGCGCTCTTTAAGTTGTCATATCTTAATATATATATATATATATATTTTATTAAAATTTTCCAGAAATAATGAAATAATTCAAGAGACTGATTTTTTACAAGAACCATGCGAAACATGGACAGTATGGTCAATTGATATATTTATAAAAAAAACAATTAACTGGTCTTTCTCCAAAGTAAAGAATTATATAGTAGGCCAGAATATAAATAACACAGAAGTGAGATACATACACTTGCGAATTGTTCGGGAATTGGGTGATATTATTCTTTCCATTGCTGATATTAAAAAGGACAATGTTTTACTCCCAATCTCTGAAGTAGTACAATATTGCAAGAGCAAAATTAAGAAACAGATTTCAGAGAATACAGTGAGATTAGTGTTGGAATGGTTAAGGCATAGAAAAAAGGTTGCTTTCAGAAAAAATTTCAATTGAAGCAGTGAATTACTAGTTAAAATTACTACAGAAAGTAAATGAAATTAGAAGTCGAAAAAGGCACATATAAACTGATGAAACAAGAAAATGAGCTGATCAAAGAGATAGAACTTATGGAGCAAGAGAAACTTAATATTATCAATGAAGCAAAATCGTATTTGGCGAAAGAACTGCGTCAGATGGCAAAAACATGCTTAAGAAGATAGATTGAATTGGAAAAAACCATAGAAAAGCATGCACAAACTCTTGCAAACCTACGCACTCTAATCACCAATATTGAAAATGCACATTCTAATTCTGCTGTATTGTCTGCTTACAAGACTACATCTGATGTATCGAAGAAAATAGGACAAAAAGGTTTAATGGAATACGATGTTAGAGACATTATGGACGATATTAATGAGGTAGGAAATTATGCATTATTATACATATTTAGTAAGTGATTGTAACAAAAAAAATACATTAATATCTGTTATTCATTGACTAGATTTTAGAAGAGAAACAAGAAATAGACGCAATTTTATCTGAGACATTGACTCTCACAGACTTGGATGCCGAGTTGGAAAAAGAATTAGCAGAACTATTGAATAAAGACAATGTAAATGTTTCTAATGTAGATGTTTCTGAATCAAATTCAGAAATTAAAAAATTGGAGCAACGTTTGAAAGACTTGCGCATGGAAGGTAAACATTGTGAAATTTATTACCATATTTTATACAAATGGGATATTTATAATATAGGTTTAGTTTCATATAGGTTTAGTTTACAACTAATGGGATATTTGTAATATAGGTTTAGTTTCACTTGGCGAAAATATAACTGTACAACCAACTGTACCATCCCATAAGGAAAGGGCATTAAAGGAATCTCAATATTTATAAGATGCAACAATGAAGCATATCTATATAATTGTATACTTCATGTGTGTAATTACTTGTCTCTTTTAATTCTTTTAAATATTTTATTGCATTCATTGTGTCATATAACGAAAAATATATTGGAATACATGTATATTATCTATGAAGAGAACAAAATAGCTTCTGTCCGAACGAGAGCTTGTATTGTATGATTATGTGCTATCGCAGGTGAAATAAAAAATGCAAAGAAATATATATCTCACATACTTTACGTTTTTTATACATTCTGGCCAGAAATCTTGCATAGCTTACGTTTATTCTTCTGGCCAGTGTGGACTTACCTATTGCCGCTTCTGGCCATATCTATTCTGGTTCGATCTTTAATTAGAAGAACACTCTTTCTATTGTCGGTTGATTATTGTTATCAACAAATAAACGTAAAGATTTTGCTTTGTTTTTTTACGATAAGTTAAATCGCATATTAGACGCGCGCGCATCCTTCAAGTCACAAAAGATACACGAGTATTCATTAAAATATTAATTAAAAAATTTCTTATAATTTATTTTATTTAAAATTTTCCACAGAAATTTACAAAAATAGATGTTATATAGTAAATTAATTGCTCTGTATCAGAAAATTTTCGATCTTGCCTCGCGAATGTCCGGAATCGAATTGTATGATATAAATATGAAATTATAAACGTTTAGAAAACGAGTAAATTTTGCAAGCAAAAATCTAAAATGCGTATTTATATTTGTATTTATCCGCGCAAAACCCGTACATTTGTCCGTTGCCCGTAGTTGTTGTTACATCTCAAAAGTTTATTAAATAACATCCATAATGAATGATGTGAAATTCGAAAGACATAATGAATTTCTTGCACAATCAATATAAGAATGCTGTAAATTTTAAATGATTCATTTTCTCATATTGTGTATACATTTTTATAAAAAATTTAATATCGATATTAATCTTGCTATTACATTATATATTATGTATACATCTCGTGCACATTATTCGTATCAAAATTATATTTTATATATAATATATATTTTAAAATAAAATATTTGCAATTAATATAAATACAATTAATGTAAAACTAATCAGCTTTAAGACAATCTATATAAAAAATTATCCGCGATGAAACATCCGCGAAATATCTTTTGCATGATCTCATATCATTTTATTATAACTTTGCTTTAACTGATGTAAAGTCAAGTTATTAATCAATATGGATGGATGAGCTATAAAAAATTAAGATAAATAGGGATAAAGTGCTCCTCAGAGTGCTCCTCAGGGTGCTCCCACAATGAGCCCACGGTGGGCTCCTACTCAACTTATGCCCATACCTGGCAATGGCGGTGCCCGAACATGTACAATGGCGGTGCCCGTATCTTTTTTTTTTTTTTTTTTTTTTTTACGAGGGAGGAGGAAATGCTAATGCACACCCGACGGCCCGTACCGCCGGGTAGTGTGGGACTTTCACCGCACTAAAACCTCCCCCCCGTGCCCGTACCTGGCAATGGCGGTGCCCGTACCAGGCAATGGCGATGCCCGTACCTGGCAATGGCGTTGCCCGTACCAAGCAATGGCGGTGCCCGTACCTGGCAATGGCGGTGCCCGTACCAGGCAATGGCGATGCCCGTACCTGACAATGGCGGTGCCCGTACCAGGCAATGGCGGTGCCCGTACCTGGCAGTGGCGGTGCCCGTACCAGGCAATGGCGGTGCCCGTACCTGGCAATGGCGGTGCCCGTACCAGGCATTGGCGGTGCCCGTACCTGGCAATGGCGTTGCCTGTACCAGGCAATGGCTGTGCCCGTACCTGGCAATGGCGTTGCCCGTACCAAGCAATGGCGGTGCCCGTACCTGGCAATGGCGTTGCCCGTACCAAGCAATGGCGGTGCCCGTACCTGGCAATGGCGTTGCCCGTACCAAGCAATGGCGGTGCCCGTACCTGGCAATGGCGTTGCCCGTACCAAGCAATGGCGTTGCCCGTACCTGGCAATGGCGTTGCCCGTACCAGGCAATGGCGTTGCCCGTACCTGGCAATGGCGTTGCCCTTACCAGGCAATGGCGGTGCCCGTACCTGGCAATGGCGTTGCCCGTACCAGGCAATGGCGTTGCCCGTACCTGGCAATGGCGTTGCCCGTACCAAGCAATGGCGGTGCCCGTACCTGGCAATGGCGTTGCCCGTACCAGGCAATGGCGGTGCCCGTACCTGGCAATGGCGTTGCCCGTACCAAGCAATGGCGTTGCCCGTACCTGGCAATGGCGTTGCCCGTACCAGGCAATGGCGGTGCCCGTATCTGGCAATGACGTTGCCCGTACCAAGCAATGGCGATGCCCGTATCTGGCAATGGCGTTGCCCGTACCAAGCAATGGCGGTGTTTTGGGTACTTAGCTTCTCATTCAGGATAAACCTTTAGGATAAACCTTAAAATTAAGGTTTATTCTGAAGGATTAACCATCCAGATACTGAGCCCTCCCACCACGTCAAGGTGTACCCGTGGGAGGGTTATTCGAGTCAAAATTTTGACGCTTCTCTGACACTTTTAAATATAATTTGCATTTACTTAGCTGATCTATACACTTACTTAGACTAGTAAATGAAATAATTTTCTAAATTTAAAAAAAAATTTATTTTAATGGAAACTTTTACAGGATTTCTTTAAAAAATTTGTATTTTTATCTAATTCTTTCTTTTTTTAAATAATTCATATAAACCAAATTTATGCGCGTTGACGATTTATATAACAATTAATATACATAATAATAAATACCTCAAAATTGCTCCGCCAGTGCATGATGTTTCTCCTAGTCCTCCTCCTCTCAGATTTGCAGGGTTGTTAAAGTCCGTTGATTAACACACGCGACACTCGCTTTAAAAGGCAATCCCGCACTTGTACGCGCGATACTTTTAACGGCACTCCCGCACTCCCGCACTCCCGCACTCCCGCACTCAATATGTAACCGTCAAAATATTTATCGTCACTTCGATTGTTACTTGATTAAACAAATATATTACGCGAAATACGTGTATGCGTTTCGAAAACTATTGTTGCGATATTTATAGTTGTATATTATGCATAAAAGTTAATCATTCATTAATCGCATCATAATAGCAATTAATTTGCCGACACTGATCGCGATTGCGTTTAGAGAAAAAACACTCCTATTACCGACTTATTGTCGTCGGCGAAAAAGCGCAAAGATTTTATTTACGCTTGTTCACATTGTTGATTTACATATTAGATACGCGCATTTAGATCGGAGGAAGGAGAGAAACTCCTTCTATTGCCAATTAATTACATTGCCGGCATATGAACGTAAACATTTTACGCTCGTTGACGATCGTGCGATTTTACAATCGTTCGATGGACGTCTTTTATTTTAATATAACTTTACTTTAACTAATATAAAGCCAAGTATCCAATCAAAATTGATTCATTAAAATTTTTTAATAATACTTAATTTATAATAAAATGTATTTTTAATAACAAATTAAAATTAATTAAACATTTATTTATTATTGTTACATATTATTAATTATTATTATTTATTATTACATATTATATTTATTTATTACTACACATTTCTAATCTTATTGATTGATCACTTGGCTTAACATCAGTTAAAGCAAAGTTCAAAAACAATTTCTACTAAATAAATTCTAAAACAAAAACGGATGAGCTATAATAAATCAGAATATCATCGACGTGCGATTTAAGAATCAGTTATTACCATTACATGTATTTTTTTTTAAATTAGCATATTTTTCACAAAGTAAATTAGATAAAATTTATTAATTGACAAAATTGCTTTCTATATTTTTTCTTATTTAATTTGTTTTAACTTAATCTTGGAACAGATGCATATTAAAAGTATTTATTAAAAGTTATTTAACATAATTTATTCTAGCTCATCCATTTAAAAGGCAACGGACCTATCTACAATCAACTATCTACATCTACATTTTACTATCTACATCTACAATTTACTACGAATCCGTTGCCTCAAAATTAAAAATGTTTGTCACTCACCGACACTGATGCGCAACAGCGGAGTTGTTGATATTGAAGCTACGTTTCTGTAACATACAAATATAAAATCCAAATTATAGCAGTGCTGAAAATAATTAATATTTCAAGAAATTGTTATTATTGTACGCGCCGAATTTTATATCCGATGCATACAATAATAAATAAATATATAAATATGGTATAATTTTATAAATTCTAAAGAAACAATTTATTAAATAAAATGGAAATTTTTATACAATTTATATTAAAATTTCTCTTTCTCTCTGAGTCTCTTTTGTTTAAAGCATTCATATAAATGAACCGAATTAATGCGTGTATGCGACTTATAATAAAATAAACTTAATATAAAATAACGATACTCACCCTAGGGTTGCTCCGCCGGTGCCCGATGCCTCTCCTAGGCCTCCTCCTCCTTTCAGATTGTCAGGGATGTCTGCTTAAATTGATCTGTAATATTAAAATAGAATTCAAATTGTAGGAGCGCCCAAAATAATTAATAATTCAAAAAATTATTTTTGTATACATTTAATTTTATATCTGACGTATAATAATAAGTGGATATATAATAAAATAATTTTTTTAAATTTTGAAAAAAAAACAATTATTTTATAATAGAAACTTTTACAGGATTAATAAAAAAATTTATAAAAATATATTTTTATCTAATTCTTTCTTTTTTTTAAATAATTCAAATAAACCGTTTAATGCACGTACGCGATATATAACAAATAATATACAAAATAATACATACCTCATGATTGCTTTGCTGGTGCCCGATGCCTCTCCTAGGCCTTTTCCTCCTCCCAGGTTGTCAGGGACCATAGCTTAAATTGATCTGTAATATAAAAATAGAATTCAAATTGTAGCAGCGCCCAAAATAATTAATTGTTCAAAAAATTATTATTGTATGCATTTAATTTTAATTTTATAATAGACGTATAATAATGAGCGGATATATAGTGAAATTATTTTCTAAATTTTGAAAAAAAAACTTTTTTTAAATAGAAATTTAAACAGAATTTATAAAAGAAATTCATAAAAGTATTTTTCTAATTCTATCTTTTTTTAAATAATTCAAATAAATCGAATTAATTCGCGTACGCAATTTATATAACACAATTAATATATAAAATAATAAATACCTCAGGATTGCTCCGCCGATGCCTGATGCCTTTCCTAGGCTTAATTTTTCAGATTGGAATGGTCGTTAAAGTT